>VZTD01000111.1:40966-52695 GCA_013397725.1 Rhagologus leucostigma | reverse complement strand
CGGGGGGTAGATTTTCCCTTATTCCCTTTTTTCACTTTTCCTTATTTCCATGCCCCATTTCCTTCCTTCCTCACCCCCTTCTCCTTCCCTCCTTGCCCCTTTTCCTTCTTTCTGTGCCCCATTTCCACCCTGCTATGCCAATCCCTGGGGATTTTTCCCGGCTGTTCCCCCGGCTGTGTCCGGCAGTGAACGTGGTGGAGGCGCTGCAGGAATTCTGGCAGATGAAGCAGTCGCGCGGGGCCGAGCTGCGCAACGGCGCCCTGGTACTCTACGAGATGGTCCCGGCCGCCAGCCCCCCCTACGTCTGCTATGTCACCCTGCCCGGGGGCAGCTGCTTCGGCAGCTTCCAGGTACGATCCCGACCCCGGGAATGCCTCGCCCGGGCCCCACCGGAATCGTTTCCCAAATATCTCCTCCCTGCGCGGGCATTCTCCTACTGATTCCAGCCCCTGGGTCTGGCTCTAAACCTCTTTAGTTCCAAGGAAATTTAATTGCAAGTTGCTCCTGGCCTGTAAATCCCCACCAGATTCCAATCCGGGAAGATTTGTCTGTGGATTGTGCTTTTTTTGTATTCTTTATTCTCTATTTTGGTCACCTGCACCATAGTGCTGAGGTAGGAGATGAGATATCAGGGAAAACCGTTGGATTGGCTGGATCTGATCCTTCCTTCTCCTTCCCAGGATTCGATCCTTCCTTTTCCTTCCCAGGATTAGGCGGGGGGATAAACTGGCAGAGGAATGTTCCTGTGCCAGGGCTCAGGATTTGTCCCAAAACCTCTTCTCCAGACACTAAAAGGCGCTGGAAATCGAATCAGAGCATTGGATCCTGGGGTCCTGGAATGGCTTGGGTTGGAGGGAACCTTAAACACCATCCAATTCCAACTCTGTGCTGTGGGCAGGGGACATGCCACTGGAGGAATCCATCCCTTTACCCCTCCTGGGAAAACTCCTGACCCAAATCCATCACCAAAGAGATTAAAGTTGCAACATCCCATCAAGTCCTGGCTGTGTTCCAGATTCTTTGCTGCCCTTCCTCTTGGCTGGGAAAGTGGATCCAAGGGAAACAATTCCAGCAGTCACAGGGTCATCCCATCCCAAAATCCTCATCTTTGGGGGGAATTTGGGAACGGTTTGGGTTTGAGGTAATTATTAATTGACAATGCAGCGGGAGGTTCTGAACCTCTTTTGATTCTGGGAGCGCAACTTCCTAATTCCACCCCGATTCAATTCCCATTCCTGGTGGTCCCTGGGGTGTCGGGATCCTGGGAATGACTGTGGCTGTGTGTCCCCAGTTCTGTCCCACTAAGGCTGAGGCGCGCCGGAGCGCAGCCAAGATCGCGCTGATGAATTCCGTGTTCAACGAGCACCCTTCCCGCCGGATCACTGACGACTTCATTGAGAAGAGTGTCTCCGAGGCCCTGGCATCCTTCAACGTGAGGATGGGGATGAAAAATCCCGGGAAAAACCTCAAATCGGGGGGGGGTGGGGGGGATGGAGTATTGAGATTTTAAGTGTAGCTTAATTCCCATTCTTCCGCTCTTTGTGCTGCGCTCCAGAATGGGATAACGAGGCTAAGGTGTGGATTTTCCTGGCTCTTCCATGACTGGGTTGTCGCATCCACTAGTTTTCCTTAAACCAAAGATTTTCCAGGAATTTTAATTTCTATCGCTGGAGGCTTTGCATTCTCACTTTCCTGCTCTGATTGTCTCAGATGGAATTCTTGCCATGTGGCCTACGGTGCTCTGTGGTCTCCAGGGTGTTGTTAAAGCCTTGGAATCGGTGCAGGAAAAATCCTGTTCCAGGGGATTCTTTGCTCCAAGAGAGCTAAATTTATCCAGGTGCTGTCCCAAATTTGTCCAGAGAGTGCCACAGTGGCCCGTGCCCTGTGGTCGAGGCTGGATTAGCTGGATAAGAGTGTGACACCTCAGCCTGTGCTGGCACCAGGCTCTCCTGAGTCCCACTGAGAATTCCGGGAGTGGGGATAGTGTAGTGGGAGCACGTCCAGTGGGAATGGCAGCTCCTGTCTCGAATGTCTCTGCAGGGCAATCGAGAGGAGGCAGATAATCCCAACACTGGGATCGGGGCCTTCCGCTTCATGCTGGAGTCCAACAAGGGAAAATCCATGCTGGAGTTCCAGGTACTGTTTCCAACTTTTGCAGATACCGTTCCTGATCTACCCCGGTGCCATTTGTGATTGGTTAAGGGATATTTGGGTTGATCTCCCAGCTGCATTTTTAGTCTTTTTGATGGAAAATGAACTCAGGGTTTCCTTCTGATTCTGATCAGATTCAGGGTACTTCCAGGTGCAGCAAAGTCCTTGGAATTGGGTTTCTCAGTGTCAGGGAAGTGTCCCACTCTGATATTTACAGGTGGTATCTCCAAATGTCATAATTGCGGCAGTCCAGTTAATTAGTGGGATTCATCTCCCCCTGAAAACAGGGAAGCAAGAGCTCTCATAAGGAAAGATGAGAAGATCTTTCCCCCAAAGAGACTTTGATTTTGGAATTGGGTGTCAGTGGTGTCATGACACTGCCCCAAACCACAGGTATATTCTTGTACCCCATTGGAATGTGCGAATGTGGCTGGGAAGAACATCTGGACAATGGGAAGTCTGAGCTGCCAAGGGAAGATGCTGGAACATGGATCAGGATTAGGAGAACAGCTGGGAGTGGAGAGTCCTCTGGGCTTTATTCCAGTCTTTCCAAAGAAACAGCTGGGAGCAGAGCCAGGGAAATCAGGTTTGGAACTCCGTGTCCATCCCAGGACGTTGTTTCAACAGTTCCTTCAGATTCCTGAATCCTTTTAATTTCAATTTGGCCTTGGGTAGGGACTGGGAATGATTCTGGAGCACACATCATCAGAGCTGGATTTTCATTAGAGGAGAAATCTGGCTGTGACACTGCTCCAGGGTTTCGATCCAGCTTTTGAATGTGGCTGTGTTTGGGATTCTGTACTTTTCCAACCCCTCTACTGGCTCCTTTCCCTGGTATGGGAATGCTCCGAGGTGGGAGGCAGGAGGTGTTTATGTTCAGGGCCCTGGTTACAGATGGAGATTCCCAGCTCTGTCTGGGTTTGGGAAGCCTGACAGATCCCAGTTTTTAAGCAGAATTTGTGTGGCCTGGAGGGAGAAATCACTGGAAAACCTAGAATTGTCCCTGGTGCTGCCAGTGGTTCAGCTTGGAGAGGAGAATTTCAGAATTCCCAGGGGACAGGGAGCATTGGAGGCTCTGTCTCCATTGTAGTCCAGATTAATCAGGGAATTTTGCCCCAGTGTCCTGGTGCTGGTGGTGTCTTCAGCTAAATCCATGCCCAGGGAAGCTGCCCCATCTCTGGAAGTGCTCCAGGCCGAGTTAGAAGGGGCTCAGAGCCACCGAGGCAGGTGTCCGGTGTCCTTCCTGGGCTCCATGTGATTCACAAGGTCCCTCCCGCCCTGCCCCAGCCCAGGATTCCGTGATCCCGGTCCTGTATCTGCTCTTATCCTGCCTCCCTCTTGCCATCCCAGGAGCTGATGACGGTTTTCCAGCTGTTGCACTGGAACGGGAGCCTGAAGGCCATGCGGGAGCGTCAGTGCTCGCGCCAGGTGAGTCCGGAGCTGCTCAGGGGCCACCTTGATCCCGCTGCTCCTTCCCATTCCTAAGCTTCCCCCTGCGTCCCATTCCCACCAGGAAGTCCTGGCTCACTATTCCCACCGTGCTCTGGACGATGACATCCGGAACCAGATGGCTCTGGACTGGGTGAACCGGGAGCAGAGCATTCCGGGTGCCCTTTCCCGGGAGCTGGCGGCCACGGAGCGGGAGCTGGATGAGGCCCGGCTGGCCGGGAAGGAGCTGCGATTCCATAAGGAGAAGAAGGACATCCTGTTGCTGGCGGCTGGCCAGCTGGGCTCAGCACACTCCTCTGGCTGCTGAACCCCAGGATCCTGCCCCGGGATCCCTCCCGGTGCTCCTGACACCCTTTCCTGAATCCCAGCCCATTTGCACATTTGAATGAAATTTAGGGAAAAAGCTCCAGAATGAATTTTAGCAGTTTCGTCCTGGTTTTTAGAGCTGCTCCTCAGTCTTCTCATTCCCTAGAGAATTTCTTATTCCCTTGAGACCTCCTTATTCCCTAGGGAAGTTTTCATTCCATGGGAATTCCTCATTCCCTACAGAATTTTTTCTGTCTGTTATTTTCGGGGTTCAGATCACAGGTTTTGTCCTCTCCGCACTCCATCGGTACTGGAGCAGGCAGGATTCCGTGGAATCCAGCGTTTCCTCTGGAAAAGTCCTTTGGATCCCCCTCCCTGGCACCCCCTCCCTCCTATAGCAGAAAGGGATCAATTAAACCTCCTTGATGAGCTCCTTAATTAAATCTCAATGGATGGCAGCGCATGCAGTATCCAAAGGGAGTGAAAACTGGGGTTTGGAGTTAAATCCGGGATCAGCCCACAGCATTCCAGTCCCAAGCACAGCAGGATCTGCAGTTCCCCCTGGAACTGCCCTGTCCGTGACCAAACATCAGCATTGGCCTTTTCGTGGAAGGTTGGAAAAGTCTTGGAGAGTTTGGGAATGAGGGAGGGATTTGCACTAATCATGCCTTATCCCTTGTATCCATATCCAAATGGAATTTAGACTATATTTAGCTTTAAAAACCTCTTTTATGACATGGAATTGTTCAAACAGCTCCAAGTTCACCCAAGGAAATGTCAGTTTATCCATGGAAATTTCCATCTTACTCCCCTTTTCCCCAGCAGACTGGAAATACAAACTAAATTTCAAGCCAGAATTCCTTCTTCACCCCAGCTTAGAGCTTTTCCCACTTCTTATTCCCTTAAAGCCTTCAGATTCCGCTATTCCCACCCTGCTTCTTCCTTCTGCCTGACCACAGGATATTCCAGCAATAATCATTGTTTTAGGATAATATTGGAATAATTCCATTATCTGTAGGTACCCCGCTTTTATATCTGCATCCTAACGAGCTTATTTTGGGGGTTTATATATTTTTTATACTTTCTACAACACTATTAACATTTGATGTCGCTGGAAATGGGATTTAAAAGGGATGGGGGGTTGTGGGGTGTCATTTTCCTGAAATATTGGAAAAATTTGATTTAGGAATAATATGGAGTTAATGCCGCAATTTATTCCCCTGATTCCGCTTATGAGGGAATCTCTGAAGCTCCTCCCCGCACTTCCAGTGGCTTCTTTATGCTCCAGGTAGACAGATCTGGGAGGATTTGGGGGTTTCCATCCCTATGGAAGAAAAGGAAAAAAAAAACCAAAAGGGAAGAAACCGGATATTCCATTGCTTGTGAGATTGGGGGTCCGGTTTGGAGGCTCTGGACCCCTTGGAAGGTGTAAAATGAACAAATTCAAGTTTTCTCAGTGTGGAAAAAGTTGTGCTCCTTGTTGAGGCAGTGGAATTCCGAGAATCTGGCGGGATAAACACTGGTGTGGATTTTGTACAATAAAACCAGCGATTTTGCTTAACTTTGGTGTTATTGCTCATTTTGTGTGGCCAGTCGTGCCCAGGAACCGCTTTGAGCCGCGTCGCTGCGGAGTTCGAAATCCCCGAGAGAAAGAGAAGCATCCCGACCTTCTCGGTATGGTGGCAAGACATCGTGACCCTCTCAGCATGTCGGAACGGGCGCTTCCGCTAGGCACCCTCCCCAACATGGTGGCGCAGGTGTTTCCGCCACACGCCCTCCCCAATATGGCTGCGCCGGTACTTCCGCCACACACCTTCCCACTATGGCGGCCTTTCCGGCGCGCTCCCGGCGTGCCCCGGTATTCTGGGCAAGATGGCGGACGTGCTAGATCTTCATGAGGCGGGCGGAGAGGATTTCGCTATGGACGAGGATGGGGACGGTGAGCTCGGGGTTGGGGCGATACTGTCCGGCCCAGAGCGGCCTCGCAGACCGATCTGGGTCGGCCCCGGTTCCGCGGAGCCGCTCTCGCCGCCTCTGGCCGCGCCCCCAAACCCCGTCGGCCTTACGGACAACCCCGGCCCGGGGCGGGTCATTCCCGGCCTGGGTGGGGGTTCCTGTCTTTCCCAGGGGGCTCCTGCTCGGCGCTGGGGGGGTCATTCCCGGCTCGGGGAGTCATTCCCAGCATGGGAGATGGATCCTGCCTGTCCGAAAGGGGTCATTCACAGCTCATGGGATCATTCCTGGCCCGGGGGGACTCTGGGGGTCCTGTCCGGCCCCGGGGAGGTCATTCCCATCATGGGGAGACTGTCCTGTCTTTCCCGGGGGTGTCCCTGCCGTATCAGGGGCTGTCCCTGTCCCTGCAGTACCAGGGGGTCCTGCCCAGCCCAGGTGGGTCTTGCCTGACCCAGGGACATCCTTCCAAGCCCAGGGGGTCATTCCCAGCCCAGGGGGACCCTTCCCAGCCAGGATCAGGGGTCCCTGTCCGTCCGTGGGGGGAGGTCCCTGCTCCTGCTGACTCCATAATCCTGGTCCCTCCTTGTAATTCCCACCCCGCCAGAGAGCATCCACAAGCTGAAGGAAAAGGCCAAGAAGCGGAAGGGCCGCGGCTTCGGCTCAGGTGAGGCCCCAAAACACCCCCAAACCCCTTCCCTGGCGCTCTGGAAGGGGCTGGGTGACTCTGCAGGTCGGGGGGCCCGTTCTTCCCCCATTCTTCTCTCCTTTCCAGAGGAAGGATCCCGCGCTCGGGTGCGCGAAGATTACGACAGCGTCGAGCAGGACGGGGATGAGCCAGGGCCACAGAGATGTGAGGGGGGACACTGGGGACCAGGAGGGGTTCATGGGGGCTCTGCAGCTCCGGGTCAGGGCTCAGCCCTGCTGGGACAATCCCTTCCCCTCCCTCATTCCCAGGATTTATTTTAGGCCAAACCCCAGCTCCATATCCCCTTCTTAAGAGTGGGAGTGGGGGAATCTGGGGCAGATGCTCCTTCCTGAGAACCCCACGGCCTCCAAGTGTCACTAGGGGCACTTTCCCCATGGAAGGGAGGGGGAATGGGGGGGAGGGGTGTCCTGGGCTCTAGATTGGGGTTCAGCCTTGCTGGGATGAGCTTTCCCCAACCTCACCCAGGATTTATGGAGTCTGGGCCTCCATCTCCCTTTCCGAGCTGTGAAAAAGGAGTGATTTTGGGTGACAGACCCTTTCCTGGGGACCCCCCATGGGAAGGAGAAGGAATTGGGGCCGTGCTGGGATGATTCTTCCCCACCCTCCCAAGATCACTTTTGGGTCAACCCCCAAATCTCAGCCTTGGGGGCTCCATGTCCCCTCCCCAAGACAAGGGATTTTGCGGGGGAAAGCTCCATTCCCAGCTCTGTGACCCCCCTTTTCCCACCCAGCCGTGGAGGGCTGGATCCTGTTTGTGACAGGGGTGCACGAGGAGGCCACAGAGGAGGATGTGCATGACCGATTCGCTGAATTTGGGGAGATCAAGAACATCCACCTGAACCTGGACCGGCGCACGGGATACCTCAAGGTGGGGGGGCGGGCACTCGTGGGGACCCCCAGGCTCCATCTCAGCTTGGGGGAGGCTCCGGGCTGGGAGGTGCAATGGGTGCACCCAAAAACTGAGCCAATTCTGGGGGTCATGGGGGTCCCTGCACCTCCAAATTGACTTATTGGGAGGTCCCTGCATCCCAAAACTTAAATGGGTGGGGGCTGTGAGCTGGATTCTCCCAGTGCCTGGGCTCATTCCCATTCCCATACCCGGGGTGTCAGGGGGTCCATGCACGCCAAACCTGAGCTGGTTCCCCTGGTGTCCAGGCTCATTCCCAATCCCATTCCTGATCCAATCCCATCCCAGGGCTACACGCTGGTGGAGTACGAGACGTACAAGGAGGCACAGGCAGCCATGGAGGGGCTCAACGGGCAGGAGCTCATGGGGCAGCCGGTCAGCGTTGACTGGTGCTTCGTCAGGGGCCCCCCCAAGGGCAAGCGGAGGTGAGGAAATTCCTGGGAATTCCAGGAGCTGGGAATGGGAGGGGACCTGTGGGAGCATCGGAACCCTTGGCTAGGGGAATGGGGGCATTCCATGTACTGTCATGGGAGTGGTGGGGTTAAAATAGGGATAAACACCCCAAAATGCTCTTCTCATAGACTCTTTCCTTCCCTCTCCTTTCCTCCATTTTCTGACCCCTTTTCCTCCTCTTTCCTCCCCTTTTCCTTCTTCTTTCTTTCCTTTCCCCATTCCCTTATCTCCTTTTCCCTCACTCCCTTTTCCCCTTTACTCTTTTCCCCTTTCCCTTCCCCACCTCTTCCCTGTTTTCCAGGGGTGGGCGCCGGCGGAGCCGCAGTCCGGACCGGCGCCGCCGATGATGGATCCAGACTTCCACCCATTTGTGTTCTGAGTCCAAACTGGGAGAAACAGGGAAAACAGCCCTGAGGAGCCAAACCAGCTCCATCCCCGGGGAAATTGGGGTTTTATGGAATTTTATTGTTTTCAAAGGACAAATATGAGGGAAGTAGCAGTCTCTGAGGGTTGGGGGTGGTTTCCCTCAGGTTTGGGGGGATCCCTCCCAGCCCCCATCCCAGTACATCCCAGAAGTTTTTCCATGCCCCAGGCAAATGGTCCCTAAATCTCCCACGGTATTTATCCCACTGGGAATTCCTTGTTTTCTGTTAAATAACAAGATTTTGTCTAAATTTGTCTTCTTGTTCTTCATCCTTCATTAAAGCTCCCCAACCCCTCCCATGCCCCTTTCCCTAAAAATCCCTCCCCATCCAGGCTGCTGGATCCCCAAGGATCCTGAGGATCCCTCCCAGCCTGGCAGTAGAATAACTGAGGTCTTGGAAAATCTTTTTTCCTTAAAACTGGCATTGGGAAGCAACGGCTGTGCAGCCTGGGGGGACCCAATGGGGTCTCTGTGCCCAGATGTGCTGGTGTCTGGCTGTGCCAGGGTCCAGCTGTGCCCCCGGCTGTCCCCTGTGTCCCCAACCGCACAAATGTGTCCACCCCCCCACTCAGAGCCACTGAGCTACACTGGGGCTTTTATTGCCAGACCCTGGGGACCCCCAGCCATGGGTCTGGGAGAAAAAGCTGCTGGGAGGATGAGGCAGGAGCAGGAGGAAGATGCTGGGGGGGGCCTGGGAGTGGGGGATGCACCCACCAGCTCCCCGAATCTGGGGTCGTGCAAAGTTAGTGCTGACAGAGGGATGGAAGAGTTGACCCTCAGTAGGGTTCAGAGCAAAGGGTGCCACTGCCCAGGGTGAGGCTTTCCCAAAGGGGTCCTGGGCTTTGGGGGGTCGCCAGACTCCTGGGGGGGCCCTAAGAGCCAGGCTCGGGACCCAGTCCCCCGCAGAAGGCACCGAGATGCCGCAGAGCCTCTGGCTGCATGGAATGCCGGCGGAGCAGTGCTCGGGGGGGCAGCGGGGGAAGCAGCCCGGCCCTGCCCGGTCCAGGGGGCTCCAGGGGCAGCGTTCCAGAGCCGCGGCGCTCCAGCAGCCCAGCCGGGTGCCGGAGCGGCCCGGGGGTGGCTACCTCAGGATTGGGGGGGTCCCGGCGCAGGGGTTTGCCCCGTGGAGGATCGGGGGCCGGGGCCCAACGCCCCGGGGGAGGGACGGGGGGCACCCGTTCTGCCCCGGTGGCCCCTGGCAGCCCTGAGACCTCGCGCCCCTCCACGCTGTGCCGGCGCGGGCGCAACCGCAGCCCCTCCAGCCCTACCGCCAGCCGCTCCGGGGGGGCCCACATCCCTTCCAGGGGACCCCGTGGCCTCTCAGGGGAACCCCACGAACCTTCTGAGGGGCCCCGTGGCCCCTCCAGTGGTCCCTGTATCTCATCTAAGGTTCTCCGTGCTCCCTCTGGGGGTCCCTGTGTCCCTTCCAGGCTTCCCTGTGTCCCTTCGGAGTGTCCCCGCATCCCCTCCACCCCCGGCACCACCAGCCCCCACGGCTCCGAGTTGAGCCTCTTCAGCTGCCGCTTGGGCCCGGCCCGGGATGGTTCTGGAGCGGCGCCTGGAGCCGTGGGCGGGAAGCGGAACACGTCGCGCTCCTCGTCCCTCGCGCTGGCGCCCGGCGACGCCGCCGCCCGCACCTGCACCTGGGAGGGGGACGCGCAGAGGGCGGGCGACGGGGGCGAGTTCAGGTATTGCCGGGTGGTCTTGGTGCCGCGGGGTGACGTGGCCGAGGTGATGATGATGACGTCGCGGCCGCGCTCCCGGCACGCGTCCAGCAGCACCTGCAGCGTCTCCCGGTCTCCGCGCTCCAGGGCGTAAACCAGCGCGGAGCCGCCCGCGTAATCCCGGGCGCTGGGGTCGGCGCCGTGGGCTAGCAGGATGGCAGCCACGGCCGGGCCGGCGCGCTCGGCGCAGGCGTGCATGAGCGCCGTCTTCCCGGATTTGTCGGGAATGTTGGGATCGGCGCCGTTCTCTAGAAGGTACTGGACCATCCGCGGCTGGTCGGGCGGGTCGGCGTAGCCGGCACGGCACGCAGCCATCAGCGGTGTCGTGCCCGCGGCATTTCCTTCGTTGATGTAGGCTCCCCCCTCCAGCAGCAGCCGGGTCAGGCGGAATTTCCCTTGGGATACGGCGCGCAGCAGCGCCGAACCCTCCGCCGGGATCATGGGGAGCCCCAGTGGCACCGCGGCGCTGGGGGGCCGGCGGACAGGGCTGGGCATGGCCGGGCTTACAGGACGAAGTGCAGAGACAGGGGTGGCACTCGCTCGCTGCAAGGGGAGAGGACGCGGAGTGAGACCCCCGAGTCCCCAGGGATGGGCACAGGGTGAGACCCTGGAGTCCCCCAGGATGGGGTGTCCTCCCTCCCTGCCTCAGTTTCCCCAGCAAGGGGGGGTTCCCGCCGAGGGGGGAGGCCGAGCCCCCCAGCTTGTGTCCCTCACCCACGTCCCCCCTGCCGGCACCCACAAACCCCACCTGCCGGCAGTTCCTCTCACATTCCTCAAATCCGTTCCTGCACCCCCTCCTCATCCTCCTCCACCTCCTCCCTTTGCCCTACCTGCTCCCCCTGCCCGCAACCCCATCGCTACCTGCACCCCTATACCGTGCCCGTACCCCCATCCCTGCCGGTACCCTGATCCCTGTCCACACCCCATCCCTGCCTGCACGGTTCCCATGGCGACGGCCGCTCATCCCGCTCCGACCAGCCGGGAAAACAGGGGAGAATCCATCGCCTTCCCAGTCCCCTCAATCCCCTCAGTGAGACACCCCCGAGCCCGGGCTTGGAGGCTGCCCCGTCACCCCCCACGCAGTGGGGACAACCTACAGAGGGGACCCCCCATCCAGCCCTTCTCCATCCCCATTTTACCGTGGCAACAGGAGCGTGGGGTCCCTCCACTCCGGGTCCCGGTTCCCACGGCCCCGGGGATGGGGGTGTCGGGGACAGCGGCCCGTGGCCGCCATCCCGGCCTGCCGCCGGTGAGGCGGGGGGGCGGGAGGTGATGTGGAGGGTCCCCCTCCTCCCGCAGAGCTATTTTTGGCAGCTGCCGGCGCGGGGGGGCTGGAGCAGGATGAATCACCCACGGCGCATCCAGCGCCCGGCCGTGCGTGGGGGTGAGGAGGGGGAGACCAGGGGCTGGGGGGCACAGGACGCTATCGGGGGGCCCGTGGGGCAGCGGGACTGGGGGTCACAGTCCAGCAGGACTGAGGGCCATGGGACAGCGAGGCTGGGGATCGCCGTGTAGGGGGGCTGAGGGCCACGGAGCATCGGAGACTGGGGGAGGCAGCGGGCCTGGGGGTTCCAAAACAGTAGGGCTGGAGGCCGTGGGACTGAGGGGCACAGCACAGCGGGGCTGGGGGCCAGGGGAGGCCCAGTACTGGGGGGC
>VZTD01000111.1:21205-37577 GCA_013397725.1 Rhagologus leucostigma | reverse complement strand
CCCCCGCCCCGGTTCCTGTTTGAAGCCACGAACATTCCAGCAGTTGTTGACTTCCAGCTGCTCCCATGCCACCCCGCCTTTTTATCCCCGTTTCCCTCTTTCCAGGTGTCTGTGGGAACCCCCAAAACCAGGGAGGGTCAGGCTGAACTCCCAGATCTGTGTGGATCCTGCTCCAGAGCTGCTCTGGCACAAAGGCCGGGCAAATGAAAGGTGGGGGAGGCTTATGGCGTTAATTAGTTTAATTGGAGCTGTAAACTGGGGAGGGGGGCAGGGTGAGTGCAGGGTTCAGCTCCTGAGGGCGGAGGGGGTGTTTGGGGGGTGGTGCTGGCTCTTCCCGGGCCTCTTCCAGAGGGGAAAATCAACTATTTCAGGGGGGTGTTATTGTAGGGTCTCCAGCAGCGGACTGGCAGCTTCTCCCTAACTTTGGGGGAGGCCTTGGGCTGCCTGTGCCCCTCCCTTCCCGCAGCCCTGTCGGCCCAGCCCATCCCTGGCCCGGAATAGGATGACCCTTTGCCTCCTTGGCCGGGAGCCAGAATGGCTCCAGCTCCAAAGGAAAACTGAGGCACGGACAGGGATAAGGCTGGAGGGGCTCCAAGTGGGAGAGAGGGGAAGAAGCAGAGCCAAGGTCATGGCTTTGTTTTTCGACACCAGCACCTTTCACCCATATCCCAAAAATTAGCCAGGGGGGCACTTACAGCAGTGCCCAAAACGGCAGGAACAGCAGGAGTACTCCCTCGCCTGTCTCAGTTTCCCTGCTCTGCACCCTCCCCCACCCCCAGGCATGTTTTATCTCTCTGTGTGTCAGCTTCCCATCCCTGTACCATTTTTCTGCTCAGCCTTTTGCTTTTTCCCCTAGAAAGGAGACCCCCCCAGCGCTGTTCCCGGAAAAACTTCAAATTAGGAAAATAAGGTCAATCCCCACCCCGAGGGGGTTTCTGCCATCCTCCCATCCCCCCGAGGGACACGAGATAGAGGCACCATTTCACTCGTTTATTACAAATTTTGCCCCCCAGGGGCCGCAAAAAGGTACAAAATTTGCATTTTTGTGCTTCCCCCCTCCCCCCCCAAAATACTATGTACAAAACCAAAGAGTACAAAAGGCGTCGGTCGCAATAACGGGTTTGTGTCGCGACAGGACGGATTCATGATGTCACAGTGTCCCCCTCCCTCAGCGGGAGTGCAGGGCAGCCAGAGCAGCACCCAGAGTTACGGAATTAGGATGGAATTAGTTAAAACCAGAGTTTCTCGCCTGTCATCACGTGTCATGACAGGGCAAGGACAGGCAGCGTGTCCCAACAGCCACGACAGCTGAGGTTTCCCAGCTCTTTTCCAGCCAGATCCACCTTGTCTCCCCCTAGTCCATGAGAATTCTCTGCTGGCTCAGAGTGCCGGGGTTTTCCACAAGATCCTGGTGCCCGGGATGGCCCTGGAACAGTGGTTCCTCAAGAATGCAGCAGTTCCTCGGGAACATGGGAGTTCCTCGGGAGCACTTCCCCTCCAGGTGTATGGGGCCAGACGTGCTGCGGGAGTGTGGTACACGGAGCCGAGTCCAGAAAAGTGGGAGCGACCCACCGGGGGAGGCGCTCACTGCACGTTGTTGTTGGCGACACAGGGATCCACCTGGGCGACGGAGCAGGAAGCAGGTGAGGGATCCAGGCAGGTGATCCCAGATCCACCCGGCCCATCCCGTGCTGGTGCCGTGCTCACCTCCGTGTAGGTGGGGGGGGGCATGAACTTGAACTCGGGTGCGTACATGAAGATGGGGCTGTCAAATCCATCGGGATCATCCAGGAGTGGTGTGGTGGGGCTTTCCAGACGGTGATCCTCAGGAACGATGTCCAGGTAGCACGGGGGGGCTGTGGGGACGCAGGGAAGGATTCGTGAGCTCACCTGTGCGCAGCCCCCAAGCCACTGACGGGGTCCCCCCACACTGTGATACCACCACCCAGGGATCCCACCCCTGGGATCCCACTCCACTCACCCTCTGGAGCATCCGGGAGGTTCAGGTCCACCCAGCTCATCTCAGAACTCGTCTGACTGGCCATGCTGGAGCTGCGGCTCCCGATGCCTGAGCGACTCCCAATGACCAGAGGCAGCTCCAGGATGATTTTCTTGGAGCCTGGGACACTGACGTAGATCTGCAGGAGAGCCAGGATTTAGAGGAGTTGGGATGGGATAAAGATCCCCATGATAAGGAGAAAGATTAGGAGAACGATGAGGGGATCCCCCACTCACCTGCAGGAAATACTCCACACGCAGGATGTTGCAGCCCAGGATAGAGGGTTTGAGCTTCCGCACACGGATGGTTTTGCCACGCCAGGATTCGGAGGTGCCAGAGATTATGTGATTGCCACGAACGCAGGAGAGTTTCTGGGAGAAGACCTTGGTCTGGCCATTGGCCAGATATGTGTGCTTGGCCACGATGGCCGCCTTGGGCACCACGATGCGTGAGCAGGTGTTCTCAAAGTCCGCATTGATACAGATCTCGTCGCCTGCCAAGGGAAGGACCCAGATGTTAGGGATGTCAGGGGTTTCCTTACTGGTTCTTCCACTCCGAGTTCCCTGTTCCCAGCAATCCTCACCTTCACAGAAGCCCTTCCTGTCGATCTGGGCACTGACGGATACGCGTCCATCTGGGATGAACATACACGACACTTTCTTCTCCTTCTTGGCTGCAACCGGAGACTGCCAAGAGAGAGGAACGGTCACACACTGGCCCTGTCCCATCCTCCCCACCCTCCTCCCTTCCTTCCCCTTTTGCAACCAAGCCTCAAATTCCCCTGGAGTACAGAACCCGCCCCATCCAGTGTCAATTTCTGGAATTATCCAGAAATTCTTAATCTCACCCTTAATCCCACTCAGCCCAGATCTGATTAAAGACGCCTGAATGCCACAGGGTTGGGCTGACCCTCCACAAAGGCTTTTCTCCCAAGCCTTTGGACCACTCGGGGCTCACCAGCAACTCCGGGGTGTTCACATCCACAGGATCCATCACCTCAAAGCGTTTTTTGACCTGCTGTGTGGGACAGGTCGGACGCTCCAGAGACGCCTTCACCCAGTAATCCACAGAGCCATACTTCCCCTTGAACGTGGTGCCCAGTGGCCTACAGACATGCAGGGGGGTCACTCCAGAGCCAAAACATGGATTTTCCAATTTAATTCCATCCCCAGAGGCAGGTGCTGCCTCATACTCACCCCTGGGGCAGCTCGAAGCCGAATTTGTACTCATACTTGTTCCCAGGTCTCAGGATGACAGAGCCGTCCTCATCTGCAGCAGAGAAGGGGAGGGAAACATCAGATGGAGCTCCAGGGTGATCTTTGGTTCCGAGGGCGTTGGGTAACACCTGTCCCCGTCCCAGGAACCCCGTGTCCTCTCCATGCTGCTCCCTCCACCTCACCAACACCTCAAGCCTCCAGGGCAGAACACAGTGTCCCACTGGCTCCACCCCACCTCCAGCTCCCTCTTATCTCCCCGCTCCAGCCCCAGGGTGTGATCCTGTGACACTCCCTGACTGTGCCATCAGCATTACCAACCCCTGTGGTGTCAAAACACACCACAGGAGCTCCCCAGGCTCTGATTTTGTCCTTTGGCTGCCAAACTTCGACTTGACTTGGCCAAACCTTCCAATATTCCTAAGTTTTGCTGGATTTGGTCATTTTTCCAGACTCCAGACACAGCATCAACTCTGTGCTGGTGATCAAGGGGCTCCACTGGGACCCACCACAGCACCCATGTGGCCAATCCCAGGGGTGCCTCTGTCTCTTTGTCCCCTCCCAAACCCTCTGCCCCCATCCAGTCCCACCCCATGGGGCCAAGCCCTGGGTCAGGGTTGGGCTGGGGTTATGAATCGGTGTTTAAGGCAACCCTTCTCCCCCCTCCAGCCCTGTGCCCTCACCCGTGGGCTGCTCCTCAAGCGCCAGCACGTCCTCGAAGCGCAGGTACTCCATCTCCTGCCGACACTGGGCCGGGCCCTTGGCCCAAGTCACCCTGGCCACGCCGCATGCCAACACCTTGACAGCGCTGACACGGGTCACCTCGGCCACCTCCACCAGCACACGCCCAGCCACCTTGTCCCCGCTGCAGTAGACCTTGTCGGGCTCGCTGAAGGCCACCATGAAGCTCTTCACCTTCTTGAACATCACCATGGCTGGAGCAGCACGGGGACGCACAAAGCAACAGCTGTGGGGCTTTATCCCCGTGGAGCAACAAAAGCCGCCCGAACCAGACGAATCCGAGGCAAAAGGGTGGCCGAACGCTTTGGTTTCGGGCGCCGAAGGATCTGCCCCAGCACCTCAGCGTTCTGCGAGCTCCGCTGCCGCCTCTGCCTTTTATAGGCTCGGGAACCCCGCCCAGCCCCCGCCCGCGCCTGTTGCTGCCGGGGGCGCCACGCCGAGGGCGCGTGGCCGGGCGTGCTGCTCGCGTGATCAGCGCGCCCATTGGCTGCCGCTGCCTTGTTTACAGCAGCGCCGGCCAATCAGAGAGGCGGCTGCGGAGCGTGGACAGCGTGTGAAGGAAAGCCGCGCGTGTTCAAGGGGGCGGGCAAGGAGGGAGGCGGAGTGACAGCGCGGAGGGCCAATGGGGAGCGAGGACGGCCGGCGGCTGTGGCCAATGGCGAGGGCAGAACAGGATGTCATGTTCCCAGGCTCAGGGTGGGCAGGGGCGCTGGTCCCAGTTTGGGACGGGCTGTGTTGTTCTAGGCGAAGTGGGAGCGGCCGGGCCCTGAAGGGGGGGCGTGGGGGCTTCACCCCCTTCCTCAGACTCCTTCTTCCCACCTAGGGCAGCCGGGGGAGCCTCCACTGCCCGCCCCCCGCAGTACCTTCAACCCCCCCGGTGAACCCTCCCCTGTTATTTGGGGTAAATAAGGGTGAGTTTGGGGGTTCAGGATCAAAGCCTGACCTTGGGGGTTCCCTGCCTCCTTGTGATGTGTTTGTGGGAGTGTTTCCACCATCTCTGCTGCTTCCCACTCTGTTTTGGGGGCACTTCCCACTCCTTCTTCCCCAAAATACCCCTCCCAAACATTGATCCAAGGTACAGCAAACACCCACATCCATTCCATAAAACGTGGCTC
Source organism: Rhagologus leucostigma (assembly GCA_013397725.1). Classification (NCBI taxonomy): domain Eukaryota; kingdom Metazoa; phylum Chordata; class Aves; order Passeriformes; genus Rhagologus; species Rhagologus leucostigma. The sequence continues at coordinate 32,508 of VZTD01000111.1, read as the reverse complement.
TGTCTTTCAGCTGGGATTTGGGGAGTGGGACAGCATTTCGCTTCCCCCCCAACCCCTCCAGGAGACTTCACTCCCTGGATCATCATTACTCAGGACAGGCACTGGCTCTTTCCTCCTCTTTTCCCAGCCCTTTGTGCTTTCCCAGCTCAGGAAAATGCTGGGAGCAGAGGAAACAGGAGAACAATGTTCATGGAGCCACCCAGCACTGGAGCAATGGAAATGGGGGGCTCCCAGTGCTCCCCACCCCAACGAGGAACACGGAGGTGTTTTTGTTGGGAGTTGTCCTTCAGAGGTTGTTTGTCCAAGCGTTCCTGGCACTTTTCCTGCCCTTCCATTGCCTCCTTCCCCCGGAGTTAATTCACACCTGATCGTATAAACCGATAAAGCACCAGATAAACCATGGGGTATAAACTGTTCTCCTGCCAAACCACAGGACAGAATTCCTCCTTGAGAGGGAATTATGGTGTGGTTCGGTGTGGAATGGAGGAATTGCACCTTTTTTCCTCTGGTCCCCATTGTCTCCCACTAGGAAAAAGGTGATCGGTTAATGGAGAATTAGGGATTTGCTCTAATTTGGCAAAAGGTGGGGAGCTTTTTCCAGCCTTGTCTGACATGGGATATTCGACCCCTTCGATTTGTGCTGGCTTTCCCGTGAGAGCCATGTTTAGGCTCTCCCTCTCCAGTTCCCATCGGTGTGTGCCTTTCCAAGGAAACTGTCCCCAGCCTAGGGCTGCCTAGACACATTCCAGCAAAGCCAAAGGGCCTTGGAGCCCCATGCCAAGGAACTTGTCAGGGATACGATCCAAGGCATGTTCCACATCCTGAATCCTCTCTAAATTCCTCCAGACTTGTCAATCAGTTCTGCCCTTTCCCCCCCTGACCTCCATCCGATGGCAATCCCCCCCACTCTCTGCCGCTGGAATTCCCTCGGCGGTCAGACTTGCTCCAGGAAGTGTTCTCACACCAGCAGCACCCCTGGATGGATCTGGGGGGGTCAGGAACACTGCGGCAATTTACACTTGTAAAAAGCAAAGTTTCCCAATGTCAAATCTTCTTCAAAAACAAGAAAATCAGGAGAGAAATCACCAGGAGGTCTGGGCAGGGACAACCTCCTGCTCCCACTAAACTGTTATTTAAGGCATTCATCCCCCTCTGAGCTGCTTTCCCATGGGATCGTGGTGCTCACAGCATCCCCCACCCTCATTTACACTGCTGAATGGAATAGAGAGAGTGGCTGGATCCATTGCTTTTCCCAGAGCTCCTGGCCAGGGGCAAGGGATGGCCAGGAGAGTGTGACTAACACTTAGCCTCAGAATAACCCACTTCCAAAGCCAGAGAGCGAGAAAATGGGCCCTGAGGTGACTCACTGAGCTCCGGGTGGGTCCCGGGGAAGGAACTGGGCATGGCACAGACTTGTTTTCGCCAGCACAGCTCCTGGTGCTGATAAGATCCATGTTTCTCTGCTCCAGATTATCGGAATTGGTTGCCAGGAGAAGCCACGCTGCTCCTGTGACAGCCTGGCCTTTGTCCTTGCTATCGGACAAGCAGTATCCAGCCGGGATCACTGGGAAGCCGGAGGGTGCCGGCAGCCCCGCAGCTTCTGTGGGCTGCTTGCTCCATTTTTCTCGCCTTATATGGTCCCTTCCAGCATATTCCAGGCTGGGAGGGGGGAGAGAGGGCCGGGAAGGGATCGACAATGGCTGGAGCGTGGGGACAGAGTGTCCCGGGTGTGTGGTTGGGAGCTGGGGCGGAAAAGGCATTTCCTCTGGTTGTTTGTGTACAGGGAACACTGGGAATAGAGCCCAGCTGGAAAACAAGGGGCTATGGGACTGGGGTGGCTCCTGGAAAGCAACTGCTTGTCCCACGCCTGGGATTTTCAAGAGTGGAGGCTCCAGAACAGGGCCGGGTCAGTTCCTAAATCCCAGTGGTGGTTTGAGGGTGGAAGAGAAGGTCTCCAGTGCCTGGCTGGAGGCAGAGAATGCTCAGCTATGTAGGATTTTCCCCCTGAAGTCCCACTTTTCCAGCTCTCACTGGGGACTGGGATGTGGAAGCTCCCCCTGCCTGGCAGTTCTTCGTCCATATGGGATTTCTTCCCCTGTTTTCTGCCCAGATGGTGTTTTTGGAGCAGGGAGGGGGAGATAAGGCTCCAGAAGAGCTCAGCCATCCATAAACAAGGAGGAAGTCAGATCTCGGGTCTGGAAATTCTCAGGTTAGTCATCTGCTCTGGCAGGAAGAGGCTCTGGAGCTCTGACTGTGCCGGAGCCCTTCCCGTGGGCTGGGTTCTGTGGACATCTAGAGGCTTTCCCCGGAATGGCAGATGACAGTTCATCCATCCATCCATCCATCCATCCATCCATCCATCCATCCATCCATCCATCCATCCATCCATCCATCCATCCATCCATCCATCCATCCATCCACCCAGGTCTCTCTGGAGACTTCTCTTCCCCAGGCTGGATTTCTCACTCACAGCCTTGGAGCAGTCTTGGCTGCTGAAAAGGAGGAAAACTTCCTTATTCCTTTGCTGTTGTGAACTTTCCCAGCTGTGAAAACCTCCAGGGATGATGTCCCAGGTGTGTTCTGAGTGTCTCCACTTCAGATGGACCCTGTGACACAGCATCTCATCTCCTGGAGGAGGGGACTTTGGCCAGCACTCCCTGGGCAAGGTGACCTGGGCCACCCGAAGCAGCTCATGGTGGGGCTGCAGCTCTGGCTCTGGTCAGGGCAGGTATGGGGGTGTCACAGCCAGTCACAGGGCCACCACCTCCCTCCATCATAGGGCCACCATCTCCCTCTGTCACAGGGACACCACCTCCTCTGGACACCCTACAGAGGCTCAAACCTGAGCCGTAGCCAGGCAGGGGTCCAGCTAAGTGGGGGGAATGTGCCAAGTGTGGGATGATCCTGGCCCATTCCCAAATTAATCCACAGTGCTCCTCCTCAGCGCAAGGGAGATATGAGGCTTCTCAGCTGCGCTGAGGCAGAGAACAGATCTTTCCCCCCACCCCAAATAAAGGAGCAGAACACCAGCGCCAATCCAAGTTGTTGATGTCAACAGGAGTGTTTCCATTGACGTCGGTGGACTTTGGATCGACCCTTTCCCTCCCTGGGTGATGTCACCTGCTGAAAACCGCCTCAGCCACTCCATCCAGCTCCAACGGGAGCCCACTTTGGGTTGTTCAGCATCCAGGTGCCCCGCCTGGGCAGTTGGAGGGGAGTCAGGGTCATCTCCTGAGGGGCAGGACCAGAGGAAGAGGCCTCAAGGGAAGGTTTAGGTTGGATATTTGGGAAATTGTGTTCATGGGAAGGGAGGTCAGGCATTGGAACAGAGCAATGGTGGAGGTAACATCCTGGATGTGTTCAAAAACAAGTGGATGTGGTACCTGGGGACATGGGTCACTTGTGGTGATGGCAGTGCTGCAGGACAGTTAATGATTAATGATCTCAGAGCTTTCTCCAACCTTAATGATTCCGTAATTCATCAGCAACAGCTTCTCCATGTTGTAATCCAGTTGTCAGAGGTGTCCATGTTGGGCAGCTCCTTGGTGTAACTTTGGGTCAGGTGGAGCTGCCGAGCCTCAAACCTGGAACCAGAGCTCTCCAAATCAGAGGCAGGGTCTCTAGAACATGGGTCTCCTGGACATGTTCAGTTTGGGAGCTGCACTCTAAATTTCATAGGTGGCTCCTGAGAAAGGGTTGGCAAGGAAAGTGTCAGGCCCAGTCCTGGTGGTGCAGGTAATGGGCTGTTCAGGAGGAGGGAAAGTCCATTTCCATTGGGAACCCTCCTTTCCCCACGGAATTCTTGTTGATTGGCTCCACTGGCCAACAACTAAAGGACAATTAGGTTCTGCATCATCAAATCAGTTCCATTTCTACCAGGAGCTCCAACACTATCAGCCCTGCTCGTGAGGATTTTACCCCTGCAGAGGATTTTATCCCTATGGAGAACTTTCTCCCCGCAGAGGATTTTCTCCCCATGGAGGATTTTATCTCCCCACAGAGGACTTTATTCCTCCCCAGATGATTTTCTTTGCACAGGGACATGTGGAGCACATCAGGAAGCAGCCTGCTTTTCTTTCCTCATTCCTGCTTCATTTCATCCACCCAAAGCTCCGGAGTCGAAGGAGCAGGAGAGGAAGGAGATATTATTATCCTGATGTGCCACTGCCGCCCAAAGACATGGAGAGACAGATGACAGGAAATGGGGACTCAAAAATAGACCCCTTTAATGTCAAACCCATCGGGGGATTACTGGGAGCAGGGTAAAAGACATGGAGCAGGTCTCCCTCTCGTCACTGTGTGCTCTGAGCACCCATCTGAGGGACAATTTGCCATGATATCCATGAAATGTTTTCCTATGTATTCTTTGTGCTCTTGGCACAAAATAATAAAGACAGAGAAAACCCCATGTATGTATTGAAACATGAATTGTAGAATCTCCCTTGATGGAGGGGTTGCAGCCATGCCTGGAGGGGCTGCAATTCCCTTTCCCCCATCTCCACAAGCTCTTCCTGCAATTCTGTGGGACAGGGATGGGCAAGTTTTTACTACTTTATTAAAAATAAAGGAAAGTCTTCCCTATGGGAAATATTTCTCCTGTAGAACTCCATCTGCTTTACTGAAATCCTCTGAAATACGTGAAATTTGCCCTCCCCTCTGGAGTTCTGCACCTTCCACGGGGCAATACCCTGCCTATTGTTGCGCCCAGCTGGCTCTTTGCCATCAGGAATTCTGTTTTCCAAATGAAAGCTCCAGTTTGGGTTGGATTTGAGCAGTGACAGAGAATCTGGGCCCAAGGGAGAGAATTCCCAAGGGGTGTTTTGTCCTCCCTGAAACCTGACACTGGTCCCAAGTCCAGACCCGGCTAAATTGAGTCTACAACAGGTGCCAAGAAAACAAGGGAAAATAGCAACAGTGGCCTGGGATATAGAAGGCCTGAAGCTCCACAGCTCCCGCTGCTGGAGATCCACTTGTTATTTATCCTGGAAGAGGAGCATATGGACAAAACCGCCGATTTCTGCTCAAAAGTCTCCCTCTTGGTCACAACGCTGCCCAAACTGATTTGTGGCCTTGCTCTGCTTTGGGAGCAGCTGAGTGAAGGGTCCCAAATCCATTAAAAAAACCTCTTTTTTTACTGCTAAAAATTGGGCTTTGGGCTTTGAGTCCATTATTTCTGGATGTGTAGGGTTCCTGAGTGGAATTTTGCTGGATTAACACTGGGAGAAAGGCAGGAGGTGAGTTATGGAAAGGCTCTGAGGGATAGAGGGGGTTTCTAACCCAGGGGGTTTATTTTTCTTTGATGCACTGCAATGCCACATCCTTAGGGAAAAAGGAACACGTGAAAATGGAACAGAAAGATTTGGATCTGCCTTCAGGAGAGGAGCTGGGAACAGCTGCACCATCCATGTGAGACCAGTGGGCACAAACCAGGGGTTCATCTTTCTCCTCTCCTGGGTCTCCGATTCCTTGTGGCTGTGGAGACACCTCCTCCAAGATGAGGCATCTCTCCTGGCTGCAACCACAGATTTGGAGCCAGCAGCTCTCACGGGTTCCCCACGGAGCAGACAGGTTAAAAGTGCAACAAAGCAGCCCAAAGTCCACAGGGGAGGAGGAAGAGGAGGAGGAGAGACGACGGAGAGATGAGTGGGCAGCCTCCCCCGGCCTGGAAGATGTGGAGCTTTTCGGCATTGGGCAGGAAGAGCCGGGCATCCTCCAGTGCCCCGTGTGCTGCCATGGTGAAATTGGTGTCCCCCGAGGTCACCACGTCGAAGACACATGACTGGAAGTAGACATCCTCCACGGGCAGCATCTCCCGGCAGAGTGCTCGCGCTGTCTCTGCAGGGACACGGCCGCGCCCACGGGGGCTGCGGGACATGCGCTGGCTGTGGGGGCAGCCGCCCACGCACAGCTGCAGGTCCTGCTCCTCCGTGAAGGCCCGGGCCACCTCCTCGGCAGCGCGGATGGAGAAGGAGAGCTGGCGGCCGGCCTGGCGCACAGCAATAGTGGTGCCAATGTAGTCAGCACGGATCTCCACGTGCCGGCCGGGGCTGCGCTCCCAGATCACCAGGCTGCTCCCACCCGGACGCGTGCCCCCGTTCACAGAGCCGTCCTGGAAGGCTGCCGGGACGTTGTCCAGCTCGGCCTGGTAGACCTTCTGGTCAATGCATTCCTTCATGTTCTTGAATATGATGGTGAGCTGTGGGGAGTGGGGCAGGAGGGGGATGAGCACGGTGGCCATGTCCCCATCCCAGGTGTTCAGGGTATGCAAGTCCCACCCCACCTATCCATCTCCAAACCATCCCTGCCACAGACCTTTTGGAATAACAACAATCTTTCCTTCTTCCCTTCTTTTTCTAACACCATTTAAGCAATGGAAAACTCAGGTGGAGCCAAACCCAGCAAGATTCTTCCAGGTACCCCATGGACCACACGGTCACCTGACAGCAACAGGAGTATTTGAAGGTCCCCTCAACAACCTTCACCACTGTTGTCCCTCCTTCCTCATCTCCCCTGGGTTTCGTTGAAGCAGTTCCAAGGATTTTGGGAAGTGTAGGAGGTGCCCTGACTCTGGATTTGCCACCCAGCCTGTGCACCAATGTTACCTTGCTGGTGACTGTTGCGTTGGACCCCTTGGCCACTGGTGAACTGGTGGCTTGCACAAACAGGTATTCGTTGTCCAAGAGTGGCCAGGAACCCTCCACCCGGCATGTGTGGAAGTCATCGTGGAAGGTGCGGATGTGGGGGTCCCCAAAGGCAGCACAGTGCTGGAAACTGGGGGGGCGGCCGTGCTTGTAGAGGAAACTCCGCTCGTAATCGCAGATGTCGAGTGACTCGAAGCCCTGGGGATTGGGGGCCGGGGGCCGGGGCCGTGGCGGGGCCGTGGGCCCTTCCTTGGAGCAGTTGTTCTGGATCATGAGATCCTCGATGCCATGTACGGCAGAGTGGAAGGCCAGGTCCCCGCGGCAGGTCCGGGCGGTGCGCCGGGTACACAGGGAGTAGGAGCGGAGCGCGGTGCAGAACGCGGCGCCACGGCCAGGGCCGCGCAGGTGCAGCGTCGCCGCCACGTACTCCGAGTTGCAGCGTAGGATCTTGCACTGGGAAGAGACTGAGAGAGACGGGATGGCTCCCTGGGAGAGGGGATGGGGTGGGGAAGGGCAGCCTCTCTTCTTCCCACCACCTCCCACCATCCAGCCTGCTCCAGATTCCCATGGAGATTTGGAAGCACTTGTCTCCTGGTTTTTACAGGGAACAGCTCTGCCCATGCGGATCCTTACCATGGCTGCAGAGGAGAAGGAGCAGGAAAGCTCGGAGGAAGAGGCTGGAGTTCTCCAGCTGCCCTGGGCTCCTACTGTGGGCAGGTCTCCCCATTCCCGTCCATGCGGAGCCTGGGGGGTCTCTCACCCGCCAGCAGCTCCCAGCTTCATTCAGCAGCTCCCCTGGAACCAGAGGTGGGATTGGAGAGAGCTGGCAGATGGGACTAAGAGGGGCCCTGCAGCCGCCAGCAATTCCAACCCAGCACTTCCAAGGCCACCACTTGTCCCCAAGTGGCACATCCACATGGCTTTGAACACTTCCAGGGACGTGACTCCACCACTGCCCTGGGAAGCCTGTGCCAGGGCCTGATCACCCTTTTCATGAGGAGATTTTCCCTGATATCCAACCTAAACCTCCCCTGGTACTGCTTGAGCTGTTTCCTCAGGATGTTGGTGTTGAGCACTCCACTCCTCCCTCACTTTGGGGACACCACGTGGGATCAGAGCCTGAAGCATCCCTGGGTGGCAGTGATGTCCTCGGACCCTCACTCCTGCTTTCCCACTGCCCCACTCACCTGTGTCAGCCTCCTCAGGAAACGATCTGGCTCCCAGCACTGGGAGCTCCTTCCCTGCGGGACACATGGGTGTCCTTGTCACAAGCTCTGCCCCAAGTGGCAGCCAGAGAGACCCATGGGATGACCCAGGAAAATTCCAGCCTCCCTGGGCTCCTCCATGGCCTTGCAGCTGGATAAAATCCGGGGTTCTGGAAGCCTGGCCAGGGAGTGGAGCCCCCCGTGGCTCTTCGTCCCTGGCCACCTTTGCTCCGTTCTTTCCCCTTCAGGGCAGAGGCAGGGGTTGAAATCAATCCTAAATTTAGCTGGGCTCTGATCCAGCCAGGAACAAGAGCCGGAGTGTGGAGAAGGTGGGGCACCGGAGCTCCAGGAGGAGGTGGGAGCCCCCAAACCCTGGGGACTGTGGGGTCATGTTACCCATGGGAGCTTCCCTGGAGCTCCATGGGTTTTCCTCCTTGGAAACCCCCTACCTGCACTCCCGGGAGTGAGTCCCTGTGGAAAAGCACCGTGCTTTTTCCTGTGGGATATATCCAATAGGGAATGGGGTGTTTTCCAGCATTTTCTCTCACAGCTTCCCCTCCTGGGGCACAGCCAAGTCCTGAACACAAACATGGCACGGGCCAAAGTTGGCCAATGTCCCCAGAGATCGATGACCAGTGTCCCCAGGGATTGGTGGCCAGTGTCCCCAGGGATCGATGACCGCCAGACCATGCTGGCTGCATTGCTGAAATCCCACCTGCACAGGTGTGGGAAGTAGCTGCACCAGCCCCTGTTCCTTGCAGGGAGGAAGAATGGTCAGGAATGTCCACACCAGGATTTTCCAGGTCCATTCCAGAGGCCATGGAGGAGGACAGGGATGGGAAGTTGGTCTCTCAGCATTCCAGCACCCACAAATCCCTTTGGGAACACATCAGAAAGCCTTCAGCCTCCTAAACCAAGTTCCTGCTGTTTTCCACACCTGGGTCTGCCCTGCAGGGAGGAAAGCCTTGTGTCCACCTGAGCCCAGGAGAGCTACAGCACTGGGATTGGGGCGGGAAGAGAAGTATTTGGGGAAAGCAGCATTTGCCAGAGAGCTGGAAGAGTGGATCCCACTTCTTTCCAGGACGGGCCATGTACACAATCAATCCCAAAGGAAGCACTCTTCCTTCTATGCCATGCTTGGCATAAATCCCATCCGTCCATCCCCACACCTCTGCCAAAGATCCTGGCACTCCACTTACCCTGGCAAATGTCACGGGATGAGCACCAAATCTCCCTAGACCCTCCAGAGGAAAATCCTGGTCCCTGGCCTGGGTCTAGCTCCGGGTGGGAATGAGGAGGGAATCCCGGCTGTTGCCACCCGGGCTTGGAGCAGAGGGAGCAAAAAACAGCTGAAGATTCTGACAGCCAGATCTGTCACTGGGAGCGGGAGCCGAGTGGGCTCTGACAGCACTTTAAAAATAGCCGGTAGGATTTTTGATCCCAAAAGGCGAATTCCAGTGGGGAGGGGAAGGGAGAAGGCAGGGAGAGCCAAGACTTCCCAACCGCACGCACAAGCAGTGGCTGAGGTGGACATGGAGTCCTAGATGGACCACTCAGAGCTGCCTGTCCTGACGTTTCTCCAGGCTCTGGGAGAAACAAGCAGGTTGGGAGTGCAAAGTGCTGCTGGAAATCCAAGGAGGCTCCCTGGCAGTGTGCACCCCAGCAGGTGAGCACTCTCCTCCTGGCTCTGCGAGCAGAGAGATGGGAAAACCCATGGAGACGAGAGGGGTGTCCAGTGACACTTCTCCTCTGGGATTCTCCATTCCAGAGCTTTCCCTCTCCCTCCCTTGGAGAGCTAGGGAGGGACTGACTTTGGGAGAACTGGATATCTTATTCCTACACCTGGAAAGAGAAGACCTTGAGAGGGCTGGGGAAGGAACCACCTGGCTCAAAGGTGCAACCGAAATCTCACAGGATCCTACCACTCTGAGCTGCTCCCAGGACACTAGCATGTGGATAAATCCCATCCCCAAGCACCTGCTCTGGGGCCGGGCAGCTGGGGGCTAAAAAAATCCGGGAGCAGGTGGAGCCGGACGCTCCTGAGCTCTGTGGGGAGACCCCAAGAGGTCTCCAATGATGCCATGCTGGGTGGTGGATCCCACGGGATACTCGGACCACCAGCAGCCCCCCGCGCCTCTTTGGGTTAACGGGGACAGCAGGGACGCAACACCACGTGGTGGCAGCTGCACATCAGGAGTGGCAGCAGGGCTGCGGCGAGGCTGGCAGGACTCCCCTGCCTGGACCTTCCCCATTCCTGCCTGTCCCCCGCTTCCCGTGTACAAAAAAAAAAAAAAAAAAGGGACCAAAAAAAAATTCCAAACCTTCTTTTAGTTTTTAGGAAAACTAATAAGGGTGGACTTGGAAAATGAGGGTGAACATGGAAAAATAAGGATGATCTGGGAAAAATCAAGTTGAAACTAGGAAAAGAATAAGGGTAAGTCTGGAAAAAAATCAGGAGAAACATGTAAAATGAGAGTGAGTCTGGAAAATATGAGGGCGACGCTGGAAAAATCTGGGTGAATGTGGAAAAATAAGGGTGAATACGGAAGAATTAGGGTGAATATGGAAAAATCAGGATAAAACTAGGAAAATCAGGATGAACCTGGAAAAACTGGGGCACTATCTGGTGAGAACCCCGACCTCCAGTTTCTCTTTGGAAATTGCATCCCTCCAGTCCCCGGGAGTGACATCTTCCTGCCCTTACTGTGTAGAAATTTTATGGATTTCCTGTAATCTGCATCTCTGCCTTTTGCTGAAGGTTAACTTGGGATTTTAAATAGATGGATTGATTCCTGATGGATTGAAATCCAAGGCGTCAAGGCGCATTCCCACGCGGAGGCACTTGAGGAGCAGGCAGTGATGGCAGCGGGTGCAGTGCGGCAGCGCCGCGGGGCAGTCGCGGCTCCCCCGGCACGTGAATTCTCTGCCTGTGAGTGGGCGTGGGTTTTGCGCCCGCGTGTCCCGCTCTCCACCGTCCTCCCAATTCCCCCTCCATGTCCTCCCGTGTCCCTCCCTGTGCCCCCGCGTCCCCGCCGTGTCTCGCCATTTCCCCGCACCTCCCTGCTCTCACGTGGCTCCGCCCCCGCACCCTCCGACTCCGCCCACAGACGCCATATGAGGATAAAGCGGGGCGGTTCCAGTGAGGGGGCGTGGTAGCGGTGCGTAGGGGGCGTGGCCTATCAGTCCGCCGGTTTCGCGGCGGGGATTGGGCCGAGGGGGTCATGTGACGCAGCTCCGCGGGTGTCACGTGACGGTGGCGGGGAGACCCGCCTCCCCCGGGCGCCGTGACCGGAGCGGGCGGTGAGAAGCGGGGAGGGACCCAGGGGGAATCGGGGGGTCCCGAGCGGGGTTAGGGAGTACGGGAGGATCTGGCGGTCCCGGGGGGGTGTCCTGTGGGAGGATCAGGGGGTACCCGACGTGGGTTCCACGGGGGATAGGGGGGCTCTGGGTGCAGCCC
>VZTD01000110.1:2242695-2351332 GCA_013397725.1 Rhagologus leucostigma | reverse complement strand
CTTTCAGCGAAAAAATTCTTCCTAACTTCCACNCACAGGACTTGTGCTCCTTCCCCAGATCCATTGTCTTTCTCTGGACATGCTCCAGCATCTCAATGTCCTTCTTGTAGTGAGGGGCCCAAAACTGGACACATGACTCAAGGTGTGGCCTCACCAGTGACGAGTAAAGTGGGTAAGTCGTTGCCCTGGTCCTGCTGACCACACTATTCCTGACACAGGCCAGGATGCCATTGACCTTCTTGGCCAGCTGGGCACATGCTGGATCATGTTCAGCTCCTGTTGACCAGCACCCCCAGGTCCTTTTCTGCTGGGCAGCTTTCCAGCCACTTTGCCCCAGCCTGTGGAGCTGCACAGGTTTGTTGTGACACAAGTGCAGGACCTGGCACTTCACCTCGTTGAATCTCATACACATCAGCATATGCTTCAGTAATTTTATTTTAAATTAAGCGATTTCTATCATGTCAGTCCGCATGAATAAAAATTACTTCAGTCACTCACCTGTTGCTTAGCAAAGCACAAAGCAACAATGTCTGAGAGACAAGACCACCTGGTGGAATAGGTGTATCTCACATTGTGCCATTTTGTTCACAAGCTTATTTTAGCTTAGGTGATGCGTGGGTGGCAGCAAGAGCTTTGCTGCCCAGGCCTGCAGATGGTAACAGTGAGTCAGCAGTGGGTGTCTGGCTGCCTCCAGGGGGTAGATGGGGACAATTTCTGTTGGTACGGGGAAGTGGGTGGGATATGATTCTGCTAATTTTGCTAGAAGGTAGGCAGAAGTGAAGTAGCATCCCAAGCAAAAAATGACAGGTAAGTGGCACATGCACAGACTACCAGTAGGGCTCTGTGCCTCGTGGCACAGCCTGCGTGGTACTGGAGCCCCAGGTAGCAGTACCAGCACTCACACCCTAATCCAAAGCTGTGACAGTCTGGGAAGTGGGCACATCATGGTGACTGCTCTCAGCTGGACCCTGCAGGAGAGTGCTGGCTCACATGCCCAACCCATTTCTCTGGGGACTGCTCCAGCCTGTGGGGGGAAATCAGTTCCCAGCTCCACACCACTTCTCCAGGAAAACATCCTGTTAGACTTCTCTGTCGCAAAACCCCTCCTGCGCAAGCACCTTTTCTGACCATGACTAGCAATTTATGCCACGGAAAAAGGCAGTCCCTCAAACAGGTGGCTCTGAGTGCATACATTGCAAATCCAATCTTTTGAAAACCATCCAGAAATCCACAGAAGAGCTGTGCAATGAATCCCTCCATATCTGTTTAGGCTACCTTTGGTTGAGAAATGGGTAGCAATTCAGATCCAGACATACTTCTGGGAGAGCCTACTGGGATTTCCTAATATAGAGGAAAAGTAGTCCCATTGTCCAGTAACAAAGTACAGTGAAAATGTTAATATTTTCTTTGGCTTTTACATTGTTATAACTGACAGTCCTGGCAACAGGGTGATTTCCTTTTTAACAACAACAAAAAATATACCTGATCTAATAATAACTGTGAGTTTACAGCTTTTGCCATTTATGGGGATTATTGATGAACACTAGTCTTGAGGATCTTACTCTGCAAAGAAGAACCAGTTCTTAGGTGCATATTTAATGCATTAAAAGGTACACATTGAATAAAATCTGAATATAGAGCAATCTTCCTAGAAGTTCATAAGAGGACACACAGTGCATCACAGTTCTAAAAGTAATTCTTCCATAAATACGGGCATCTCAAAGAACCCTTTCGAAGTAGTAGTCTTCAATTAATAAAATTTTTAAAATAATGTTTACATACATTAGAAATGCTATAACCAACATTAGCGTTAGTCACACAGACTTCTTTATTGCATTCTTTATGCTGAGGAATAGGGCTGAAAACAGAACATATTGCATTGAAAGATGAGGGAGGGCCTGAACCATCATGTGTTTGTATGTTCTAATAGAAGATGCTTATAGTCTCAGGTCCTCCTCTAGACTCCCTGGATTCTCAGTGTTGCTCTAATAGTTAAATTCTTCACTCTCTGTTGAAGAATAGAAAGCAAGAATTCTCTTATCTTTTACTACATGGATGGAAGGAGGTTACCTACTGAGCTCACCTTTTCCCACCTTACTAGGAGGGACTGCACAAGGCTGGCCACAGAGCAATAAGGAGGTACCACCTAAAACAAAGCCCATTTTTGGTAATTATCCCTTGCCTACGTTAGGTTTTGAATAATGGAATCACAATCAGATCAGAGACACTTCAAGTCAGACAGCTTATTTTTACTTGGAGATAAACACACAAATATATCCATACATATATATATACATATATATAAATATGTATCTCCTGACTGTTATTTTTCCACTTCCAATTAGAGTAAGGGACCCATACACATGGCTTTTCCCTTATTTCCCCAGGCCAAGCTTTTTTTACCTTTTAAATAACTTTATATTCTTTATGTTCCCCATGCGAATAGTCTGAGCCAAATAAGAGAAGATTCTGTTATGATACACCTACCCCAGCATCCTCTCGAGGTTGTCTCTAGATGGGGAAGAGTACCATGTGAGGAATCTGAAGAATTGTAAACATTCGTGACATTATATTAAAACTGTCAGGAGACTAACTCTTCCGAAGTTCCACCAGCTGGGACAGCCACCTCACCACTGGGTACGTGAATAAGTGCAATCAGGAAACCACTTGTGTCTGTGTATTGTCTGGAATCCCAGAGGGGGGTCTTACTACATACTCACAGATCTCTTTCCAGTTGGATAATAGGAACGAGTCCACCGATGAGAATTCAGTGGAGTAGTTTGAATAATAGATTTATAGAAGCAGATTTTATTACAAGGCACAATAAAATAAAAATTTTAAAAAGCAATGTTTGTTTGAAAATTCTCGAAAGGAAGCTCCACTGTCCACCTTGGAGTGCCACCAGGTTACTAAAGCCCTATTAATCATTACTGAGGTCATTTCCAGGTCTTCCCTGACCCTAAAATTAAGCCATAGATCTTGATTATGAAAATCCAATTGCCTGACACGTTTTCCCAGTTGTTTATTTAAGCTGAATAATTTCTTTAAATACACATTCCCATGTTTATTCAGCACTCCTGAAAAATGCAACACCCAGATTCCTGATCCTCGGCCTGTCATTATCTCTAGTGGTTTTGGAAGCAGGAGTGATGGCTGCTGCCCTCTAGGAGTCATTGCCCTCTGACCCCAGAGCAATGGACACGGGAGGTGCTTCCTCCTGTGCCATCGGTCCTCCATCCCCCTCAGGAGGGAGCTGGGTCAGGCATGTGGGTGGAAGAAAGTCAATAATTAGCATGAAGAGTGGAGCTGGATGCAGTTGCTGGGGAGGCAGTTTGCTTTGGGTCCTCAGATGCCGCTTGTACCAGGGAACACTCCACAGGGCTACTCTCCCTGGGTTTTACTGAAGGGAAAAACACCACAATTCCCTCGTGCCTCTTCTTTCTCTGGTGCTCACAGATTAGGCCTAGACATGGGTCCTGAGTCTCTCACCTTGCGGGTCCATCTCGTCAGCAAATGCACTGAATGAAGGTCGGGTTCGCTCTGCTGTAATTGCAGTGGGAGAGCACAACTAGGCACATGCTTTCCAGCACTTACTCCCTTACTGCTGCCACACTTCACCTGCATATCTAGTTTTATGTTTCAGTAGAGCAATTCAAAGGGAAAAAAAGTATATTTGGAAAAAAGAACAATGGAAAAAATACAGGTCTCAGCTTTCTTTCTGCTTTTAGCAAAATAGTTAAGAGAAAACATGGTCCTGTAGATGAACTAATGTGATATGTAAAACTCCAGTAGAATGTGAAAAGCACAGTAAATTAGAAAAGGACTTAGTATTATCATTAATCCTCTACACCAATAGAAAATAAATAAAAACAGGAAACTGTGACTTCATCAAGAAAAATCAGCGTTGAAAAAAGGAAAAGTAGAAAAGCAGAAGTACAGAAAGGTTAAAATAATCTTTTCAAATGACTGAAGATATTGTGTTTTCTTCCTGCCTTGGGCAAGTAGTAATATGGATCATCTAATAAACAACTAAGACATTTCTTCACAATGAAGATTTATAATATCCATTACAGACAGTCCTGAGAAAGTCAAGAGATGACTCTCATTTGAAGCAAAATATACTTTGATAAATTTTAAAGTAACATTCACAGTACTGTTAAATAGTTGCTTCTAACGCATAAGAACAATTTCTATATTTTCCAAAAGTGCATATATATGATTCTTGCTCTATACTTGGTAGCCTGAAATATATATCCACCATGTGCTGCTGATATTACTGGACATCTTGGGAAAGTAGGGCTGAATGAGAGTATGGTTACATTAATGGGTGTGATAATCTCTTGATTTTCTTCTGAGCATCAGCAAACTATCTCAAACAAGTCTCAGAATACAATAAAAATCCATTACTGACCATCCCAATTTGAAATATGAAGATATACTTTTTCTTACATCTACATTCTTTTCTTGGAAATGTAGAGCTTATAAGTTTCAGTTTTCTGTTGTGCTGCAGCACATACTAAAGAATATTCTGATAGAAAACCCCATGAGTTCTGATAATATACAATACCGATTAATGTAATTATCCTCCTATTTACTCTTACTTTCCACAAAGGTTAATCAATATCATCAGTATTAGTTTGAGAAAATAATGAATTAAAAATCTTTCGCTAAGTATGTGAATGTCATCCTAACACATAAATATTTACACATAGTATTTATTGCACATACTGTACTTTTAATTTTTACACTTCCAGGTGCCCTATGAAGCACTGACACACAGATGCCATGCTTGGAAGACCCACAGCGAAAACTCAGTTCCCCAAATGCTCTCTGCTTTACAGTTCTGCATTTCACTTGAACAAGAGCTGTAGCTTTTAGGAATCACTCCGACCTGAGATTATCGACACTTTTCAACAAAACAAAACTGTATCACACCCCAGACTGAAGTACTCAAAAATCAGAAGTTGAGATCGACTAACAAGGCCAAATGAGAATTTACTTTGCATTATGACCAGTTTAAATTGATAGAGCCTGATACCTTAAAGGATCTATTCTGCTCAGCTCATGTTTGGTTATTTTGCAGCTACTTTATCATGCATGAAAATAAAAAATTCAGGACCTTAGTTCCACCTTCAGCACTTGGGTGTGCAGTAGGTCAAAACTTGATCTTCCCCACTCTCCTGCTATCCCCTGACATACCAGTGCTACTTAAACCACCAGAAATTACCTACTGACTTCTTATCATGCATGGAAACAGCAAACTTCTCTTTTTCTATGAGTTCCTGGCCTCATTTCCAAAACCTCATTCCTCTCACAGATAAACCTTCCTCTGGCTCTGATTTTTCCTCTCCAGAGAGGAGATCCTGGACAGATAGGTAGATATTAGCCCAATTTCCCACAAACATGCTTACCAATAAAATGGTTAATATTACTGATATTTATATCATTTCTAGTCTGGTTTGCAGGCATCTGCACCTGAGACAAATCCTGTAGCCATTCGTGTGAGCAGCCCAATCTCACAAAACCAAGGACCTCATTTGGCTAATTGGATATAACATTGAAGTTAATACCCATCACCCGAAAGCCATAGATGGAATATATTTAAGCTCAGGACTCTAAGAAAGGCAACAGTATGAAGTATGCATCTTCTTGGGAAGAATATCTGCTATTTCTGGTCATGTTTGCTCTGTCACACAGCTCTCCTCACAGTATTCCAGTGTTGTATTTTTATTTTTCTCTATTTATTTGTCACTCAAAACACTGATGCTTTCTGACTCTGAGGAACGGGTCTGGAAACTATGACAGTAAGCTGTGTACCTACTGAAAGAAGAAGAGGGATATATGGCTGCTGTGAGGCAAGTCTTCTAATTCTCTGTGGCCTCCCAGCTACAAGAAATCTCCTGGCAGCACCTGGCAGCATATTCCATCTCTCTCTGAGTCCACAGAAACTGATCTGAAGCCTCAGCTATGAAGTTTAAATAGCTTTTTTGAAAACTGGAGGCATTTCATGTTCTCTCCAGAGGGTCTGATCTTGTTCCCACAGCCACGAGCGAGTGCAGGCCAATGCATCTAGCACTAAATTGCAAACAATTCTCAGGATCTACTCACAGCTCAGCAGGTCAAAATGAGCTGAGGAAATGGTTTTGACAAGTACTTCTGGATTAAGTTTTAAGCAATCAGTATCTGGTTAGGACAGGAATGGCTCAATATCCTGTAAAGGAAAACAGCTGACATGAGTGTAGTTTCAACTTTCCCTCTTTTAATCAGGCTTTCTAATGTTCTGCCAATTCACTCCTGTTCTGCCCTCGATAAGGCAATGCTGCTCAGCTACGGGAACTGACTGTTCAAAAATGCAAAGCTTAAACAGCCTCCCATCTTTTCCTGTAGATTATTTCTACAATCAAATTGCATTTTGTCACGCAAACTTATCTCTTCAATAAAATTTGAATAGCAACATAAAGCTCTGTTTCTGCTTCATAGTCACATATATGTGTCTGCAGCATGAGTGAAAATTGAGTTAAATGTTCAGACGTAAAAGTAAATGAAGATGCTAATTTGTTGTGCTTATTTGAGCTGTTTATTCCAAGAGCTGAATAAATGTTTACCAATTTGTGGTTAATTTTCTTTAGATGGTAGAGCTTTAACTGAATGCAGTCTTGTTTATTACTGTTCTTATCTGCTTGCATTGCAGCATTGCTGTATTTCATACTGGAGGCCTCACTGCACAAACTTACTGGATGACCTGTTCTCTCTGTGATTAATACACATACTAATTTAAACCAAGCTATAGTGAATATAAGCAAAAGGAGTTAAAAGAATAGGAAAAAGGAAAAGAGAATGGAGAGTAATAATAGTTGACTGCTAGGGCTGCACATATTAAATAAACGCACAACTTAAGGAGCTCAAATAATGCGTTTATTTAAGGTAAGCCAACAAGAACTGTTAAAAAACCTCCACATATCCTGTCTGCTGTATATTTTGCTTAAAAGAAAAAAAGCAATTTGCAAAATATTTTTGTCATACTTGTATGAGTTTTCCCTCTATGCTTCCAGTTCAAAAGTACCTCTGTGACACCTTGGAGAAGCTGTAGCCATGTACCACCATTGCCAATTTAGATCTCTTACACAGGTGCAAAGCCAGATTACTTTTCCCAGAACATGCAAGGCTCACTTCTTTGCTGAGCACTACATCATACCCAGAGGGTGCTTGCCTGCATTACACAGAGAACAGCCTATCTAGGAAAACTGATCTAATCAGTGAGGATGGAGAGGTGCAACACTACAGCAATAGCCTCGGGGAAGCGTTTTTTTAAGACTACTTAACTGACATTTTCTGCTGTTTAGTTGGTCTGTAATTAAGTAAATAAATAATGGATCTTAGATTTTTCATGTTTTAGATGAAAAAAATGTTGGTTTGGGGTTTTTTCATAAGAGGAGCCTTAGGTAAATCAATTTAGCTTCATGTATTCCGTAATAATTAATGTCTTAAGCACAAATTCTACTTCCATCCTGCAACTGCTGCTCATTTAAGGAATATAATCTACAACCCTTAAATCCAAACAAGCGAACATATAATCTATTTGCACATTAATGTCCTTCAGTACACTTTAGAGGCTTTAACCAAAACCAGTTGACCTGGAAAAATATATGGGCAGGAATAATCTTAATGTAAATGGGCAGTAACTTCAGACAGTATCAGTAAGAGAAAATTATTTTTTATTGTGACTTGAAGACTAATCAGTACAATGAGTTCTTTCCTGGTGAGTTTGCCATTTGGGAAAGACAGGAAGGAACATCTGGGAAAAGAGGCGTTTACTACACCCTGTCAACCTTAAGATAATAAAAAAGCACATTCCTTGTTTATTTGACTTGGTCTTCATTATCTTTAAACTACTGCAAGTGTCACATGGAAGATTTCTAAGCAGACAAATGAATTGTTAGTGCACTTTGAAGAAATTACTGAAGAGCAGCACTTTCTGAAGAATACAAAACCTCCAGACCCACAATGTTGCTCAACAGAGCTGCGCCACCTATGGACGTTTCCAAAGGGAGCCGGCAGAACAGCTCCTCTCGATCACAGTGGACAAAGCATCTAAGGCTGCCTGTACAGACCCCAAATCCTTGTAGCACATACACTTCGGAACACAGTTCCATTTCCAGGGTGACTAATGTGCCTAAGCTGTACAATGAATTTATGGGATTTAAGCTCTTAGAGACAGGACCCATATATGTGCTCTTAGATCTGCCATTTATCTGCTTCTAAAGTCTCCAGACCTGACACCTAAGCTACATATATAAACCTTTCTCTCTTTCCAGCTTTTTTTTTCTTGATCCACTTTCATACTCTGGCTTTCCAGCCTTGCTTTCTATGGGAAGGCTTGCTCAAACAAGTATATTAATGTAAGAAGTGCCTGCATTCCCTTTGAAAATAAAGTTTAGGAAATCCACTTAGGCTTGCAATTCGAAACAGAGCAATATTTAAATGCTTTTAAGACAACTGCAAATGTCTGCATGCCAAGGTGTACTTTATCTTGCACTTCGGAGGTTAGGTAGATCTTTAAAAGAGATATTGCCAAGCTGTGCAGTCCCATTTAGGGCTGAACAGCTGACGAGGAACACACAGGTAAGTGAACTGCAGCTCTTTTCTACAGAGCTCAGCAGATCCCTTGAAGTCCATGGCCCTGGACTGCCTGCCTTCATCAGAGACATTCCTATAGGGGGCTGCATAGGCAGGGCTCTAGAAAAGGGAAATGCATCTGTACCTGCACCCAGAGACGAAGGCCAGAGCAAAGGCTTTCTGATCTACTCTTTCTCATACACACCATCAATGAGTCAGAACACATTAAAAGTTTCACAGTGAAATAATGACAATTGCTTGAGATTCACAGCCCTCTATTAGCAAAGGATTCATGGCGTTAAAAAACTTACACAGCCTGATTTAAATTCATTTCTATGAATTTGAATAAGGGAAGGAAAAGTGAGGATTCTGACAAAAGTAGCATTCCTCTAAATGAGCATTGCATTATGAAAGAGAAAGGAGAGAAGTCATATCCGAAAGATAAACTGAACTCACTCCCAAACTCATCTCCACCCCATCTATCTCAGCACAAACACTTCCAACACACAGGGCTTCATCTGGCTAATGACATAATATGGGTCAGGTTAACATACATTGAAGGCAGTAATGTAGAAATATGAACATAAATTTGGTGTACTTTGTAAGGCCAAAGATTGGCCAGTATTCTGTTTTCAATAGCAAGAGGAGGTTTAGGGAAAGAATGCAAGAACAAAACAAGCAGGAATTATTGATTACTTAATTAATACTGTTACTTATTTTTAGTATGTTCTCCATCTTCTGGCGATCTGTAGTTTAGGAACATCCTGAACCAAAGGGTGCTTCCCCATCTTTGTGCCTGGTGTTGTTGCCCTTCTGCAGTTTTTCCTTCAAACAGCTTTCTTAGCCCACCTTATGACCTCTGCACTGACCTAGGATGATGAGCTCTGTAGCTGGGAGCCAGGCAATAGTGAGCACTATACATGGGGACTAGAGGGGTATTTAAACCATCTACATTTGTTAAAGTCCTTGTAATGAAGCAGAAAATATTTATTTTTATTATAATCTTATCAGTAAATTGCAAACACACTCTGTAGCTACAGGATTAATTTGAGGATTAATTACAATACCAGCTTTCTGCTTTACACAATGCTGCCTTCTTTTGCAAACCTATTCAGTATTGTGCTCTGTGGGCCAAACTCTCTTCCCAGATATGTCTATAAATCCACTGAGGCCAAACAAGCTAAATAGAGTCTGAAGTGAAACAAGCCCATGCAAACTGCATTTGTTAACCATTGTGTATTTTTCTGCCGTTCTGATTGTTCCTTCATTTCTTGTAAGACTGTGCTTTTAGATCCACTATCAAATCCAGGGAAAGGAACTCAAAGCCTCTGGACTACGCAGCAGTCTCCCAGTGGAATTTTTTATGACTCAGGAAGGATTTGAGACATCTCAAAAACAGGAGATGCGGCTGTCAGGGGGTGGTGGGAAGCAGAAGAGTCAGCCTTGGCAGAGGGGCAAACTCAGCTGCCTCCTGCCCAGCACCAGCCCCATCTCTCGCTGGCAGCAGTTTTCCAGGGAGCTGCCACTGGTCATCCTGAAGCACTGGGACTGAATTCCCTAGAGAAACATTGTACTTAACGACATTTTTCTGTGTGGGAATTATATACACTACTTCCCCTTCTGATGCCTATCGCATATTTGAACGGTCATTTGAAGTTGCTGTGTTCTGTTTTGCTTCTGTTATCAAATCACAGTATTAACATAACAGGGATAATTATAGATACCATAAATTAATAACAATACACTCTGTTTGTTAAGCATCAAAGTATATTCTTTGATAGAGAACATAAGGAAAGTCCCTGTCCCAGAAAGAAATATCACTTTTGTACCTTCTTATAGACTCCTCTGGTTAGAGAAATTAATGGAGAGTTCAAAGCCAAGGTATTTCATGAAGATAGGCGCGGATTTGCAATACCACATTGGATCACTCAATCATTAATATCCCATTTGTCTTAGGATGAAAATCATAAAAAGAGTTCCTGAAATGTCTTGGAAACTCAGCTAAGGTTCAAAGTCTAACCAAACGGGTGCATCAGCTTGGATATGATGGTAGCAAAGCAGACAAATAACTCTAGCAAGAGCCTGGCTGAAATCTCAATGTCACATGGAATCAGCTCTGCCTCTGGGGAGTATTTCTCTGCCTGAGCCATTCTCATGGTATGCTTTGGGCACCCTCATCTCTGCCATGATGCTATTGCTTCTCTGTTTCCTGAGGCGTGTCTGATTGTCTGTATGCATTTACTACCTTGTCTGATGTTTAGAATGTAAGTCTTTTGGATAAAGGAGCATTTCTTTTTTGTGTACATATGGAGTCTTGCACAGAGGGATCCTGATCTGTGACCAAGGCTTTCAGGTACTGAGAGAATGGCAAACAGAATTTCCAGCAAGAGCTGAGAAACACTCCAGCCCACAGATTTACATGCAGTATTCTTTGAGCAAAGGTGTATTTGCAAACAGGAGACATTTCTGCCAGCTAACAATGTTAAGCTTTCTGTACATACTAGCTCTGACTATGTAAGAGATCTCTGCTGAATATCCAGAACTGGATTTTTTGAAAAAGAAGCAGTATAATTACTCAACATTCATAATTTTTAAGAGTTCTCCTAGCACTACATAGAAATAAAATTAATTATGATTGCACTGAAAGAAAAGATTCCTGGCCTGGACTGTTAACTGATGGCTACAATATAAGCTGGATGTACGCACTGCCCAGCACATGGCTTCTTGCAATTCAAAGAAATACTTGGATATTTTACATTGCAGTTTTGGAGGCACTTTGATGTTTTTCTCTTCCTTCTTTGACTGTTTTTTGTGTCTGCTCCTAACATTTTAAATTAAGGGGAACTGAACTGAGTTCAGCTTTAGGCTGCCCTGTAAAAGAAATGTCATGAACAGAGATAAATGCATTCCAAAACAAGAGGAAAGGTGAATATTTTTGTTTTGAAGCATTAAAATTTTTCAGACATTAATGGGGACACCCAAGGAAACTTTTCTATAAAAACCCCAAATGTGAAAAATCAACCTTCCTTCTAAATATCAAAACTCTGTATATCTGATATGGATGCTTCCTTCTACACCGTTTTGCTGAAACCAGTACTTGTGGGTACTAGTCAAGGGCTCAGGAGATACTTCCTGCTTACAAACCAGTCTCATAAAGAAGCTGGTGCCTCTGTCCCTTAGCACAGCATTTCCAACCTACCATTGTGAAAAGGTGATATATTAGGTTGCAAATGTCACAGATGGACACACCCTGCTAAGGGCTGAGATGAGATGCTCAGAGCATTCAAGTCCAGCTAATGTGTGTCTCCTCACTTTCCCAGATGTCCCACTCTGCCTGCACACTAGGACAGCTGGTGAAGCAGTCACAGAAACCATGCCTGGATGGTCAAGCACAGAAACAAAGTGGAGGCAGAGAGGAGCTGAGGAAATCTTAGTCACTGGAAAGCTGCATCAGAGTTTAACCCTCTGACCCCCAAGCAGCACTTTAAGACCCAAAACTGCTGCTGAAAAAGACAAGGGGATTACTCACACAACTCAAATTACTCACAGGCTCAGGGCAAAAACGGTCCCTGTAAATCTCAGGCTCAACAAGCACTTAAATATTAACACGGATATTTTCCCTGGTGTGACTTTTCAAAAGATCAGCTGGACAAATCACTGCAAACCCACCAAAACTGTCTACCAGATGGCAGCCACTGATTAATTTGTCTTAACTTAAGCCAAAAAGGAAGAAAATGTGATGGGTGGAGCCGTAAAGACAAGCACAATCAACATCCGACCAAATAGGGTTTCCTGTCACCTTGGGAACGACACTGATTGGCACTGTGGTTTCCTGTGTACAAGCTAAAACCAGTAGCAACTGGAGTAACAAGAATAAACGCCAGATAAGAGACCTGGGAATACAATAAAATTATTATAAAATTCCTGACTAAACCTCAGAGGACAGTAAAGGCAAAAGCAAGGGTAGGCATAGACTGCATATGCTAAACGGAACATTCTTCTGTACATGAGAGCAGAAGGCCATGAAGCTGCATCAGAAAAATTTCTCTAAACAAGGGGAGGCTAATTTGCCTAAAACCACTCCCAAAAGTGGGAGTCATGTGCTTTGGAAAGCTTTAATTCTTCGCAAGGGAAGAAAAAAGGAATGTGGGACAATTCAAAGCAGAGACGGAAATAGGAGTGGAAACCTACTGTCAACCCACACTAATCTGAAGTAATTTTAAGATGTGCCAGAGACATGGGGAATGGACTGTGGGCGTAAGTTTGGGCAATGGTACACAGTTATTTGCATCTATTCATTTAGATTACAACTCCCACAGAGTTTTGCTTCAAAGAGCTCTAACCACAACCAAAACAGCTTCTCAACCAGACAGGAGTCAAATAGTTAAAACATGGGTTTTAGAGGGTCTTTGTTAGGCTGGTGCCTGAGTTCACTTCCTCTCCAGAGAAAAAGGACAATTCACATTCCTGCCCTCTTCCTACACTGCAGATAAGCAAAGATGTCTGTAATGGGTTGGAAAGAACAGACATTCATGCAACTCAAAGTTCTGGCACTGGCAGAAAGTTTTTAGAGTGACTGTGCACTTACAGAAGTGTTTCACAAATGCAGGTTGGAGGCACAGCATTATTCTCTCTCTAGTGATGGATCCACGTGCCAACATAGACCTCTCGGGCATTGAGCAGGAGACTCTCAAAGCTGGCCCCCACCTCATGTTCCCCATTACTTAGTTTCTCGCACCTCAGTAGCCCAGGTTTACAGTCCTTTTCTTTACTCTTCACCCAGAGTGCAGGTGCCAGCAGACAGTGTGGCTTTCCAGCTGGCTGACATGGGCTGAGGAGGAGGGAAGACACAATGCAGGGCTTCAGCGAGACCCCGCACTGAAAAGAGAATTACCTAAAAGGCCATAACCAACTGCCTACAATCAGAACTGCTCCCCTCTTATTAGCTGCTACACCCATTGAACACTTCTTCATGTGCAAGCTACATCTTGAAAAAAACCCACAGCACCAGGCAAACAAACCCAAGCACTGAATGACAGAGCTACATATCAATAATTGCAGCCCTGGTTTGTTTTTAGCCTCTGACAACAAGAGCACTCCAAAGCAATTTACGGTTTGGGAACGAGCACATGCACAAACCATTCCCAGGAGGCAGTCTGCATCCAGTCCCTGCTTTTTTGGAGGCAAAGAGAGCTTAGCACGATGGGCACAAACCAATCTCTGCTATGCAGCCTTAGTGCTATAAGTGTATTTGGGTGCGTTGAATTTATAAGTGGATGCCCCACCCCTGGAGGTGTTCAAGGTCAGGTTGGATGGGGCTTTGAGCAACCTGACCAAGTGGAAGGTGTCTCTGCCCTTGGCAGCAGGGCTGGAACTAGATTTTCTTCGAAGTCCCTTTCAACCCAAACCATTTTATGAATCTATGATGTTGCAGACCAGGATGGAATATAGCTGCCAAATGAGAGAAATGTATTTTTAGGTCCTTGAGAAAGTGTGTGTATGGGGGGGGTTACAATTGTATTCTGTCCCTCTTCTTAAATGATGTGAACAAATAGTAGCAAGTAGGACTTTTACTGCACCTCAGGTTAAGGTTCTCATCTTCGCTACATCTCTTCAGATGGACACAACATTCAGCCATCCTCGATCCAGTGGTTAGGAATATGGCTGGAGGAGGTTAACGTGCCATGGCCAAAGTGCTCTAATGAGTTCGTAGGAGACAGATCAGAGCACAAAAAATCTTGCCTCCCACCTCAAACTCAGTTTACTGGTCCCTGGTGCTTTGCAAATTCCTTCTGATAGGATATCACCATAAAACTGTTCCACAGCTTGTACTTTTGTGTTGGCACACAGCTTTGCTTCGAACAATTTCACTGACATTTTCCTAATACAATCCCTATGATTTAAATTAAGAATGCAGAACACATACTCAGCACCACACAATAGGGAAAATTTATCCTCCAAATCTATGCAAAGCTAGTATATTTTAGTCAGGAAATTCAAGGCCCCTTCCTGTAAATATATTAAGTTCCCATGTTTGTGCAATAAACTACAAAACCTGGCATGTCTACAGTAGCCCAACTGCAAGGTGCTATCCTCTGAGCATTACTTGAAATTATTACTCACAATGGACGGTTTTGTATAATGATAATGGATCAGCAACACCATAATTGTATTTGCAGCAACTGTGCTCTGTGATCTAAAAATCAGAACAGAGACAGAGAGAATTGTTGGAAATGTTTCTCATCTATTAAAGCAGAGAAGTGCTTGAACAGTGATATCCTGAGGTGCAGCTGAGGTTATACTAATGAAGAAATGAGCACATCAGGTTTTTTACCCTGGCTTCAATATTTCTTACAAGGTTTTATTCAGTATACAGCATTGTTAAGATAATGATTCATTTTAATGAATACTGCCTTTCTAAAATGAGGAAAACAGGTATTAGAGTTAGTTTTGGTGGTATTTGTCATCCACAGTATTTGTTATCCAGATGGCAATTGACAGAAATTGCCTAAGAGGCTGAAACTATAGTTTAATAATTTGTGTGTCTATGCAGAATGACTAATAAAAGAGAATAGTTTTCACTATTAAGAGCAATTTTTTTCCACCTCCAAAACAGAAGCCCAAATCATACAGGATTTTCTTTGTAAAGATTTAAAATACAAGTTGTTTCTGAGGAAGGATGCTGAAGTCAAAAAGAGAACAATAATTGCTTTCATTATTTGCGTGTGCACCTTTTGCTAACACATTTCTGTTTAAAACTTTACCTTTTGGCACTGTGTCCCATAGACTCCTATGGGTTATCTGAATCTTTTTTTTAGATTATGAAAAAATATATTGACTTTCTTTCCCACTAGGATATCTCTCTTTCTCATGTTATAAGGAAGCGGACAGAGACGAGCACTTAGCATCATAATGCACGTTATTTTAACTTTTATTTCATTGTACTTACAGGGAGCTGTACTCACTGCATGTCTACTGAATAATTCTTAGAACTGGAGAAAGAATTCTGCTGCCAGTTTACAGAGATCTTCAGGATGGTAAGAGAAATCTCACTGGGTACAGTCTATTAACTGTGGCATAGGATTTTTATGGTATTGCTCTGCGTTGTGGGGAAAAGTAACATCACACAGAGTTCTCACAGTCAGAGTTCAAGCCAAATTTCACTCATCTGTTATGTTTGTAGAGAGCTATAATTGATTGATTTAGGTGATTGTATCCGTACTGTTCTCTATTCTGATGCCTACTGATTTTCTGTAAAGGTTGCAGACTTGGTTGCACAGTCTGTTGAATGATACCTGTGAGCAGCCCTCTCCCTTCCAAGCTTTGCTTTTGCTGGCTCTTCCCTTTCACAGAGTATCTTCTATTTTCCTGTGTCACAGCTGTGCCTCCATACCACTGAGGAATTATTTTATTTCACATTTTAAAATATTTTATTATTTCACTCACCTGCCAGCTTTTTGCTTTATTTGCCAAACTTTTTTTCTATTATCATCTTCACTCTCTTGTGTTTTTTTGCAGAGAAAAAAAATTAGCACAAGGCACATGTAAAATATTATCTATTCTGAATAAGAGTCCTGTATACCCCTGGCATCCTGATATGTGAACACGAGGAGCTCTTCCTTTCAGACAGAATAATTTTCTGATGAATATGTAACAGACTAAGAAAACACAGTGCTGTGATTTTTCCCTCTGATTATTAAAATATAATAGCCACAGCTTTAGGTCTTTGTGGCTAGAATGGAATACAAATACTTGAGAAGATTTTCGAAACCACTATTTGTGTTTCAACACACAGTAGAAGAGACATTTTCCACTTTTTCTTTTCTTCCATGTATCTTTGCACTGTAACTAATTTGAACAAAACATCATGTTGTGCACTAGTTAGTTGAAATGCAGTCGTCTTAGTCACAAATAATACTGGAACTAAAACTCACAGCTGCAGTGGCCACAGGAAATGTAAACCCAGTTGTAATACTGTGCTCGTGTGGTAACATTTATATTTATATCTACCATGATTGTGATTTAACAACTCATTGCTTGTACTAAGAATTTTCAATGCTTGATATGTCAGAATGAAATCTAAAATACCACATTCCACTTCACCAGATTCTGCTTTTGGCTGGGACCATTCATATCAAGATGAATTTTGGGCCAACAAACAGAATGAAAGGAAGCCTTACTCTGCTGAAAGAAAAAGTATATATTATTCATATAAAGCTGTAAAAGCCTAAATAGAAAAAATAAACACTGATGCAATATTCATAGATGTGCTCACGGAAGAGAAAACAATTATTTACACCCAAAAGTCAGGCGCCGGCACTGTGATATTGTGACAGTTCATCACCAAAGATACCCACAGGAGAACAGTAGTTCTCCTGCTCCTTTGGTCAGTAACAGAACAGTGTGGATTGCCAGTGGAAAAGTTCTTTGCTGCAAAGGAGCAGTAATTGTGAACACCAAGAGAGCAACTTCAAAGCATTCTGTACTGTATGATCCAGAGGATGCCAGGACGCTGCGAAGAAATAGCCCTTCACTTGCCTGCCTCAGCAATTGTAATAGAAAGGGGTCAGTGCCTCTTTGTTCTGACAGCCCTCTCATCTCCACACCTTCAGTCCACCCTTCACTTTTGGCCACCACTGTTCCACTCCTTTCCAAACCACACTCTGCAACATGGGCACATATCCCTGATCAGCATCTAGGAAAATCATAGAATCAGAGAACAGTTTGAGTTGGAAAAGACACTTAAAAGTCATCTAGTCCCACTCACTTTCCATGGCTAAGGACAACTTCAATTAGAATAGGTCGCTCAGAGCCCCATTCAACCTGACCTCAAATGTTTCCGGAGATCGGGCATCTGCCACCTCTCTGGGCAACCTATTCCAGTGTTTTACTACCCTCACTGTAAAAAACTTCTTCCTCATATCTAATCTAAATCTAGCCTCCTTCAGTTTGAAGCCATTACCCTTTGTCCTATTGCAACACTCCCTGCTAGAAAGTTTGTCCCCATCTTTCTTATAGGCCCTCTTCAAGTATCAAAAGTCTGCAATAAGGTCTCCCCAGAGCCTTCTCTTCTCCAGGCTGAACAACCCCAACTCTCTCAGCCTGTCCCCATAGTAGAGGTGGATCATTTTCATGGCCTTCCTTGCTCTAAGAGGTCCATGTCCTTCTCACGCTGGGGGCACTGGAACTGAATGCCGTACCCCAGGTGGGTATGCATACTCATGACAGCGGAGCACGGGAGCAGAATCGCCTCCTGCAGCCACTGGGCCAGTTAGCATCCTAGTGTGACCCGCTCCCCTCCTCCAAGAGTTATCGCTAAAGGATAACAGTGCTGCCTGCCGGCTCTAGGTGTCACCCTCCCCACACTCTCGCACAGCCGCATCCAGCAAGGCACTAAGCACCGCCGCGTGTGCGTATGCGGCATAAAAATAATCTGCGGCATCCCACACATTTGATAGTGCAAATAATCTGTCGGGAAACTGTGTCTTATAGAAATAGCTGAGTAAGAGCATTTCCAGATACACAGAAAAATATGTTCATGGACTCGGCTCTAGTATTCAGAAACACGATACGTTTTAGAAGCTGGACAAACTCCCAGAAATATTTTTATCTATGCACAGTTGTCCATCAACAGTTTGTTTGCCTCTGTACTGGCCAATGCTATTCCAATTAAAAATGGAAAGGTTCAGAGAGCCAGAGGCTGATGTGGTGCTTTCTGAAAACTCAGTTCCTCTATATAGAATCATAGAATAGTTTGGGTTAGAAGGGACCTTTAAAGGTCATCTAGTCCCATTCCCCTGCCATAGGCTTCAATCAGATCAGGTTGCTCAGAGCCCTGTCCAACTTGACCATGAATGTTTCCAGGGATGGGGCATCTGCCACCTCTCTAGGCAAACTGTGCCAGTGTTTCATTCTCATTGCAAAAACACTTCTTCCTTATATCTAATCTAAATCTACCCTCCTTTAGTTTAAAATCATTACCCCTTTTACTGTCAAGGGCACGTTCCTCAAAGCAGCACCTAGTGTGCAAAGCAAAGAGAGCTTGAGACGCAGGCATAGAATCATGGAATAGTTTGGTCTGGAAGGGTGCTTTTAAGGTCATCTAGTCAAACCCCTCTGCAATGAGCAGGGACATCTTCAGCTAGATCAGGTTGCATTATCCAACTTTTCTGTCCCATCCTTCAGAGAGATTGTCACAACTTCCCACCTAGATGGCTATGCACAGCTCACTATCTGCTCAAAGAGAAATCAATGAACCATGGTTCAAACCTGGATCATACTAGGCATTTCACGACTCTGGATCACTCTTAAGGAATCAAACCAGGGAGTAGTTTGGATAGCTAGAAAATACTGCTTAGGAACCACTGTCAAGCTATGTGACCCAAGGAGTCTCCTAAGTTTGCCAAAGAGCCCCTATATCCACCCTAGCCTGCCAAGAGCTTCTTCCTCTGGCAGAAACCGAAATCAGGGTAGCAAAAATTATTGAAAGGGTGCTCCCAAGATGTGCTATGAGCAGGAGGAGACCTCCAGGCTTGATCCTACTTCATACTAACAGACGAAGAGCTGCCAGTAGACTGTTTTGAGCATGGTTCGCTGCTGCTTACAGCGTGCAGATCCATGCTGTAAGGTCCACTTCTCCCATGTGTAATGAGGATGGCCCAAGGCTGCCTAGTGCAAGGGTTTTTTTGGGGGCAGAAAGGTGGAGAGGAGTTTTAAACTGACCACTTAGCTACTCACCAGATAACATCTGAGGTAGAACGTGTCAGTGCATTTTTACTTTTTGCTTTCAATGCTGCTGAGTGTTAGAATGAGTACAAATTTGTTCACAGTACAGGTTATAGTAAATAAATAAGAAATACACATAATAATAGCTGCTTGCATCAGAGGAACAGAAGATAAACTATTCCCTAAAATTCTCTCCATCACATTCCCAGACCTTTGTACACTGAGCTTGAAATAAACTTCACCATTTCTTAGAAGTGGACTTGGGCTGATAAGAGTCTGACTGTGTTAAACATGACAAAAAGAACTGCACAATGGGATGTTATCACAATGGCTTTCACTTTTTCACAATGGTCTATTAGTGTTCTTTTACAGTAGAAACTGAAGTGCTCAATTCCTTCAACTTTTTTTTCCTTAGCAATAACCTAAACATCTGGTTTATTTGGTCAAACATCAGGTTTAGTTTTCTCTTTGTATCTCAGCTCTGCATTTTGTCATACTGACTCCAAACTTTGTCCTTCCAAGGGATGCAGTTAGATTTAGGAGAATTAAATGCAGAGTTCCTATCTGTGGTGGTGGAAATTAATATCTTAAATCAACTGTTTTTACTCTCTTTGTTAGAGAAATGGAAAAGTTTCTTCTCCTTAAGTACAAAATCCCTCTACAAATACCTTTCCCTCAATCCCTCTCAACTATTGCATATGCTATGTTAGGTACTAAGTATTATAAAAGAGCTATGTGATTCCCATGCTTGTGGGCTTTATTTTAGGGTCTTGTGGAATGAGAGAAACTACCAAGATGTATTTACTTGCTTCCTCCATTCCTTTTTTATTTTTCTGCAGTGATATCACTATATATTTTATGACAGCTCTGCCTTTCAGCCTCTTTTACTCACAGAAGAATCAATCCCCCTCTCTGAGCTCTGTCTGTCATAAATCCATTGATAAAATCTCTGTCATTGAAATCCCATGGTTCAAACTGAATCAGGGTTACAGCTCAGCTGAGAGTCCTTACAGATGAGGCTCTGCTTGGTCTCCGCATGGCGTCTGTTCTCTCATTTATCGTCTGTGCTGGGGCAGGAGAGTTCACTTGCACAGCTGCATACTACGTGAGCTATTCAGAGCACTGATGCTTTATGAAAGTGGCCTGAAGCCATCAGACAAGAAATTATACAGGTTTCTAACACAGGAGAGACAGATGTCAGTGTGCATTCTCCTGTGGGAAGAATAACCAGTTTTATAAAAAGAGCATTGGCCCAGTTTTTGAAAGGTACAATGAGTGGCAAGGTTTGGTGCCCAAGTATTTCTGAGGAATTGCACAGAAGAGATGGTTTCATTACTCATCACTTCTTCCTTTTTGTAAAGCCTGTCTACTTTGGACTCTATCCTGATCATCATGGAAGGCTGCATTTAGGAAGGGAATTTATCTAAAGGTGATAATGGAAACACGGCACGAGATTTCTAAATGCACTCAGTTGGTGTAAATATTTCTTCTTTCTGAGTTTTCCAGGTGCTAGGGACTCCCTGAGAATGAGAATGTCCTTTGCTGACAATACATAACCATCCCTTGAGCCCTCTGCCAGGATTTCCACAGTCAAAACAGGCAAAAATCAACGGAAAATAAAAAATTATTTCTTTGGAGTAATTGTTGGAAAGGGGAAGAATATAATCAGCAAAAAGAATGTCACTAATGCAGTTAATCTCAGCCCAAACCTGAACCTTTTCACATGACCTGAACCTTTGGTCATACGTAAAGAAAAGGAAAGGAAAGAAAACCTGTGAAATAGAAGTTAACACACCAAAATCCCACTTCTCAGATGTCCGTATGGCAAGGTCTCCCATTCATTGACAGAAGAGAAACATATGAAATCATGAAGCATAAGTATAAAGAAGCAGAATAAATCCGGAGCACACCAGGTACCATCCTACCTTTCCTGGAGCCCCACAGGTTTCATTCTGAAAGGAGATGGACTGGCACACAGGGGAGGTTTGAGCTCAGGAACACACTGGCCTTGAGGGTCCACTACAACATTGACAACTTTTGGAGCCTGCTGAGGCTGGACCATGCTGTTGGTGGTCTTATACTCAGTCTGAGATGTCTGCAGGGGAAGGGGTGAGAGGTGGATCTCTTGCTTCTTTTCCTTCTCTTGTCTTAGTGACAACTGGATCTTCTCCTTTAATCTGTACAGAACCTGCAAAAATAAAGACGACAGCTCAATCTCAATTGCCTGGTAAACAAGGCAAGGAAGGTATCACAAATGCTGGATAAGATTGCTATACGTGGCTTTCATTCCTAGAAGGTAAGTCACAAGTTGTGTTACACAGCATTTCCCACAACAAGATAAATATTTCCATTACATAAACTGCAGAGTGTACACGTGGGCAGTAGGGACTTTAACAGTTCTCACTGGGAGTCAGCACTTATTTGTAATACCTGCAGTAGTATTATTAAAAGGGCAAATAACACAGAATGGAAATTAGTTACAGAAGACATTGTGAAGAAGGAAATACTGATAAATGGAGTAACTGTAAAAGAAATTTTAAGCATTTTAACACAAGAGAGACAATGGCACAAAATAAAATAGATGTTCATGACTTAGCCAGGTACAAGTCTCTAATTACAGCAGCCTCAATTTGTTTCAGAGCAGATGTTCTTAAAAGCCCTTACTCGCCTGGCATGGAGCTGATGGTTGAACAGAGTAACTTTACTAGGTCACTTTGTTAATAGTAGGCTGCTATTACTCTGAAATACTCCTCTAGGTAAAGATATGCCCCAATATCCTCATAGAAACATTACCTGTTCTGGAATAAAGCTGAAGCGATGAGTGGCCTATGAAGTTATTCAACCATCTGTTCAGAAAAGTGTGCTTTACAATCACCACAAAATTGACTTCTGAACACACTGTAATACCAGGATTATCTGTCCACCTATTGCTTATGAATATGGACATCAGATATGTGCAAAAAAACCAGAGGTTGTATTGATCTTCTATCAAAACTCCACACTGATGTTGCTGAACCCTGGCTTGGTGAGGGCGGGCACGTAGCTTGTGCTCAGTAATGGCACTCCAGAGGTATCCATATTACACCTGTTTAACACATCTCATTTCTCTGGAGGGCAATGCAAAAACAATTTCTGAGCCATAGCTGTTCTGTTTTCAAAACATGCCTTACAACCTATGAAATATATGAGAACTGTAAATATTGCATGTGGAAATGGAAGGCACTTACATAGTTTTTTGAAGATGTCTGCAGATACCCTTGTACTTTCCACTTCGCTTTACCTGTTCCTGTACAGCATTTGATTTGGATCCTTGAGTAAGACAAAAATTAGACCAGAGCATTTTTTTCTCTGCAGGTCAGAAGCTGTTTGACAGCTGTTGCCCTGCTAGCACCACATAAAGATCTATCACTCCATAGCTCTCCAGTGATGACTGGATATATCTGATGGGTTTGTTTGTTCAAGGATTAGCATTAGAGGTTTAGCTGGGAACTGACCTAATGTCATTAGCAACACACACATTAAACAAGACTTAGCTGGGTAAACCATCTGTTCATTCAGAAGGGTTTAGAATTGCATGGATAAGATCTCTTTGCCATAACTTTGCAGAAAATACAGCCCTACTGTAAAGCAAGGGCACTGGTACCAGTAAAAACAAAACAGGGGCTTGAAATATTTTAACTGTCTTTTCCTCCAATGAATGCTTTCATCTACTTTGCTTCTGATAACCAGCAGATAAACAGCTCAGATATTCATGGCCATGACAATGTTCACCATACCTACTTGTCACTAATATGTTTTGACATAGTTTCACTCCTTGGGGACCTGAAGAACTACGGTTTTGACTTCCAAAACATGGACAAGTATTATTTCCTATCTTATTTAATAATCTATTATTAGACCCTAGGAAAAAAAATAGCTTGACCCTAGCGGAAACTGAACAAAATCGAACAAACCACATTTGATCCAAGTGCTAACACACTTATTCTCAGAGAGTGTTGCAGGGTTATAACATTTTTAATGAATTCTAAGTAAAGTCAAAAAACCAGAAATGGCCAAAAATACAGTGACCAACCCAATCTGTCACTCTGACATGCATTAAGTGGGACAAAAACCAATGTGAACTGTTTGTTAGCTTTACAGATTGCACATACCCCATGTATTATCAGGTCCTGACAAAATCTGAGACAGTGTCCATTTACACAGTCTAAACAGTAGCACACGTAAAGATACAGGTTGGACCTGGGAGGAACGGAAAGGGGAATGCCTGCAGGAAAGACCACAGCATCACAGCAATTCCATGTGGAAGGAATTCAAGGAGTCTGCTAGTATTTACCTCTGCCCTAACTTCATATCAGCTACACCCAAACCATTTCTGACAGATGTTTGCCTAAAACTTTAATGGGTGAAAACTTCCAAGCTTCCCCAAGCAACGCAATCCAAGGTCTAGTGACACATGTGATAACAAAGATCTTTCTAACGAGTCAGCCAAATCACCCTGTGAAAAATTTGCTTATTTTCCAATCCCCAATGGAGAAAGTATTATCTTCTTCCTTAGGACAGCCTTTGAAATCTTCCCATGTTTGAGAACTATCATGTTCTGCTTGCTCCTTTTCCTTGCCATAAATAAACCAAA
Organism: Rhagologus leucostigma; assembly: GCA_013397725.1. Taxonomy (NCBI): domain Eukaryota; kingdom Metazoa; phylum Chordata; class Aves; order Passeriformes; genus Rhagologus; species Rhagologus leucostigma. Next base: position 2,327,358 of record VZTD01000110.1, on the reverse strand, counting down.
TTGTTCCATGTCCTCTGTGCTTCTGATCACTCTTGCATCTCCTTCCTCCTATATTTGCCTGAAATTTCTCACAAATGTGGCAGAGAGAGACAATAAAAAATGAGTAAGACACGATACCACAACCAAATAATTACCACAGCGGAGCTGAATTCAGATCTTAGAGATCATGTCCTCATTTATATATCCCAGGGTAAGAAGTGTATTTTTTGCAACATTGATGTTGCTTATGCACTTCTGTGATACTGTTCTGTGATACTGCTGGAACCTTTCCTACAGAACTGTTGTTTTGCCACATATTTCCTACATTGTATTGATGCACACGATTAGAGCTCTTGTCCCTGCCAAGCAGCATTCTTGTTCTTTCCCATCTTTTCTCTGGCACCCTAAGAATATTTGAAGTTCTGATACTGTCATACACAATACTTACAATTCCCAATGCTGTCTATGCATTCGAGATCATTAATGAAAATATTGTGCAGTACGAGGACAAGGACAGGCAGCATCTTCTATACCCTTCCAGTTAAATAGTCAGTAACGAGCAAAATACCTCTTCTCCAAAGGAGAGAGTAGAGAAGAAGAGACTTCTAGAGTTACCCTCTGCTTTTTGAGTGAAATGGCATTGGGAAATGGAGACAAGAAGGAAGCAGAAATTAAATAAAGCAACAATTTCCTGTGATAAAATAAGTGCTTTTCAAGTCTTAGGGAGACTTTAAAAGATTAAATAACATTTTGTTATAAATGTGAACATTTTTTAATAACTTTAGATTAAACATGCTTTCTGTCTTAAGGTTGTAAGTGGTTAAAGAAAATTAAATGTGTTTGAGAGCAAAATACCTCAAAAGATACTCCAAAAAGATACTCCAAGATACTAAGTGTTCAAAAATGCTGATAATTGTCAGAGAATTCAGTTAACACTTCTATTTGTGCACCAAAGAAGTATTACACAACTCAAAGAAGGAAAACATGTAAGATACAACATTGGACAAAAATGCAAAACTTACCCTACAAAAGTCAGTAGTGGTATAGTGTTGCTCATCTTCTGTGTGACCATTGTACATCTCATGTTCAACATATTAGAATTGTGTCTAATGCTGAGAAACCTGGCCACTGAACTCATACAATGTGAATGGCAAAGCTGCTCAAAAATATGATTACTCCTTCATGTCATTTCAGTTTAAAATTTGTGTATTTGATACATGAATACCAACACACTCTAACAACTGTCCACGGATAACATTCTACCAATGTGGTGTTGCTTTTGCTATCCAATAAAACTGAAATAAAGGCAGGTAAGAGGATTTCAGGGATCCTGGGACCTAAGAAGGTTGAGAAGTCATCACTCATGTTCCTACATAGTTACTCTGTAGATTAAAGAACCTGCTATTTATTTCTTCAGCTTCCTTCCAGTCACATTCTTCATTCAACTTAAAATACATCAAGAAATGTGATTCTTCAAACTTTGACTTCCCAGCATTATGAGAGCGACCAATTCTTACCTTGGAGTTGAATTTGTAACAGCCTTGAGAAAACACCTGTCATGTAAAGAATGTGTGACCCTATCTTTCAGACTAAGAAAAGCATGAAATAAAAACCAAAATAAAAGTAAAAGGGAAACTTACCATTAAACAAGTCACTAGAATGACAAAGATGCTGAGAAATATGACAACGGCATAAAATCCTTCTTTGCTCCAGATTTTGTCTGCTTCATGCTGGCCTTGCAAAACATTTTTCTTTTTTAAGGAATGAAACAGAAAGAGAAAGAGAAAAGAAGTTATAGAGTGGCATGTGCAGATTAAATGGCTCTCATTGGGCATTAATCACTCTCCTCAGCTTTGTCAGCGTTGAAATTCCACAGCACCTGGCATGACTTTGAACGCTGCTATTGGCACCCCGTGCCCACGCCCAGTCCATGGAGCAGGGCCACCCCATGCTCCCAGTGCTGCGTGGCTATCTACAGCCACTGTGGCTGCCAAGATAATCCTCCACCAGCCCTCACAGGCTGCTTGAAGGTAAAGCAAACAAGAGCCAGCACCTTTCTCGGAAACCACCTGGATCGTCACGTCAAAGGGCTGTGCTCCTTGTGTGGGTTTTGGGAGACTCGCTCTGCCTCTTTCTTCCCAGTGCTTATCTCCAGCCCTGGCACCCACACACTAGCCTTCCCACTGTTTACACCTGACACAGAGCAAAGAGCAGGTTTGCCTTCATGAGCCAGGAAGCCCTCACACTGTCACCTCTAGCTTACACACACATATGTAAAAATATTGATTTTGCTGAAAATAATTTCATTATCTATCTATAATTCTGATTATGCTTAATCTCATTATCTTTGGCTTCCTGCTGATAGAACATTTCTGAAACAGCTGTGCACACTAAAATTTCCAGAACTTCTGGAGAACTCCTGGGGATTATGAAATAATAATGATTGCAAAAGCATTTATTTTTGTCTTTATTGCAGCATTGGGACTTGGTTGGACTATTAAATTACCAGAATTTCACTGTTTTCAAATAGAGATTTCGTAGCAGAAACAAAGCACATGTATCCTCAGTCTAACTGCAATATATTATTTAGAATAAAGTATGTGGTCTGAAGTTTCTAGGACCACAGTTCAGTAGACATTGCCCTTCCAATTTTCAGCTACTTGCTTTTTCCTTAATTGTGTATTTTCAGCAGAGTTCTCAGACTGAGTAAAACCAACTTGCTAAAATTCTGGTTTCCACTGTAAATGGCCAAGGTCTTCGTGTTTCCCTCTCGCTGAAATTCCCTAATGGTTTTAAATAATCCTCTTGTTTAACTACAAAGTTGTCTTCCCATCCCAGTGTGGCCTTTTTTCCTCTCTGGAGATGCTGTGTAAGAGGACTGGCAGTTTATCACAGAGGGAAGAGTTCTTCTACACAAAGATTAGTAGGTGCTCAGCGGGCCTGTAAAACTGCAGGGACCCTCTAACACTTCACATGGGTACATCATACTCCAGCATCTGCTTACCCACCCATTAGCCTGCTCTTTTGCACAGCTTTTGTATCAACTTTTTCTTCAAAAAAGGCAAAGCCTCCCAAAGCCAAGCCTCTTCAGCCTCCCAAACACAGAAAGTCCAGATGATGATGAATTAATGTGGAAAAGCTTCCTGAGGAGTGGGAAATCATGGCTTGAGGAAGAGAACAAGCTGACAAAAAAATCTGCTGGATGCTGGATCCCAATATAGTTTTCATGGTCCGCCTTTCAGCACAGGATTGTTTGAAAAGAGGCAGGACAATGCAAGACAATTCACAGATACAACTGCCACAAAATGCAAACATTTAGAGAGGAATCTGGTAGCATGGCTAATTTACAGAGACTTGCTTGCTTAAATAAAGGCATGTGTGTAACTGGGAGTTGACATCTTTAGAAATGAAAGCATAATAAAGAAGAGCTTTCTTTGGAAGTAATAGTCCTGGGGACCAGAATGGAAATCCTTCAGCACAACTACAGAAACCAATCTTGTAAAATTAGTATATTTGTGTGTGTGTGTAATCATGCAGTGTTTCATGGTCTTGGCTTTAAAATATTGCAGGTATTGACAGCTTAAAAAGGCTTATAAAGTGTCAGTTTGATGTTTAATTAGTGACTTAAAATCCAGGACTTTCAAAGAGAAGCTGGAAATCTTGCCAAATATTCCTGCAAAAATTGTTCCTAGACATATTTAAACACTACTGCCACTGTTGTGGGGTACAGCTCTCTGTGCAATCTGCTCCCTCAGTACAGCAATGTCATTCTGCTGTGCTCATGGCACAGGACTTGGGTCACAGCCCAAACCTGCAGCTGCTCCACATCCAAGACTGCTCCTGTTGAGGTCCATAGGAATTCCACGGTGACAGCAGCAGCTGCAGCTGTGGCCTATTAGCTATAAACTCAGTGTTTGACCCTGAGTGGGTTACCTGATGACTTTCCAGTGTTTCATATCTCTCAGGATGAAATTTAGATAAAAAGCAGGAGCTAAAGGAGAATCGGCCATGCTGACCTTTTGTAAGTGAGTAAATGGGTTTAATACCTCTTCACTGAAAGGACAAATACGCTAAAAAGTAAATGAAGAGCTAATAGGATTTTTAGTCACAGTGGATGAGAGACTTAAATAAACTTTAATTTATTAATGTCACAAAACTTTTAAAATATTTTATAACAGAGTTCATACACATAACAGAATGAAGACAATAAAAGAAGACCTTAAGAGAATGAATCTCTATGTTGTCTGTCTAGTGCTATGTGTGTTCAAGATATGTCTTTACCTGATTTGTTTTTCTAACAATAATGTTCAAAGAATATTTAAAAATGCCGTAAAAAGGGTAAAAAATGTATACCACAACTTAAATTTACTTGACACACCATTTTGAAACACTGTAGTAGTACCTTCACCTACTCAAGGAAATCTCTCTCCCGGATCTAACTGGTGGAGAGCAAAATGCTTGCTTAGGCTGCTTCCTAATGACAGAAGGAGCTGTGACCTCCAGTAACTGAGTCATCTCACACTCATGATAAGGAATTGCTTTTTGAAACGTCAGTGCTGCTCATTCAGAACTTTGTTCCCTTGTCTGGGAAAACTGATAACAGGGATAACAACTGCCATGTTCACTACAAATTGCTGATGCCCAGGAAAAAAGCTAATAGGATGGCCAAATGCAAGGCAAAAACGAGAGGATTCCTGTCTTTCAGGTAGTTTTTGAGGAGTAGGCTGGAGGATGTACTCAGACTAATTTACAAAAATCTGCAGCTAATAAGGTGGGGTAATATCAGAGCAGATGGAGTGGCAAGGGAATTCCAGTATCTCAGGCAGCATCAGGTCTAGAGCAAACAGGGAGGAAGGCATCATTTCCTAGTATTTCCATTCCCTAAGAAGTCTCCAATCAGGCAAGTTTTTCAGGCAGAATGAGCCAGGTTAATTTAAACTGTTTAAATTCAGAATAATTCAAGGTGCAGAAGAATCAAATGTATCCTTACAATGCCATTCAATCACTAACCTTACAGAAGAGTGCCTGCACACAAGGGTATCTGCTTTGCTCTGAACTGGAAAAAACGTGTTTTTTCTAAACAATTTTTATAAACTTTTTTTTTTTTTAAAGACACTAAAAATCCACTCTGGCTTTTCTGGTCTTATTATGGAAAAGTAGTGGCGTATTTCTACAAGCAAGTAAAATGAGCAGCCAGATTTGATAACAACAAGAGAGACATTTATCTGAAGTAGTCACTGTAAAATCTGTGACTGCAAGATCCTTCTGCAGTATCAGGACCTGCCAGAAAAGGTAAATTTTCAGTGGAAAATTGGTGAATTTGCAAATTGGGTCAGTTAACCCCAATTAGTCCCTTGGGCTGGAACACTAATGAGAGCACAGCAAGCTGTAGTTCTGAGCTCAGAGGAAAGCTTACAGGGAGCTGGGAGTAGAACTCAAGATCAAAAAGTGTTCATGGAAGTTCACATTGAATAGCTTTGTTTTTTCTGCTATTTTAACTATGTTAGCTAAGGCACGTTAGGAAAGGCTGCTAAGAAATCACTTCCAACCCCAGCGAAAACATGTAAGAATGTGTGCGACCTTTCAGGCTCACAGGACACTGGATAACAGCCACTTAACCACGTCTCCCATGACAAAGTCTCCCCAAAGGCTCTACCTTAGGCACATGTGTGATGAAGTGCTGTGATTCCACATCCACACGGGCAGCCTGCAGTGCTCCTGTTCCTGTTGGGTGCTCTGGGTGCAGTCGTGCAGGTGTTACACTACACCTGCCTTGCCTGATCACAGGAGCATGTCCTTGTGCTCTGCTTTGTTCCCAGGTGCCTCTGTCAGTCCAGGCTCTTGTAATTTCTAAGATACTGTTTTTATCACTTGTCCTTACAGCAACTTACAGTTTCTATATACTTTAAGTGCATGATTACTTCCTTTGATTTCTTCTCTAGCATGTTAATATCACACACTTCAAAGGCAACCTCTTTGTGCAAGGAGGCTCTAACGGTACATTTTGGGATTGCATAATTTTGGTGTGAACTCTGGAAATTTCTCCTTCAGTGACACATCTCCAGCTGGCAGTTAGCTCAGCTCTCAAAACATAGTAACCCTTATTTTATTTACTGTAACTTCAGTTACTTTTGTCATTCAAAATCACTCCAAGTTCTCTTCTTGTAAATTCTGAAATCCAGTAGTATTTTATTTTTAATCCAAGCACAATTTAAAGACATTAGGAAATCAGGATTCCCACATTATAATAACACAGCCTGCCTAACTCATTGAATTTAGTCCTACCATCAAGCACCAGTTTGGTACTTTGTTCTGGAGAAGCCTGCTCCTGACTGTGGTACATCCTATGGAGCAGAACTCAATCCGAAATCCCACTTCAGACACAAACTTTAGACCATAATAAAAGAGCAAATGCTACAACTACAATAAGCCATTGGAAAACCAAGGAGATATTAAAGGTATAGACATTGTCCTGGACTCCTGAAATGGCAAGGACTCCTTTAAATTTACACATTCCCACCAGTACATATCTCATTCTACACCAAGCAGTAAAGTGCTCTAGTGGTTCCTACAGCAAAGACATATAGGGAAATTGCTCTTTCAGCTACTGCAGAAAAAGAAACTGGGGTATAATTTTGAGACACGCAATTTACTTGAAAGTAGATCAACCAGTGATCAATGCATCAGCCAATGTGAACAAACAAATTATTTCTGTAATAAATGGAAATGTAGTTCCAGGTACCTACATCCACTGAGACTTTTGCTGTTTATGGTATAATATGGGCTGAGACTTTGAGCAGAGCAGTTTTCCATGTGGATTTTCCTACACAATCTCGGTAAAATTTCTTTGGACAGGCTAATCTCCCTCAGCATTAACCCTCTGGGGGTCTAGTTTACACTAAACCTTGTTAAAAAGAGTCAACCAAGCCATCTCAGGAGAGGTGTCTCACAGATGGGATGAACCACCTGTCAAACGCATCTCTTTCTGTTTACCGTAGAGAGACAGCCAGCAGACTTTCAAGCCTTAGGCAACTCTTACTGAAATACAGCTGAAAAAGGAGACAAATTCCAGCCCTAACACCTCTGTGTCAGCCACCCACCTAGAAAGATGAGAATAATGCTTCCTTTGTGCACAGATACACTGACAGTGCACACACAATTACTGGTCGTGAAGCATTCGTACTTTTGGTAGGAGAGTGTACAATTTATTAGCTCATGATTTAATTACTATTGAAATACAGGAGTACACACACACAATGGGTACAATAATGTGTCAAAGCTATGTAAGGCTTCGTATAACTATACCTTCCTTCAAAGGTTTGCCTGTCTTGTTTCAGTTTGCTGTTACTTTGTTTGGAACAATTTGTTCTTAGAGCAAGTTGAGAGAAAATGAGTGGTTAGTAGCTGCCCAAGTAAAGATTGTATGTTGCTGTCTTTTAGATGTTGTTTTCTGTATAGTCTTACATATGCAAACCATTTATTGAGATCCAAAAGGAATACCTATTAGTGTAAAGCTGCATTATTTTTCAGGATCAGTGCCTTTGCTGTATAATCTGCTATCAACTGAAATATTAAAATAATCTCTTGTGTCTCCAACAGTATTAGAAGGAGTTATAGACCGCATAACTTTCATTCTAATAATCCTTTTCTAAATTATTATCTACATTTTTTTTCAGAAAGAAAATACAAATATCTGAACACTCCAGATTATTGAAATGTATCTAACTAAAGATGAGCTCTTGAGTTCAGTGCTTGTTTTTTTTCCAGCATCTCTTCATAGCTTGATGACACTTCTCCATTCATCTGTTACTCATATAAGTTCTCGCCCCATGTCTACCTGAAGTGTTATTTGTAACTGAAGTACTAGGAATAGATAATTGCATCTATCCCAACCATCAGACTCATGTGCTTCAGATACAAAGGAAATTCTGACCTAAAGGGAGCTTAGCTCAGGTTGCTGATGGGTGATATAAAGACTTGATTTGACATTTGGAAACCACTGCTTTGCTTTGTTTTTTATTAGAACAGCTAAAACTCAAGAATCTGAATTTTGACAATGCAGTCTATGCTTTGAAATGGATTTTTTTTCCCAAAAAATTGATGAAGTCATACAAATAATAGTTACAAGTTTTATTTTTGCCCTCTTTTTAGAGCAGGTAAAGAAAATTAATCTCTCACCAATCCTGAAAATAGAAAGAAGCATGGGTGTAATGGACAGATTCAGTTTTTCAAAATCATGTCAGACACAAGTTACATGGGTAGTAATGGTGACACCTGAGATCTGCATTCCATTTATCTCTCTACTGAAATTGTTATATCTTCCTACTCCCATTAATAGACTGGAATTCCTTATGTCCACTTCCTTTAAGGCAATTGGTGCATGCTTAGGCTCTAAACTATGATTTCAATGGTAGCCCATCTATGTGAGGAGGACCTGGATGTTAAAGAGTAAACAGCCCCATAAAGCACTACTAGAGTAATTTAACAGGGCTAGTTGGATGGATCTGGTCTAGTGGAACGTGCACCAGCCCGTGGCAGAGGAGTTGGAACTAGATGATCTTTCAAGTCCTTTCCAAGCCAGGCTATTCCAGGATTCTACGATAATTGCCTTATAGTAGTGATGCTATCATAGCCTATACATCTTCTGCCTCATGCTTGAGAACCTCAGCGAGAAAACTACCAAGAATGTAAGTACCTAATCTGTATCAAAATAATACAGGTTAGAAAATTGATAACCAACCTCAGGGGAGACCTCTGTTATTCCAAACTGGGATAAACTCTGATGCAAAATGTTGATATTAAGTGAACGCAGCACTTCTTCAGATGGGAGGGCCTCAGAAATTCCTGGCTTCCTGTTCAGTGGAGACACAAACAGTTCTACACAGTTCTTCTTCCCCTAGGGAAGAAAAAAAAAACCAGCAAAATCATAGGAGGGGTCTGACATTAGATAATCTCTGCTGTCTGTAATTTGCAACTGTAATTCCAAAAACACAAGCATGGAGTATAAAGGTTGCAACCTGCTCTGTAAGGAGAGCATACCTTTTCCCTGTCTCTGTAAATCCCAGCAGACTGTGAAAGAAAATACAAATCCTGTATGTGGGCATGTGTGCTTTGTTTCAATCACTTTTGACAAGGTACAGTTTTCCTGAGTCTAGAGTCACTAAACAATCAATGTAACATAGTAATGGGAGGAGCCATGGGATGGGGTCAATGGCAATGTGCCAGCAGGGATTTTAGTAGATAGTTCATCTGAGCTGACTGATATAGGAATGCTTAGCATAATGCTGTGATATTTGGACATTACTTTCTAGCCCCTTGTCAACACATTGCAGACGCATACCACAATAAAGTCCTTTTAGTTAACTGCAGTGCAACTTAATATGGTACAACAAAATTAAAGGACCAGAGAAGTTTTGTTAACACTTAATGGGTAACCTGAGAATGTCCACTCTCCTATCTATTAATTCTTGCCCTTGTGTCTTTGATGCAGACCTGGCAGCCTAAGAGGTTCTATATTAGAAATGTCAGTGATGCTCACTCTGTTTCAAGGTAGCAAAAGGAAAGAGAGTTTCTCTGTTGTGATAGACTTGAACAGCAGCCGAGACCAGTGCTCCAGACAGCTCTGATACCCAAACAGGTTGTGGGAACCTTGGCTCCCCAGGGCTATGGCCAGTGTAGCTGACACTGTGGGAGAGTCCAGACCTGGGGGATTCCCTACACATGAGGTAGGCACGGAGCTGCTCCCTGCATTGCTGCCTGCACAGGCAAGAACCTCACCAGTCTGGTTATTTGCTACTCATTATTATGGGATGGGAGAGATCAGTTCAAACTGGGATAATCCTGATTTCCCCTGCCTCCTTCCCATCACCTTGGATGTGCATCATTATCTCTACTGAAGTGAAGAAAAAGACATCTTTTGCTATTCTTAAAATACCTTTGCATAAAATACTCTTTTCATAAAACACTCCTTGTATTCAAAATAGAGACGCACAGAAAGGGACTCTTGCAAACGTGTTTGCCCTTAATCTGTCCTCTGTGGTCTCACATGTGCTGCTGGTCCATCTGCTCAATAAGAATGGTAAGGACACTGGCTACTGGTGGGAGCTGAAGAAACTGATTTAAGGCAGTGGTTGTACTCAGTCTCTGACATGGGTAGGTGACTGCTGCTGGGTGAAGATCACAGGCACCAGGCAAGGCTTGGTGGGTGTACAGCATTCCCAGTGTTTTGTGCCTCCTCTGTTTATGAGTTTCTCTGCCCATTAAATGACCTTTATGGGAGAAGCATGTACTGGAAAGGTTAAGGAGACACTGGAAATACCAAGTTAATATTTCCTGGCACACTATGTGTTGTTACATACAAGAAGTTAGCAGACCCTCTGCTCTCCCTGTGCCCATCCCCATCCTGGCTTTCAGACTCCTGCTCACTTCCGAGAGCTGCTCACTTGGGAATGAATCACCTTACCTCACTTCAGTTGTCCACCTCCAAAAGTCAGCAGAGAGAGACCGGCATCTCTAGAGAATTATTTAATCCATCCTAATATAGTCAGGACAGATCTCAATGCCTCTTCTCCTGCAGTTACCATCCTCTATACTGCTTTTACAGGGAGCCTAGATGAGTAGTTTAAACTACACAGGCAAGATGAATTTTGATGTGCTCTGCTTGCTTGCCAGCATTCTGCATGAGAGGAACTGTCTCATGTTAGAAGGATGAAAAGTGGGAATAATGCCTCCTAAGATGTATTTGTCTTCCTTGTGAGTTTTGACTGTGTGGGATTTTTAGAGCAAATAGGGGAACAGTTTGCTTGCTTTTTTATATTGCTGAAATATTAACTCACAGAAGAACCTTTAAAAGTGTTGAGAAGACTAACTAAATAATAGTACTTACTGTATTCTGGGCTATATGCAGGTGCAAAACAACATTACCTCCTCCCTTAAATCACAAGGAGAAAGCAAAAAGCAATGGAGCCAGTAGGAAAATAAACAGCATATTTCTTCTGTTTATTTACATAATTTCTACAGAGCATAGTAAGAAATCTACCAGGTGATTCAGTATGCTGAAATACACACCTCAGACTCCAAAATATTTTTCATTTAATTGTGCTTGTCTCTGAATATGTCTTTAAACCTTTCATTCTGGTCAATGCAGGGGACAAAGGGTATTTAGCATCACTTGTCATGAATGAGTGAAATCCCTGAAGAACATGAGAAGGGCTGCAGTGCATTCCTATCGATCTTTCTAGCTGTATTTTTTGTGAGATCCTTTTGCACAGAGACATTACTTGAAGGAGTTTTATAATCCTTTTTGATGTATACAATCCTATCAAGCTTTCAAGGCAGAAAATACTTTTATGCTGAACCTGTCAGTTTTCTTCCCTAATATTCAACCTGAATGTAGAATAAAGAAACTCTTCTTCTCCTGCAAAGTGAATTGAAGGCTAGCAATACACACATGATGTTGGGTTTTCTTGCTTCATGGTAAAACTGTCATAAAAAGACAACAGTGTTAAGTATGCATACACAGAAAACCATACAATGACAGTTGATTAAAAAAAGCATTTTTTGCTAAAAGCAAATTTATTGCCATCTTTTGCCAGTAGGATACCGTAGTCTACAAGATCATTTCTGAGGATTATTATAGCAGAATAATAAAGCATGAATATTAATATTGTGAGATGACATTTAATTTACTAATGGAAAGTCTGAGGATAAATTGTGAAGATGCCTTTGAAAGGAAGAATCACATGTATTTTTTGAGCAATATTCAACCTTTGAGAAACAAAACATGGATAAGGTGTGAACATGAAAAAGAACTGCACTGGAGTGAAAACTAAGGGACAAGTAATCTGCTTATGAATAAGACAAAAAAAAGATTTATCTGGCTTAAGCTGAGAATGGTGTCTTTTCAAAAGAAAATTTAAGTAATTTTGTAATGGGGATCTATTTTTCTGTAGTGCAGTTGAAAAAACGGAATAATAAGTATTTTTTTGTCCTATTTAATTGCACTCTTCCATAATGACAGGAAAATAAATTCAAGAGAATTTAAATAAACAGGTACACTTTGATACACAGAGTCTTTTGATACTTACAATGAGTCTGTTGATATGAACTTGCTGAGGTAACAGCCCTAGTGCTGCTGCCACTCCTTGGCGAAATATCCGAAGCAATGTGATATTCAGCTTGTTTACATCCATTTGCAGTGTCTGAAAAACAAAATCAGTTCAAATGAACTCCTTGCTCAAGACATTTAGTTTTGAAGATGACTGATCTCTGGGGCTTTTCACTAATTGTTGTTGGGTTTTTTTCCAGTAACAATAATCTGTGTAATCTATGGGCATCACAATATATAATAAGTCCAAAGGCAAATTTAAGTACCTTAAATGCTATTCATTATCAAAGTGCCACCTTTACCCAAGTACACTCAGAAAGGGTTCCAGATGGTTTCAGCTTAATTCCTTGGACAGGTCACAGTGCTAAAGATAACACAATTACTACCTTAGAAATGAAAGTCAAGCATTAAATATCAATGCATCCTTAAAGAATGAGATGTTGAGTTTGCACAAAAAAGATTCTTTTGGAATATTGTCTTAGCATATCTCCCTGAAGGTGAAGAATGAGTCAGACATAGTGAAATCATACAATTTTAATTTTGATTAGCAGTTTCTGAGATCAAAAATGAAACATTCTGGATACATTCCCCATGCTTGAATTTCCTAAAGCTTCCTGATGCGAGTCACAGGATGAGACAAACTGTAGCACTGAAGCATTTTCTTTCCCTGTGTTAGAATAGTGAAATTTAGAAGTTTCCTCAAGTTCAGATCCTTTTGTGAAGTCAGTGGAATTTTACCCAAAAAATAATTTAGGTTCAAATCTTCTGTGTCCAAGAAGACCGAGGTATTGGGTCTTCACATGATGCCTGGTAGACAGTACTTCCATGTGGTACTTTGGAGTCCTCTTCTTTGCTTTCATATGCCTTTTGCAGACAATATGTGGTGGAGAAGAAAGATGGCTACGTCAGATGGCCACAGAAGGATTCCAACGCTTCTGGCAACTTCTGACTTAGGAAGTTACTAAGTTCTGCCTGAGCCAGTTGACTTGAGATGAAAAAGATTTTTTTTTTCAACTTCCTATTTAGAGCCATAGGCCAGCTTGCTGCTCTGAGGAACCAAGCAAGTATTCTTCCTTCCTAACCAGAGCTGCATAAAGAGAATTAAATATCTGTGGGTCAGATATGACACTGGGAGTATGGCTATGGTTCAGAAAGAAAAGAAATGTTTTTCTAAAAGAAAAACAACATCACACATTTTGACTGTTGTTCTTTATCAGTATTTATAAGCTCTAACGTAAAACCGGAAAATATTTGCTTTCATTGTCCACTATCAATTTGATTTTTCTGTCAGAACTGAGTGTTTTTCTTTCTTTTCCTCCCTTTTTTCTCATTTTTTCTACACTACTGGGATTGTCGGGTCTTGATGCATGAGATCTGCTCTTACCACACAGCTGAGCTTTATTTTGACCAGAAGTATCATAAGATTCTTCCATTTAAAATACCCTTTCTACCCTGGCATTTCCAAAATGCAAAATCTTCTGTATGCTTCTTCTTGAATTAGACATCCTCAGTGGTTACAAAACTGCTCCAACCCTATCACTGAAATAGAGAGATGTCTTGAGAGGGGATATATGGAGGCTTCACAGATGTGAGGACTTCGCGTTCTGTACCCCAGACTGACTCACGGAACACCTGACAAGAACTGGTTTGGAGCTTTGAAGCTGTCACTACACTGAGACAGCCTGGTCTGAAGATCTTGAGTTGATGAGAAAGGGAGTTGCTGCTGAAATAGAAGGACTGTCATGAGGGTCCCTAGAGATCCATTAGGATAGCATAAAGAGCGTCTAAGTTGGTGACCCTGAGTTATGGGGATAATAATAACTGTTGTTACTGAGCAAACTTAGCAGGCATAAAATCAAAATACATTCATTTAAACATACTTGAGCCAGGTATCATAACACATTAATACAGATATTGTTAAATAGCGTGTTAAGACCTCACTGATAAAGACATGAAAATGAAACAGCCAGAAAAATATCTAGCTCCAGAGGAAATAGAAGATCTGAAGAGCCTATAAGGAGGTAATAAATTCTCACAGATTTAGTATGCTGGGATTGTGCTTCATCATATCCAAGGACAGTAAAATGTGGTGAAACTCCATTATCTTCAAGAGAGTCACATTTCTGCCTACCAGGTCTGAATTCGGTCCACCGTGTCCTTTAACAAATATTCATCTGAGGCTGCAGAGTGTGTGTGTCTCTGTAACAGCTCCACTGTCCTTTGTGGTCCTGGGGAAAGCCTGAAGACTGCAGCACTCTGTCAGTCTGGCATCAGCCTGCTTAAAAATCTCACCTGGCCTTGCAGCCAGAGATTACAAGACCTTTTAGAAAACCTCCTAAGTAGAAGGGAAGAAATTCACCCTTAAGCCTTATCTCAGGATGCATCTTGTGCAGCTATAAAGATTTTTTAAATTTTGGGGTTGGTTTTTTTATTTTTGGGGTTTTTTGTGGTTTTTTTGGTGACTTTTCATCCCAAAAAACCCAAGAAATATCTGAGGAAGAAGCATCTCATATTTATTATAAGAACTTTGTTTTGCTGTCCATTGAAGGGATCTGCTTCTCCTTTTCTGATGTCAGCGTGAATCTTAGTTCCTTGGAAATTATAGCAAAAATTAAGAGTATTACAGGTCACCTTTTTCTGTATCAGACAGCACAAAGGAGTGCATTTGACTCTTCCTGTCAAAAGGAAAGTAAGCAATCCAGAATCTGTCACTTTAGGAATGGAATTTCTAACTCAATCAGTGAAAGGTAATTTACATAAATGCTTGATGTGATCCCAAGAGCACTTGCTTTAGAGTGAGGAGAACATCACAAATGTGCTCTTTTTCGGTACTGTATTCATAAAAGTATAAAGCAGAAATTGACTAGATTGGAGGTGTATCAAGTTCATTATACTGTGACCAACTCCGTGTGCTTATGGTAAATGACAAGAACAGGGCAAGATCACAGTTTTTTCCCAAGTTCCTTCTGATAAGATCACAGCTAATTTAGGTCTATTCAGCACAGGCAACGGGTCTCCTCAATCACAACAACATTATCAGCCTGGGCTGGGATGAAGGCAACACTTGTGGGCATTATATTATCAATTCTGGCATATGCCTCCTGAAGGTGACTGAAATTTAAGTCTGACCTGAGGGTCTGGTGTAAAACTGCCTTTCTGCAAATTCTTAAGTATAACAATTTTTGTTGAAAAAAGTTAGTGAGAGGGAGAAAAAAAAAAAAGAAAAAGAAAAGAAAGAATACAGAAAAAAGAAAGGGAAAAAAGTCCTAAGTGTTTCCATCAGAAAATTTTCAAAAGGTTATTAAAATTGAAATATTTCAATATCATTGTGCCATTCTGATGGCATACTTAGATACTGTTTTGACTATAGTCCACAAATGTAAGAGATTAGGATAGAAAACTGCTAATGGATGAAGTACAAATGCAACAATACCTGTACAAATGCAACAATACCTTGACAAACAATAGGTATCATTATTAAGAGAATCACTCCTACAATGGAAACCTGATCAGCCATTTACAGGTTATAATTACAAAAATGAAATCCTTATGAGTTCTAATACCACCTGCAAAAAAAAGTGGAATTAACCCCTGTAAAGTTATCCATCTAAATAAATAAAACAAAGCATTAACATAGATATACAAGTTATGTCTTACTGTGTTCCTCTAGCTGCTCCTTTTGCTTTGGAAAAGAAAGGGCTGAAGCCTCCCAGTAAGACAGCACTAATCCTTTACCTTTGCTCATCTGCAGTGTTTATCATGGATTGCAACCACCTCCCGAAGGAGGTTATAATTTTGAGGCCACTGCCTCTGTTGGCAATAGCGACTTGTTGAGCCCAGAGGCGAACACCCTGGACGGCTCATTTTCCTGAGCAATTACCGACCTGGGTATTGCAGCTGTAGCGACAGTTTCTAGGTTTCTCTGATCCAAGTAAAAAAGGTAGTTTGAAGTGAAGGAGTTTTCTGCCTGTGTAACAGAAAACTTGGGAAGACGGAGTTCCAAAAAGGGAAACTCAGTACAGAAACCCACCAAAGGTCATTCACAACTGACATCCTACAGGGGCTTTTTAATAAAGATCTTCACGCTGAAGGGACAAAAAAATCCCTAACATGAAAGGGAATGTGTAACACAGAGTCTGAAATAACATTTTTAGGATATTACAATAAACCATAATTTTCCAGGTCAAGTTCTGCTGCTCAAGAAAAATTCAGAGAAGCATCTCTTTCTTACATTTTCTTTATCATCAATTATATCATTTCTGCAATGAGCTTCAAATATACGATTCCATTTTTATGCAGTTGCTCCTTCTGATCCTACCACCACAGATGTTTTCTCAAACCTCCAGCTAAACTGATTATACAAAACAAAAATAATCAAGGATAAAGAAGATTAAAGGTGAAAGTATATGTCTTAACAATACTTTTATGTAAAAAGATGAAAACTAAATAGAAAAATTATACATGCTAGGAATTCTACATACTTAAGGGCCATTGGGTAGTGAGTTCTATTTTGTGCTGAGACAAAAAAAAAAGCGAAACAACACCCTTATCTACTTAAGCCAAACAAAAGAGAAAGCTCAGAAAAGAATTGTCTTACCTGCCTGTGCTCCAGTTATTTTTATATGTTTTTAAAAAATCAACAAAAATGCTATAAAATGGGAGGGTTTTCTGCACTAAAGCAAATACTGCACTATGGCCAAGCTATGGGTTCCTCTGTCTGAGCAGCCTGATCTGCTGCCTGCACAGTGAGCATCTACAGTTCACTAGTGTCACAGTGCTTCATATTGTCACTCTCATCACACAGCCCCAACTGTACAATGAAAACAAGAATGTATTCATCAGGAGGGAAGTTGAAAATGTTGCAGATGTATTTGTACAGTTTTGGTGCAGGACTACAACAAATATGGCAAAAAATTGTGAAAATATCTGCATTTTCTTTCTTTTTTCCCCCCTAAACACATTAGATTTTCCTTCCTGTCACTGTTCAGTATTTGAGATTGCAGCTGCACTGGGCATCAGGTTAGCCCCTTTGGCTGGCTCAGGTGCCTGATACACATGCACAGAAGATTTTGGCTTTCTAAAATTCTGTGAGTCATGTGTCACAGCAACTTTAATGCCTCATGTAGTCCATGAAGCACATAGGAGGCAGCACATCCCTAGCCAGCATTATGCAACTACAACAATGCATTTTGCCAAGTGCCACTCCAAAAGGACTTTGTCCTAAGCCAAACTGGTATCTGAGGTGCATTCACTCCTTTCCCATTTACCTCTCCCACTACCACATGATTTTCTCCAAAAGGAAAGACCTGCCCTTTTACGAGGTTCACATTAAACTTTTGAATTATGTCTGTAAACTAAGATAAAGTTCTCAAGAGTATAAAATCAATTATTCTTAGTGATTAATTAAAGTAGCTGCATGTTTCCGTGTATCAGCAGTTGTCTGCAGTGACCTACTCAAACTTTCATATGTAATATATTTGTGCTAAAACACAATATTACTAGAAATATTGATCTTGGGACATTTAAATACTTCCAATGTCAGGGAGCAATTACTGAATAAAGTGTAGTGAAAATCAACAGAAATTGTAGAATAATTACAGGCATACATTTGAGTTTATAAGATCCAGTGAAAAGCATTGAGAAACACTCTTGACCTGGAACATGCTTCTATTTAAGTCATCCATTTCCTAATGAGGAGACACTGAGGCTACAGAATATGCAAATCTGCCAAACTATCCCAAATTTCACATGTAGACTGAAAAAATATAAATGCTTGTCCACGTAGTAATTGGGTGATGAGAAAATAGAGCTCTAAGTTGGTTCTATATAAATACTAGGAAAAAGTGATAGGAATAGGTTACTTTGATTGCTTCACTCCTGATTAGTCCAGGGAAGTTTGGTATATTTGTATATTGCTTTTCAAGATGTGACAATGTAGAATTTCACTCACACTTTTGCTAGGAAAAAACCCAACCCACATCTGTTATGAAAAATCTTTGTTTAAAGTAAGCATAATATTTCCTGGAATTATGCATTTCTAATACAGTATTAAATAGCAGTTTTGGCTCTTGATCAATTTTTCATGAAAGCATATACATTTAAATATTTATGCATGTTATGAGCTCTCTGAAATAAATCAAAGACAGAAGGAGCACTGATGAGAAATACAGGGTTAATCCAATTAGTCCAGATAGCTGTATGGTCTCCCCTCAAAGTGATTTTCAAGTGAATGTTCATTAAAATATGAGAGAGTGAAAATTTATAAAACAAAGGTGTCTTTCCCACACTGCGAGTAATCCATAGACTTTTATACCACAGGAAGTTGTAGAGACCAAAGACTGAACATGAGGTAGGAATAGGGCTAGATGCTTAGATGGATGTTGAAAGTCACTAACGTCCCTGGGAACTGTACAGAAGACATACTACAAGCCTTGTCATACAGTTGACTATCATACCTCTAACTATCAGAAACTAAGATGAACCCGAGTGCAACAACAGAAGAATGTTCTCAGTCTGCTGTTGCAAGGTTTGAGTGCTGCCCATCATCCTGGGCTAGACACTGGGCTTCATTCAAGTCCTGTTTGCACAGGTAGGGAGGTACCAGCTGAAGATGATCCTAGAGACTGCTGCATCACAGAGGTTGAAGATGCCATACCAGGTGTTGAGGTGACGCCAGGGCACTCCACTGGCATCCACTGCTCAGACTGGCAAAACTGTCCTGGAGGTGGGTGGGTGATATGACTACCTCAGCTGTGTGACAGATTTACACTTCTTTTTCCAGGGAGAAGAATTAATTTCTCAAACGAGATCAGCTGATTTGGGGCTGATTTGATCAATTCTGTAGGAAGCATCAACACAGGAGTGAGAAACGTTCTATCTGTGAGGTCTGGCTCTTGGCCACAATTCCCTCAACTCCCTCACTGAGCTTACATGCACTTGAGCAATGAGTCAGACAGCTGTAGGAAGACTCTATGACCTTCACTGATGATTGAAGTGCATGAGAATGAAATTCAGCCTATTAAGGATAAGGTTTGTTAATGCCTGTCTTCAAGAGGTGCACTTTGATTTCTATCAGTCCTATGTTTTGCATTAACCTCTGGGCTTGCACTCTCTAAGCAAAGATAAGAGCCAGCTCTTTCAGTGTGGTGTCACAAGGTAATGTGGATCTACTGATCACATCTAATGAGAAGACATAGAGTAGTCTTCTTTATTCCACAGGAAATCTCAGAAGGTAGGTTATTTCAGTCTCCTGGCTTGTCAGTTGTGTGGGTCATTCCTGTACCACAATGTGAGGTAGGTCGTGGAGTGACAGTCTGAAACCATGTGTTACACTGTCCTCACAATGCTCATTGTACTCAGTTCCCTTTACCTCTTTCCTGTGGTATCATTAATGCATCAATCATTAATTATATATTTGCAAGTCAGAAAGTATGTACAGATTCCAAACACTGTAGATTTTAAGAAACTAGCGTCCCACAGCCTTTACACGTCAGTAGGGGAGTAACCTTATTCAGAGCTCAGTAAAGTTAATAGGACCTTTCCTGAGTAAGAGGGTTGCAGAATCCCATATCCTAAATGCCCTTTGGATGCATGCCTATCATTGTTAAGGGGCTGTAGGACAGGAGAAGGAAAAGTTATTTACTGTCCATGGGACACAAGTTTGATGCAGCCTCATCATTAAATAATACCAATACCAGCAGGTCTCTGTACTGTAGGAGCCCTTTGGAATGGGAAAAGAGAGGAGCAGGAGGCTGCAGTAATTCTCTTGTCCTTCATGGCTGGTTTTCTAGAGCTTCTCTGAGACAGAAGGATCTTTGTACTTCACCACCTTGAGAAACTTAAGCACCTAATGATGGAAGGAAACAATTTTCTCCTGTGTGTGTAACTATATTAATCCTTTTTATAAAAATCAGTCACAATGATGCTACAACTATTTTTAAAAATATTAAACTGGGTGCACTTGCAATTACTTCCAATTGATTACTAGTATGGATGAGAGGCTGAAAAGGCTGTACGTCTGGCCTTAGCAAGTATGCCTCAGTTACACTGCTTCAGTTCTATGTCTATAAATGGGAATAATAGAATTTGACTCTTCATGGGATTTTTTGTATTTTAGTAAGATGGAGGTTAGATACATAGAATAGAGCTTTTCAGCTTTTTTCACAGATAATTTTAATGTTGCCCCCAAAAGTTACTTCCTGTCTTTTTTTAAATTTGGGGCTGCATTTCTTCAAGGACTGGGATTTTCTTAATCACAAAGTATTTCAGTTTTCTTAAATTAACAGTTGAAGTTTATTTCAAAGCTCTGATAGTTTTCTAGGCTTTTTCCTGCACCCATCCACCTCTCCCTGCCCTCCTCCCTTATGGTAGACAGTTGCAAAGGACAAGATGATGGAAAAGCACAAGACAATGCAGAGATTTGGAAACTCAAGGAGAGCTGGGAGAGCTCAGCTGAACACTATTTCAACCTTTTTGTTCTTTGAGAGGCATGTATAATGAGTTCCATAAACTTTTCCTATCTGTCCTCATTCAATATTGGCAAAAAATTTATTCCCTGCATTGCAAAAGAAATTCACTGTGCTATTATGTCCAGTACAACTTTTATGCACAGCATGATTGTACCAGTCACATCCTATTTCATCATCCCAAAGCCAGCTGTAATCCTCAGAGCACACAGATACTTTCGAGCCTGTTCAGTACAGCATTTTGGAATACATTTGTTTTTTTCTGTCCAATTATTAAATCTCTAGGTAGAGCCAGTGTAAAGTTCTAAATGCCAGAAAGCCAGTATTGTTTCTTCTTGCTCTTTTTGTAAAACCCTCATTTCAGCTAATTTTTTTTCCTAAATGATTTTTAGTTACTGAAGTTTGAATTTCCATTACAATTTTGTAAAGTGGTCCTTAATACAAAGGACAATCAAAATGCCTTCTAGAAAAAATCAGAGACATAAAATCCCATGCCAAAATCATCCTTTTCTTTTTACCCTCAGAATTTTAAATTTAGTTTGTAGCAGACATAGATATAAACACATATATAAGCTTACAAACTAATGACGAACAAAAGCAGAAACCTAAGACAAACAGCAACTTCCACATCTTTCAGGAACTGATGTGGCCAAAAGACTCCCACTTACTTACTCTTGTTCGTAATCTTGCTCTCTGCTTTGAAAATCAAAGTAAGATTTCAGTACTGCTGACGTCCTAGCTTTCTCATGCATTTATTTTCAGAGACAATTTTTATTGCTAGTTTCAGAGGAACTAGCAGATGAACCAAACTCAGACATAATGGGAATGTTATAAAAAGAGGCAAACACTTTCCCTTTTTTCTCATAATCATAGTTCTCTGCAGCTCCTGGGCACAGGAAGAAGAAAATTTGAAATACATCTGGAGAAAAGACAAAAAAAGTCTTAAAATACATTTGACTCAACTGGAATTGAGGTATTTACATGAACGGCTGTTCTTGTGAGATTCCTGAATAAGGCTCGTGTCCCAGGGCAGTCTGGATTAATGGTCCAACACAGCCAAGACTTTGATAATAAGAAGTGATTCTTAGCATTCAACTCTTGAGAGATCAGAATCCCATTTTCAGGAAACAAATGTCCAAAAACAAGGGCTGTTTAGCACGATGCAATTCATCGGTATGTTTTGGATCCTTATCTGCTTTCAGTCTTTTAGCTCTAAGAAGTCTGTTTATAGACATTATCATCACCATAATCAAAAATTACTGAAATAAAATTCATAGTACTGACTTTACCCTACCTACTTTAGCACTCCAAATCAACATGAACCAAGGACAGACAATAAAAGACAACCTTGTAATTCTGGCCTTACATTCCTTTTACCATTTTGCACTTTAAAGGAAGTTAAGCCAAATGAAGCAAAACCACTGGGGACCTGCAATTTTTTTCTTAGATAAAACCTGAATTATTTTGGGTTTTATTCTGTCATGGAATCATGTGACTGAACGTGTCACTTTGTCCCAAGTTTTAAAACTATTAATATAAGTTCAGAAACAAGAAAGCAGGTGAAAAGACAATCTCATGATTTTGGCAACTGTCTCAGGTTCTTTAACCTTCTGAAGATGCTAACACTGAATGTATTTCAGAAGCTGTTAGGTACAAATTTCCTTTCTCATGATCAGCTGGGCAGACTGGATTTTCCTCTTCTGTCTAGTACTAAAGAGAGGAGGCACAGGTGAAGGGAAAACACTAACACCAAATCTTCAAATACTGAAGGAGAGTTTTACCTCAACAATTCCTGTTAATGTTAATAATAATATTGCATTTTTGACTAGCAGGTTTCTGGCTTTGATAATACTATCCATACACTGTGACCCAAATGTCCAGGACAAGATTTCTGACTCAACTGTTAGAGAAAAAGTTTTCTAAAATGGCTTTCAGGCTAATTTGGGGGACTTTTCTTTAGAGGGGACTCCACTTGTGAGGTCAAAATGAAGAAAGGAGGTCAAAGATGAAGGAGCTGTGCTGCCCTGTACTATTGAATGTTACATCTCTAAAATGACAGGGAGACAGGGCCTAATTCATGGATCTTTAATTTTTGTCCTTTATATTCAGATCAGAAGACCAACCTGTGTTCATTTTTTTAAACAGGCAACACAGCTATCAAAGCCAAACTCAGATGTTTAGAATGAGAAAAATGCATTTTTTTTCTTTTATTCCTAGAACTGATCACACTTAAAAGAGAACATTAAAAAGTATTTGCATATAGTCCTCTCATTCTCACACATACACAAAAGCAAAACAATTCATAATTCTTTCAGTGAGAAATAGCAGTTAGATTTGGAAGTCATTCTTCTCTTTCTTTTCTTTCTTTCTTTCTGTTCCTTCCTTCCTTCCCTCCTTTCCAGAAGCAATCTCCCAGATTCCCCCAAGTGACCACAGCCAGTGCCATTTGTGTTTGAGAGGTACTGCTCTTCTGTATGAATGCCACAAGTGTACCTTTATGCACACTTTCTGTCTCTTTCCCGCACCCTGGAAACCCAGGAGATTCTCAGTGATTCTGTGCCTGCTGTTCCATGCGGGCAGGAAGAGATGCCTCTGAAGAAACACTCAACTTACCAGAAACTGAGTGTATGGCTCCCATCCAGAGCAATATCTGTTTTATACTTGTCATCTCAAAACAAAAGTCCTGCAACTGATGGCAAGAGGACTTCCAGATTTCATAAAAAAACCCAACAAACAGGACATCTACCTTATATCCAAGGAAAGAGACAGCAATAGCCTTTATGCTTGTTAATAAAAGGCTGTATGTCTTCTATCTCAGTTGATGTACAGATAAAATTTATGGCCTAACCTACCAGACAAGGTGTGTTACTTCAACAGGTTCAGAAGTTAAATGCAAAACCAAAAAGAAACAAAAAGCTACAAAGCCTCAGGAGAAGTAGAAGAGCATTATTTAAATTTGTGTATTCATGTTGCACTTTTTTTCACAGTATCATGCAGAGAAAGACAGGAATGTCATTGGAGACTATGGTTATTGTTGTCTTATCTTTTATACATAACGCCTAATTGGAGCAACTAATCTTTAGCTTATTTTGAAAAAAAATCTCAATGATCTATCATTTAAAGATCTTGTTCCCATTTGTTATGATAAGACAGAAATCCATTTTGCAAATGGTCCTAATCAGCAAAGGTTTCTGGGAAGAAAATTCACTGATCTTATCCCACTGAAACTCGACTTCCAGAGAGACACTGGCTGCACACAGCAGAACACAGAGGTGCCAGGCCTGCACAGCCTCTGGTCAGCGCACAGGAGCAAACTCAATGGATCCAATCCATGTTGCATTAAAAATGCACTGTATTTTCAAAGATGCAGATGTGAATTTACTGGAGAGCTTTAAAGAGCTTTATTTCCTGCACTATCCTCACTTCCCACTTTCCTGCTGTGTTTCATCTTCTCTTCACACCCTGCTGGCAAATCATGTATTTTGGACAGCTTTCATGTCCTATCTTTTACTCCTCCAGAAGACAGAGATATCACAGTGTTGTGCAGCAGTCTAAATGTATATATTTTATCCATTCATCCCGTCTCTTGTCAGCCCTGTGCAGCAGAGCCTTTATCATACAACTCAATATGAGGGTGTAGTCCCACTACACCACCCAACAGGATGGCAAGACAGAGTACCAGAGGTGTACATACAGCAAAGGACTCAGCCCCATCTCTACCATAATTTTGCTATCATGGCTTTTCATACAGCAAATTGCCCTATATCCAGAAACCATCACTACACTACAAAGCAGCAGGGTATCATGTTACCTCAATGAAAAATGTGGTAGGTCACTGCAAATGGGGTACCTGATTGCCTGAATGTCATTAGGGTTGGCAGGGCTCATCCTCAGTCTGCCAGCTAATCCCTCTTTTGCCTTTTCTTTGAGTTAGAACTAAAATCAACAAACCTGCCTTACCAGCCTCATTATTATCTTGTGCCTGTAGTAGCAGAGAAATGTTCATTTAACTACCCGAAACAATGTTGAACAAAATTAATGGACCATCAAAGGAATAACTGCATGCTGGGATGAACAAAGACACAAAAGATTAACTAAATGGCTATTCCAGCTTCTCATTTCTACGATCTTTTCCCCATTAAATATAAAATTCCCAGAAAAACTTCCAGAAATTGCCTGATCAAGTGACTGAAGGAGAAAGAGAAAAGTAAAACAATAAAAAATAATGAAAATTACCATTTTATAAAGAAATCTCTGTGTTTTAAGCAAAGGAAACAGTAAGAGGAAGGTAAACTTTCTTAAATATTCTCTGTTGTTGTGGGAAAACAGTTTTCAAAATGTAATTTTTTTTCAACTGTAATTTTTTCACAAATTGGTACTGCAAGAAACAAGAAATAAAATCAGTGAAGCTGTCTGCCACAGCTGAGACCCCTTTGCCATCAATTTTTCATCTCGCTCTTGTCACAGGATACAGGAATATATGATGGAAAATTCTTTTTACAACTCCATAAACATATGCTTTATATTTGCCATGTTAGATAAATTCTACTCAGTAAAATTTGTCTCTGTTGGTCTACACACAAGCCACTTCATCCTCTCATCAACACAGCCCATCATAGGAAACAGACCTGTGTCTGTCTCTCAACAGCTTCTTGGCATCTTTTACTTTTCTGAGAACTGATCAGCCTCTGCTGTGAGGGTCCCAGTCATGTGCATGACTTCAGGCATCTCATCTTCATCTGCCTTTATCAGGGGTGTTTATAAGTCAGCTGAAAGGAAAGCAAGCCCCGTTCATGCACTGCCAGCTATTCCTACAGGGTACCCAAGCCATCCCAGGCATTCTGAGGTGTGCTCACCTGGGAGAACACCACATAAGAGCAGCAGTTCTTCCCGTGTCCTGCTAGAACCAGGCTGTACAAAAGGAACACTTTCATCATCATTAGAAATCTGTGTAAACAGGTACATGGAATTATGCTATGCAAGTGAGGCAAAGAATAGGACCTGGGTGCAGCAAGAGCTCACTAGCCCCATGACGACTGATGCAGATCCTGGTGAATTCCTTTGAATGTATTTCTTCAGAGGTATTTTGGACAGCTGCTGCATTGACCTAACCAACAACATGGGTTTCTAATAGACAGAATTGTTATTTGTAGAATCATTTCTTGGTCATCCATATGGCGATTTTATTTCTTCCTTTACTATTGCACACATTGCAGTTCTTGGGTTGGGTCTTTTTTGTCAGGCAGGTACAACATGGTCCAGGATGTTGCTGCCTCCTCTGTTAATGGCAGGGTTGCTTCTACTCTTTCTAAACAATTTCAAACACACAGTGAAGGTTTGTGTCATGCTGGGTGACAGAGAGAGCAAGAACGCAAGGAGAAGGAAAATTTTAGCAAAAAATAGTAATTCTCAGTTTACATTTATAGCTCTTTTCATGTGGACATGTAGTTCTTTTCATAGTTCTCCTAACAGTGGACTTTGAATATTCATTAGGTCTGAATAACCAAAAGTACACCAAGACCAAGTGCTGCTTATCTTAGAAACATGAAAACATACGTAATGTCAATGCTGCAAGGAAAAGGATTTGGACACTCAACACAGAATTCTGGCCGACATCCCTCACTATCTCTTTTTCTGTGTTTTTGGAGTTATGCTTTATATTTTATTTCAGAAAATGTTAGTGTTCTAACCCTAAAAAATGTTAAGATTTACACAGATTTTAAAGTACAGAAACCGAAGACTTCCTATGTATCATTTACAAATACAACTAAATCTAAGTTCTTTTTATGTATTACCTCCTGAGAGTCATAGAATCACAGAATGGCTTGAGTTGGAAGGGATCACAGAATCAATCAACACAGAATCAACCATCTAGTTCCAACCCCCCTGCCACAGGCAGAGACACTTTCCACTACACCAGGTTGCTCAGAGTCCCATCCAAACTCTCCTTGAACATTTCCAAGGATGGGGCATCCACAATTTCTCTGGGCAACCTGTTCCTGTGCCTCACAGAAAAGAGTTTTTATTTTTGGTATCTAATTTAAAGCTACTCTCTTTCAGCTTGAAGCCATTCCCCCTTATCCTGTCACTACACGCCCTTGTAAAAAGTTTCTCTCCATCCTTTTTGTGGGCTCCCTTCAGGTACTTGAAGGTCACTCCGAAACCTTCTCTTTTTCAGGCTGAACAATCCCAATTCTCTCAGCCTTGCCTCACAGGCGAGATGCTCCATCCCTCTAATCAATTTGGTGGCTCTCTGCTGGACTCACTCCAGCAGGTTGGTGTCCTTCCTGTGCTGGGAACCCCAGAACTGTTATTTTGTACTTAACCATGTGTGTTCTTTTCTGTTTGTAGCATGTATTATACACTATTAAAGAGTCTTCTGTTTTATTAAGAACTACTTTTGCAGTTAAGTGACATAATAATATATTATATAGCTAATATACAAAACACAAGACAAGCATTTAAATTATCTGCACAACCTGAACGAGATGGGAACTTCATCATGTCAGCTGAATGGTGTCTTTTTTTACCTAACATAATTTGAAAACATATCTATGATTCATGAGTCTTTCAAAATTAGACTATAATTAGAGATTCTAAGATCTAACTTTACACCTAACTGTGAAGTTTTAAAATTTCATTTAAATTCTGTATTTTGTGTCTTCTCTGTCTTCTGCACTAGCAATTAATATAGAGATTATACAGATCATAGAGCAGCTCACAAATGAGAAAAAATACATTGTCAAAAATATTTTTCAAAATTCAAAATTCAGTGAATAAATAATAATATGTTTCCATTTTGTAGGAGTCCAAATACACTTAACCTTTAACTTGAACAGTCATTCTGCCATTTATGTAAGTAAAAAATCCAAATCTTCATTCAGTGACTCAAACCTTTTAATTTTAATATTTTTAAGATGGTTTAGTAAAAGAAAGTAGAATTGACAGCTACATAAGAAAACTGACAATTTTTGTTATTTAAAGATGTTTTTCACAAATCTTTCATGCAAGAAAGAAGCTGCTAGTTGACAGTTTATGTCCTTAAGGAAGATGAGTCTTTGGATATATGAGACTTTTTAAGGTCATATCCTTAAGGTATTTATGCACACCTGTGTATTCAAACTTCAAGTACAATTGAACACATGTAGAGATTTAATTGTTTGTAGACGATGTAGTTGTTTACTTTAGAGCAAAGAAGTATTACATCTGGTTGTAAAGAGAAGCAGCAGTGCCATTCTTGGTTCAAAGATGAAATAATGGGAAGGTATGTGATGAGAGCTGTTTCTAAGAAGCAATAACAGACTGCTTTAAAAACCTGGAAAAGCAGAAAGAGAATTGGGAATACAGACTTAATGTTATCAATCAGTTTCCATCCCCCATGGGAATACACTCAAATATTCAAATTCCATTAAGTGAACTTGATGAAAGACAACATTTCACACCATAGTGACATTTGCACTTTTGTAGTGCCTTTAATTTGGGGTTTTTTGGACACGAGTTTGCTCGCTCTAAGAAGGTTGTAAATCAGCATTTCCTAAACAGCCTTATAATGAATATGACCTCAAGCTGGGGCTGCACATCTATTTGCAGTGCAAACCCATTGGCAGGCTGCTTGGAATTCTGACAACAGTGACCATGGCACTGGCAGTGCTACCCCAGCCTAAGGCTCTTGTCTTGCATATTCTGCAGATCTGGAAAAGACAGTCTGCCCATGAGAGCTCCACCTTGCAAAAGGTTCCACTGAGTCTGACCACAAATGAAAAAAAAAAACCTTTAGGAGACACAGAGAAATATTTTGTGAGCTACAAATACAGTCCAGCCCTCCAGGAAGCCTGTTGCCTTCCTTTCAAATCCAGAGAGTGCTGACACCTGGACATCCCCCATTCATGAAAACCCAAAGTGCTTCCTCATGCAGCAAACTGCAAAGCTTGTGAAAAGACTAGAAATAGAATAATAGAAATTATGCTGCTGTGAAGAAGGATAATTCTTATTGCTTTAGATAACCATATAAATACTGTAAAGTCTACATGACATCCTGTAAAGTCTACATTAAAACAAAAGAAGGCTACGTGAATGGCTGGCAATGCCTAAAGGAAGAAAATCTATCAATGGGTATCTAGAGCCAGCAGACTTAAGTATATGTAAGCTGTTTTTGTTTAAATATTGACAGAAATACACATTGAGATGGCAAATTTTTCATAATTCTAGAGAAAAGAAAGAAGGAGATTCTAGGTATCTTTTGAGGGACAAGAAATTATGGGTGATAGTAATTTGATGCATATATTCTATTCCAGAAGTAATCATACTGGATGTTGAAAGAGCAAATAGAAGGGTAAACCGGCAAATATGCCGCAACAGATGACCTCTTTCAGAAAACTGCTCGTAGCAATTTTGTGCCAGTCAACACGTTTATTAGAGGTCTGTTGAGTCACACAAAGTCATACAGAAATGTGAAGATAATGCAGAAGCTTGGAGACAACTCAGAATCAGGGATCATGGGATAATTAGGTAGATCAGACACATTGGGTGATTCAGGCGAAGTTCACCTGAACATCATGTACTTAATATGACTAAACTCAAGACAATAAAAATTTTGGAACAGCATATGTAGTTCACCTGCAAAGAAATATGTTTTTAAAAGGAGTGATTCATAAAGTGAGTCAAGGTTCATATCTGATAAACAGATGAACAGATACTTGAGGAAAACACAGAGAGATTATGTGAATACAATCCCTATTTAACCTTTAAACTGACTGAATGATGTACAGCCACATCAAGGAGGTAATAAAATTCAGTTAATATATCTTTCATCTTGGTAATCAACAGAAAGAATTACATGCATGCTGTCATTTTCTACCACTTTTCAATCCATTAATGTCTTGCACATGCTGGTGATTAGGAGCAGGACCATGACCACGACCGCACACATTCACATGCACACAGCTTCTATGGGATGTAACGATTTTGTAATTCTCTAGCTGCTTCCAGTTCTGTAAACACTTATTGACTTTGTTTCTGCTAATGAGCTGAGACTTACCCGGTGACACAAAACACCTGAGGGGCAACCTGCACAGACTGCAATTAAGTCTTGATTCCTGTTTCTGTTATTTAATTAGTAACATCAATTTTGAACACTACATGTACTGATCCCAGAATATACAGGCAATTACCAACAGCCATTAAACTCTATTTTTAAAATTACATGCCCAGGATAAATGATTTTAAAATATAAAAATAATGTAACCAAAACATTTTTTATGCTGTGTCTCTGCTGGATAAGCTTAACAGTTCTTCACATTAAACGATAATTCCTACTTCTGTCTACTAGCAGTGGACCCAGGATATAATGATTTCATAAAAATTGTTCTCCTCTGCAGAAATCTCAGAAGGTGTTTTCCTACAGAACAATGTAAAGATGCAGAGTGTGCATAGAAGTGAGTTCGGCCCTGGGAGTACCATGTACTTTTTCCTACTCTACACAGATGTACACTGAAGAAGGTGAAGTGTTCAGTGGTTACTCATGGTTTCAACGTCTCTGTTTTACTTTGGATCCTGTTACACCTGCTTGCAACTAATGAGCATTTCACAGTTCCAGAGCTGTTAGGCATAGTCCGTAAGTGCATAACCCTGAATACTGAAGTGAGTATCCATGTCAGAAAAAGCCTCCTTTCAATCCTCTAGCCATATAACATAGGAAGCCTGAGAACCAGGTCTATGCCTACAGGACTATAGTGCCTTCTATGTTATCAAGATGAAGAAAACTAGGTTTGTCTGGTTAGCTCTTGCTCTTACACCCTACAGAGGCTAGACACTGTAAATCAGCAATTGCTCCAGGTTTCTGTTGAGCCTGAAATAAGCCAGATCTGGGGAAGAAGTGCAGATGCCTTTGACAGTGGCAGAGGTTTGATTCAGGCAAAAGCTCTAGGCTTCTGCTGAACTAGGAAGACTATGATGGTAAATGAAAGGGATTGGTATTCCTAATGAACTTCAAATAGACGGAGACCTGTGATCGGGGACTCACTGCTGCTCACACAAGCACCAAAGGAAACATTACTTCACCACCGTGAAGACAATGGCTCCAAAGCAGTTGCTGGAACTTGACGTGAGATTGCTTAGACTAGAGGAGAGAAGGTACAGGTGCATAAATACCTCATGGCAAGCAGCAGAGAAGACAGCTCCAGGCTCCTCTCAGCACTGCCCAGTGACAGGACAGGGAGGTAGTACGCAAATTATGTAAGTATGAGTTTGCAGTTACTGAACTGAGTGCCCCCAGCAGCTTCTGTAGTACAGGTTTCAACCCTAAACCTTGTTTCATTCATTAGGAATAGCAGGAGAGCATATAGAAGCTGCAGGAAGGCTACCTCCTTAGGTATTTTTCTTAAAAAAGCCTGTTTTTTTTCCCCTTAGAACTTGCTAGAGATCAAAGCACTCTTGCAGAAGCTGTCAGATTTGGATAAGTTTCTGAGAGTAAATATGATTTAAAGTTTACCGAGTGTTTCTGGGTGCCTTCTCACCTGCCCAGTGTTTCTTTATGGCAGTGCCATGAAGATGGCATGCAAGCACTCTGTTTCAGAGTTTTTCTGCTTGATCATTTCTGACCAAAGTCCTTTCCCTTTATAGTTTACGAAATATGAAATTGAACCTAGACCCAGGATGCTAAAGACAATTGCCTATGCTGATGCTTGTTCTAATTCAATCATTACTCTACGATTAAGTCTGCTTTGTTGCAGCAGAGTTACTATCATTGCAAGGCAGAACACAAATTTTTTCCCTCTGGAAAGGACACATTTAGGCATACAGAACTTTTAAACAAAAGATGAAGAGTCATATAGGATGTGATTTGAAGACAAGAATTCTCCACATATCATAAAAGCTATCCCCTTATTTTGGTAGTTTCATCTTACTCTTCCTCGCCCCCTCACCAGCTGTTTTTTTCTGTATGTGAAATGCATCCAAACTATTTCACACACAGAAAACCAAAAAAACCTCCAACCCCAAATCAAGTTAAGAATAGAGTAATTCAAACATATGACAACATGATATCCAAAAAACCAGCCACTTTAGTCATTCAGCTGGTAAGTCAAACACCAGATTGTTAGAATTTAATTAGCAGCCATTGCAGACATTGACAAATTGCACAATGGAGTGGAAATGGGAGATGATAACAGAGCTGTAGTGCCTGATGTTGTCTATCCTTTCCCTCCACATCCTTCACAGCCCCTAATGACAGGAGACATCTTTCAAAAGAACATTTCTGTATCTTTAGAATAATTTGAAAATTACCCATGCACTGACTTTGAATGCTCAAAGTCCTTAGAAAAGGATACAATAATTTATGTCCAATTTAGTCATTCATATTTTCACCTAACTGCAAACTATTTCAGAGAGATAAAGGTGACAACTACCCTATGTCCACAACACCACAGTGTCTTTGCAGCATCGGGGCCTGATAAAAGTTTTGTCGGCCATTCAATACTGAATAAATAAACTTTCAATGACATAAAATAAAATATAAGACCACTAAATTACTTCATTCACTCGGGCTGAGGGCTGCAGAGTACTTTGCTTAGCACGATACATGGAGACTTTGCAACAGGAATTTATTACGGTAATGTTGCTTTGATTACTGTGGGAAATCACTCCTGTGCTTTAAATGCATAGAAAATTATTCACAACTATATCAACATCTTTGCAAAAATCATAAAATGAACTGGATAAAATGTGTATTATCTTACGCCACATAAGCCAGAGTAATGACAAATTTTGTTTTGTTTTGATGGTGTTTGATAACAGCTCCCCATCATTAACAGGCATCTTTGTTATGGACTTATTATCACTTAACTCCTACTGCTCAGCTGTCTCTCTGTATAAGGTACATGCAACATATACTAACAAATTAATCTCCATAACAAATGGGGTTTTATCCTCTGTCAATATCTTGGTGGGAAAAAAACAAGGTTTGAGAGAGACAAGCTTCAGAAACTGATGTCTGAAAACAACTTACTTCCAATTTGAGGCAACAATTAAGCAATACTCATTATTCAAAAACCCTCATCCAAGCAATGAATGCAAAATAACAGTTTAAGTTCTAAAAATGTAACCACCTTCCTAACCTGGACAAACACCAGCTAAACATTATGCATGTTTCCACGGAAAGATTCTGGCCAATAACAGATACATTGCAGCTCTGGAAAAAAAGGTTTAAAAATATGGCATATGGCCCTGAAGGGCTCTGGCAAATGAGGTCCAGAGAACTTGCGGGCTGGTAGGATGGGGGTAGGATGTACAGTTGTGACGTTGCCTCTCCTACTTGTGAGGTGGGATGGTACAGTTGTGACGTTGCCTCTCCACACAGTCTATTCAGCCCCTTTTCTGCAGAGAGACCACTGATCTCTTGCCTGGGCTAGTGGAAGAGAACTTACAACCAAATACAGCTTTGCATATGCTGCAAAGACAGTCTTCTGGTTCATGAAAAAACACAAAGGCAGGTTTGCAGTAGGAAGCTGGACAATGAGTTTTCTAGCTGTAACACAGGTATTTGTCCTTTTGACTGCTTTTCATCAGTAAGGTTGAATAGAGGCAGCCATGATAACATTAATTTCAGCATTCAAATCTGGCAAAGCCTAAAAAACCCCTAGTGATTAATACCTCCTGTACCAAATTAATGATTCAAAAAGCACTATTATTACTGAATAAATCAAATCAAGGTGTGTTCCAATAACAAATCAGGAGAGTGTGTTCAAGATCTGACGACACCTGATGGACTTGGATGCCCCTAAGTACGCCTGCAGTGGGAAACGCAGCTTGTTGCAAAACCCCCATATAATAGGGAGGCAGCTGGCAGTTATGCTTCCTGACCATTCCTGAGACTCACACATAAATGCAGCACAAAACTACTACGTGGAAAAACACTGTAAATCGCACATAGTGATTAACCACACTAATCCAAATGTAGTCAATGCGTTACAATATTTCTCCCTATTTTAAAGCGGGCTTTAAAATACTCATATAATTTACTGTTGTATCTTTTGAGTGGCTTTCTATATATAATAAATATCTGAACTACTAGCAGGCCTTTTAAAAGGAACAAATATGATGTTCATCGGTGCCATTATTTTACTTTAACAATTTATATACATTGAGCAGTTGATCGAATAGTAAAATATTAATTGAACAGGGAGAAGAGTTGAGACATTCTTTTTTTAGCAATGGTACAGATCTTCCACCCTTTAAATTTACATGACAGATGCAGAGTGAGGAAAAGAAAACCAAGGAAAATTATTAAAAGAGTGAGAGGCAAAGATTTGATTTAATGATATAAAAATTAAATAGAACTCCTGAGATGCCTTGTTTTTATCAAACTGCAAGGCGTGGGAGGAAAGTGATTTGTGGCAAAAAGTTTTTGCCTCACTGTGACAGAAGCCTGTGATTCAGAGAGATAACAGTGAGTACTTTTCATCTAAAAGGATGTACATTACAAACTGATTTCCAAACTATACACAGCATTAATTATACAAAATTCTGCCATTTATCACAGAAATTCAGCTATCAGTGGGAGAAACAACAAGTAATGAAGGCAGGAAATTCAAAGCACATGCTCTCTCACCCCCGTCCTCACAAACCCACCCTCTAGGTTTTCCAGTGAATCTTCCTCTTTTTCTAATGGTCATGGTGACTAATGACATGCAATAAAGGCAGGATCTTTAAGTTCTGCAAAACAGAGCTCAGCAGGCCTGCAAGCTGCCCTCTTTTCTGACACATTACAAGTAACAAATGACAAACTGTTTGCCACATCCCCCCAGTTTGCTTTCTGCCACCAAATAATGGATGCCTGCTGTTATTGATACCATGACAGCAGTTATCCTTCCTGCTCAGGTGGAACACATGTATGTTTTGGAGGTCAGTACTTCTTTTCCAGCCCTTGCTGACTGTAGGGCTGCAGAAATACTTAATGCTTTCATCTCTCTGACAAACCACGTCAATGAAGCAAAACTATAAATTTTGACTTCCCACTGAAATTAACTAACCAACATTTTCCACTTGGCATTTCACATTTGGGCACATACAGAAAAAAATAAAGACAATAAAAAAGTATATTTGGTCACTGTTTCCACCTCTGCAGAAAGAGCGCAGCAGCCAGAAGTCTGCATGGGAAGTGCAGGATGTAAGGTCCGCTACTCTGCCGCGCTTGTGGCTGGGGGAACTAATTGTCATCTCCAGGACTGCAGGAGGAAGGAACCCCCACAGGGTCAACTGGCACCCTTGGCAAAGGAAATCCTGATTTCTCTTCCAGAAACACTTTCATTTTATATAGCACATTCAGTCAGTAAATGGGAGAGAAACACAGTCTAGCCTGGTGGTTAGGACACTACCCATGCTTGAATGCTACAGATGCTATTCTAGTAAATTGCCAATTGGCTCAGATGGGGTAAAAAACTGTCAGGGTAAGGCAGTGAAAACATCCAATGCAGAAACCAAGAAAAACAGGCACTAATTTAAATATTCAATTCTAAAACATAAATCAGTTTCATATTACAAGGACTGAACTTCCACAAAAGAAAAAAAATCTGCATTAAAAAACTGAGTTTTGCTACGAAATTTCTACTTCATTTCAAGATAGTGCTGTTAACTTCAATACTCCCTTCAGGTGAATTATAAAATGTCTCTGAATAAAACCTGAAGCTAGAATATATTGACTTCGCTGTTGTTACTTAACTTTTACACTATTATCTCAGCAAGAAATGTCTCTTTATATTTGCATGCTACTTTTATCTATTATCTTTAATTGCCTGGCTCATTTTAATTATTAGCCTGGGAAATCCTGGGAATATTGAAGAAGAGTCTCTTAAAACAGTGACTGTGAAAAAAACCCCAAGGTTTCCTTAGCCATCTGTTCATCAAAACCACTTTCTACAACTATTTCATCTTTTTTGACTTTGTTTTTAAAAATATACTTTCTGGACTTACAAGTTCAAGAACAATCCCCCTCAAACATGAATGAACTTCAAATCTTTCAGATTGTCTTCCTGAGCCTTGCAAACACTATTATTTCTTTGGGAAACATGAACTGCTACATTCATCTTTTCTAGAACCAAATAATCATTATTGATATAATTAAGTACTGCTAAAATTTTTACTTTCTTGCTAATATATTGAAGTCAACATGCCCATATTCCTGCATGTATTTTAGATGCCAAAACCCATTCTTCTCTCTAGCTGTTCCATAAACTCTGAGATAAGTCTACACAACATTCTTAAACTTCTCCATATAAAAACCAAGAATGACTTAAACAGAAAGACGTGTCAAATGAAAACAACAGAGATGATGTTGTGATGATCTTTTTAGCCTTACTGAAGAAAAATGAATCTTAAAAAATCTGAGGATACAGTTTGGGAGTTGTCTGCTTGCTTTCATAACGTGATGCAGAACCTGGCCTTGCCACTGGCTTTCCAAAAATTATCTGCCACTTTAGCTACATCGAGATTGAAAGATGAGATAAAAAAGGAAAAAAAAAAGAAGACAATTTCCTCCATGACTTATTAAAACTTCTCAGATCATTTGGCCTGATCTTCAGATAGTGAAAATGGACATGGAGCCATTGATGACAGCTTGCTGATTTACACCGGAAAATTCTTGTTCTTCAGTCATGCTAAAGCACAGACCATCTCAGTGCCCTGCACTGCTTTGCTGCCACTTCTGTGGGCTACTTCTTGGGGAATGTGTGGGGTTGGTTATTGATAACTCTAATGTTAGAATTTAAATCACTTTTGCGTAGGCCTCCTGAAGTCTATTGGTTCATGAACGAAGGAATAAGTAACAGGCTGCTGGTGGATGATATTATGCTACATGTCCTCACATAGCCTAATGGGGCAGAATCTGTGCAGTGGTGTCATACATAACGTAAAAATCATATCTAAATATAGATTTTAGAGGAATGGGAAAAAGTCTTTCTTTAATACCCTTAACGGTGACTTAATAAAAACAGTGTCCCTGAGAATAAAAGGACACTTTTACTTATAAGAGAGCAAGCAGAAACTCAGAACATCTTGCTAGAACGAAGATTCAATTAAAACCCCACAGAGGCTGCTATTATGAAAGAGTTATATACCAGACAGGCTCAATTTCTTCATAAACTGAGAGGAAAAAACAGAGGAGTGATTTTTCAATTAGTTTCAGAATCAGTTTGGAAGCTCTCTAGGAGCAGAAAAGAACCCCTCAACTGCATTGATATAACACTGAACCATACTGAAATGATAAACAGTTACAAATAGGTGTCTGAAAATAGATGTACCTCTTAAGCCACTGGGCTAGTTTTGTTGCTAGTGTAATTTCTTTGAAGTCAATAGTGCTATACAGCCATGTAATTCATTCATCGTATTTTACCATCTACTCTCAATTTTTTGGAATAATCAGACATATTGTGTGTGGTGGGCATATGGTATAGTTGCAAACCAGAAGATCTGCCCTGAAACTATTTTTGGTTATTTCCCTTTCCTTGTCACAAAATCAGAAATCGGTAACAACAAATACTTCACTGAAAGGCTATGTCTACTGTTGCAGCAAATATGCTAAGTAGACAGGAATATTAATTCAGTACATGCACTAAAAATCCTGTTTAGCATTTTTCATGACACTAGATGGTAGCGGCAGTTCATAAAAAAATGGTTCTATCTGTTGTCCTGAATAGGAAAATACAAGACTGGAAAATGAGCATGGACAGTCATCTACCACGCACTTACCACTGGCAAATGATAGAACGGTAGATTTTTTTAACCCCTTTCTGACATAAGCAGTAAACTATCCCAACTAATTAATTATTTTAAAAGTGTCAGGAAAAAAAAGCTTTCCATGAATCATTCATGTATCTTTTAAAATGTTTGTATTTAAGAAGGATAATATAAAAATTCTTCTAACGTGACAATTAAATAAGCATACTATTGCCAGCTACTCACTGGCAAAAGCAGTTTCCAATATACCGGAGTGTATCATAGCACTGATCTTCTGCTTAAGTGAGGGTATTTTTAATTTTTGAGGTTGTCTTATGAAGCATAAAACCCCATCCCTGTCAGAGAGAAATTTAACTATTCCCTCTCCTTATCTCCAGCTATGATGATCCCTACTCTCCCAGATATACCTAATATTTTAACAACAGTAGGAAACATCTTTGCCCTGTGCATTCCCTCTCCCCTGTCTGCTGCTTAATTGTATTTTTCCTTGAAACAGGGAGACAAAAGCACCTCTGTGCCAATTAGTTTTGCAGGCCTTTTTTGGTAAGGGAATCAATACTAACTGAAACTCACTCTGACAGTTGGGTTGCAGCCAGTCATGTCAACACTAAGAAGGGTGAGAGGTAACAGATCAGTCCCTACTGAGTAGGCAGAGAGGCACTCTAATAATCACTCTAATAATCTAACAGTATCTCTATGCAGCATCTTATCATAGTTCTTCATAGCTTGGTGAAGTAACTATTCTTTGCTAGCAATGGAAATGTGTGTTAGAACATTTATCCATATTATTTATTTTAATGAAGAAACCTGGGAAATAAAGTATTCACATAGAAATAATCTTTCCAGTGCTAGCGACGGATCACTGATAAAAGTTCCTTGTCTTAAAAATGTTTCCTTACAACTCTTGACTTATGCAAATTTAGAAAGTCCTTGGAAAGGTTTAAATCCTTTATAGCCTCAGAAGAAACCAGGTTTAGAAACTGTTATAATATAAATCAAATAATTTGTTGAAGAAGACGCAGTTTAAGGCTACTGTCTCGGAGCTGGAAGATGTTGTGAAGGGTAATCACAACCTCTGTTTGTCATCAACATGTCTTTTTTTGCTTGTCATCCTCTCAAACAAGATATAATTACAGCTGAGTGCCTGATGTTTTCTTCTGCATGGGATCACCTTTCCCATTACTGACAGCAGCCTAACCAGAAACTTCCAGACAAGTTCAGACTAGTTCATTTGTATTATCCTCTGATTTTTGAAGCTGTCAGTTCTGGAAGAGCCAGAAGGCCACAAGCAAGTCAGGAAATGGGCATCTGCCCTTAAAGGAAGGTTTCTTTCTGTCTAACAACACTCTCTGGCGTAGCATGAACGATGTGCCAGAGCAGAAAAGCTGATGACTTCTCCACTTTCCATTTTATACAGTATCATTAGAGATGTTCCTATTATTCAATGAAGTATCAGGTCTGCAAGACTAGAATAACTGATAATTTGCTAACAAGTAGAGATCACTTAATTTACTTTAATCTCTGATAATACCTGCGCCCTTCTCATTACCGCCCACATTCTCTGCAGGCTGGTGGGAGGACTGCACTATTCAAATGGGAGATACTGACCTATATCTCACTGTGAATTCAGTTTCTCACCAGAGACTTGCTCTACCACAAGAGAGAATTCATTCACTAATGCAGGAAGAATTTGCATGTGGCATTATATCATCTACAGAGAATGAACTTCATTAACACAACCGATACAGAACCAAAAAACCTATAAAAAACATGAGCTCTTTTTTTTTAAAATGAAACATTATCATTGATTTACTTTCCTAGATGCACCCCTTGTCAGAGTCTTATGGCCATCTTTAGTGTTTTATAATAAGAAGAAAAAGCTCAGGTTTTATTTCTTGGAGGACCACACTTATTCACACATTTTTTCTCAGGATTTTTTCCTTTTTCTCCAATAATATCCAGCACATGTAATAAAGAAGAATATCTGTCCAATATAATCTTGTAAGGAAGACATTATTTGGTTAACAATTAACTATTAACGGAAGTGAAGATTCAAGGTTTTTTTTCTCTTTTCATTCCTGTTTCTGTGCAATCATGCTAATTTAGTAACAAGTGAGAACAGCTCAGCTTGTGCTGGGAGGCTAAGACAACTTTTAAAATGTATGCAATACATTTTTTCCTGCTAAAATAGGTTCAAATAATAGTTTTATGTGCCCACTTGGGCTTTCTTTTCCTAGCAGGTAATACAACTCTTGCACCTTTCTATAGATTCATAAAAAATTTAAAAATTTTGCAGAAATATTTTCCCCAGCTCACTGGAAACTTGAGTGGGAAGAAGACCAGAGAAAAATCCTGTTTGAAGATGATTCTTCATATGATATCCTTGACTGTCTGCTTCCACGTAGTTTTAGGATATATATGTACAGGGGAGCACTGAAGTAATTCACCTGACAGGTTCTTACCAAATTTTTATGAAAAAGGTATAAAGAGAACACAGTAGTGGGTGCAGGACAACACTGTTTAATAGAATAATACACGACATTTGATGGAAACAACAGACAGTTCAATCATGACACAGTTTGGAATGATAATGGAAGCTTTTTTCACAGAGGTAAATGGGGAAGACTGAAGACTGGATTTCTTAAATATGTCCTCCTGTGATGTCAACAAAGGAAGAAGTAAGTTTCCTCAGAAAAGGTCTTCTGGCGAGAGGAAAGAAGGGACTCAATGAATGACTTTTGGAAAAGGAGGATGTGGATGGACTGACTACCTCCATTCATTTACTGTCAGCTGTCAATCTGTTTAGTAAACTGGAAGATCTAGAAATTTAGTATTAATCATTACGGAAGCAGTATAAATGAGTCACATGAATAAATCTAATGTGAAGAAGAAATACTACTAGAATAGCCACTATCACCTTTCCCCTCCCCCATTCCCTATGAAACGAGTAGAAAAAAGAAAGGAAACGAGGTACCATAATAAACATAAGATGAAACGCAACATGGGAAGGAGATGATAGAAAAGGACTAGAAAGAAGTGATCTTTAACCACCAGTGAATAACACAAAACCAACTAAACTCCTACCACTTGATCTTCAGTGAAGAAGCCAAACAAGAAATCTCACATTCCTGAAGTGACAGTTTTTGGATGTTGTTTTTTGTTGTTTTTTTTTCTTCTTTTACTTCCTATCCAGCACTGCCACATTGCTTCTTTCCTGCAGTACCTGCCTCAACACCAGTTCACACCTTACACGTAACCTCTCATGCCAGCCTTGGAACCCAGCACTGAGACAACCCAATGAGAGTACGACCTCCTCAAACATCAGTGGAGTGATGATTCGCTAAGTAAAATCCCAAAGGTGCAGGAGATCAGCACACCTTGCAGGACAGTGATTGTATGCCACCAGTGCCATCAGGACATTTCCTACTGAATTCAGAGAGTAATGAAACAAATCCTATAAAAAGGAGATTTGTGAATGCACTTTTTACAGAACAGTTTGTCTCATATCAGGGAGAAGCTACATCTTTGGCAGACTTACAGTAATGAAATTTTTCTGTGACCTTTTACTCTGTCTCTTTACATTACAAATAAATGTTAACATCCTACTAATTTGGATCAGTCTGGCCTTCCTAGACAATATTCTTGTAATGTATGTAAAGCTTCTAAGATGACACAAGGTGGCTGGTTTTCTTTGTTCTGAAGCAGCCTATTTTCCAAATAATTATTCACTCTGATTCATCAGCCTGCCAATGAGATAAGCATATATTGCCTGTAACTGTCTATTTAGCTTTATTACAGGTAAGAAGGACAACGACTAGCAATACGTGAACAAATATTTGCTGAGACTCTTATGGTTACTGTCTAAGAGTTCATGATCACAACCACGAAGACATATGAACTTTAAACACATAAAGGCATGACAATGGAGATTATATATTAATAGAACTAAATTACTCATGAGGCTGTTAATTTCATTCAGAATATGCTAGGAAAGTTCCAAGTATGTCTTCCATAAAGGTATTTGCAATACCTATACAAATGTTTTTTAAAAATCCAAAGAAATTAATTGGCTTCTAAAAAAGATTTTCACTAGAATTTTTAGTTTTCTTTAAATTTTCTGCAAAGAACTTATAGAAGAATAGTTTGACACATCTTTGAGGATAGAAACTGCATGTCAACAGTAGTAGATTTAGAGCTAGTTTAGCTACTGGCCAAAAGATTTTGCTATGTTTTTGTCCTAGTTTTGCTCAAAAAGCAACCCAAAATTTTTGTCAAAACTCTCTGACATAATAAGTTACTATTATAAAAGGCTTTTTCTGTAAAATACATTGCTTTAGTAGATTCCCCCCTTTTCCCCCCTGCAATTACTTACAACTCTTAATATTACAGAGACATAAAGATTTATGCTTCTACCAGCTTTAAGGCTGAAGAATACTAATAATCTTATCTTTAATGACCTATTTGGAGACCTCAGTCATCAATACCTCCATGCTACCTATGCACAGATAAAAGGCCTGGTTGAATGAGAAAACACTTTTAAAAAACCTGTTTTATAGAATTTCTTCATTACACCAAATAGTTTGCAGTTTTTCTGCAGCTTACCAACTATATCTACAAGTGCTGACCAGTCTGTTGTCCCTCACTGCCTTCCAGAAGGCTAGAAAAATATCTGTATGCTTTTGAGAGGAGGGCTTTGTCTAGATCAGCTCTGGTGCTGCTGCCGTCCTCTGGAATTACTGCAGCATGGATAACACAGTTCAGTGTTCAAAAGCATTCATATTTTCAGATTATTTTGTTCCGCTCCACATAATTTAATGCATGAAGGATAATATAAAGGCCTTGGGGAACTCTTCTATCTCTTTGGTGCTTGTGTGATACTTGCTGTAATGGTAATGGGAGTTACATGTGTGCACCCAGGAAAGAACACACCATGGTTTTAAATATGATAAACAAAGGGCAACCTAGAAATAACTCAGTTTTTTTACTTCGGTGCAATTCTGCAGCGTATATTTGAAGCACATAAACAGCAACAGGTTTTTAAAACAATCACTACTCATTAAGCATTGTGGCTGTAAAGCTCTCTACCCCAAAATAATTGGGCAGTTTGAAATCTGATTTGACAGACTTGTTTTATGAAAATTAAGATAATTAATAATTTATTAATTATTTCAAAAACTTTTACCGTAGCAACCATATCTAGCTATGATATATATTACTGACTGTATAAAAACATACACACATGAGCTATAAATGCATATATATAAAACAAGATAGAGATATAGATATAGATACAGATATATGATGTGCACAGCTATGTTGCAGTGCATGTAGCGCTGCCCACTGCAGCCAAGCAGTTGAAAGACTGAGGGGAGGGGAGGGGGCAGGCCTCCAGCACACCAAGGTTTAATTCTTACCCAGCAGTTATGGCGAGTTCCCATGAGCCCAGTAGCAATTAGTTTGCCTACTTTA
Organism: Rhagologus leucostigma; assembly: GCA_013397725.1. Classification (NCBI taxonomy): domain Eukaryota; kingdom Metazoa; phylum Chordata; class Aves; order Passeriformes; genus Rhagologus; species Rhagologus leucostigma. The sequence goes on along the minus strand of VZTD01000110.1, from coordinate 2,284,611 downwards.
AGGTTATTGGTTTAGGAGTTCTCCACCAAGTTTTATGTATAAGTTCATGTTTAAACATTTCCCCTAATTGTTTATGTATGAGTTCTAGAAGTTTCCCCCTTTTTCGATGCCCCATTCATGTAACCCCCTCCCCCAAGTTATCCTCATTGGTTATTCCCCTGTTGTCTCCTTCTCCTCAGTTGATCCCCATAAATTGTTTCCCTTTGTTCTGCCCCCGCATAAAACTCTGTGTTCTCCCTGACTCCCTGTCTTTGTCCCTGGACCCTCCACCTGCAATAAACCAGCTGGAATGTATACAAAGACCCTTCTCTTATCCTTTGCCTCCACCACCACCTTTTCAACACCCTTGTTTGGGGTTTAAGGAGCCAGCTTTTTCCTGTTTGCTGCAGCTTACACCAAGGATGTCTGCAGCTGGACACTGTGCGGCCTCGGGCAGCCCCCAACAGCGTCATAGCTATATATACACACATGTGTATCTGGGGAGCTACATGGGACAGGACAATTAGGTGCTATTTTCTGCATGGAGACTTCGTGCTACTTTGAATAAAACCTGCTGTCAAACCACATATATGGGAAACTGCTTTGGAGAATGGTTTCAAAATGGATGATACCACTGAATGATACCATGCACATGTATGCATGTGTACAAGAGAGAGAACATATTAAATATTGGCTGAATTGCTTTGAATGAACTCTTTTCCCTAGAATGCTGGAAACTGTACTTTTATTATTCCAGCATGCAGGTAGATACAAGTTTTTTAGGCATACTGACCTTTTCTAATTTTGCTATTCCAACTTGAAGTGACTATGCTGTAAATCATATACACACACATGCACAGGTAAAATTAGAAAGAAACTGCATTCTTTGCAAGTGTTAAATACATTTGGTATAATTTATAAGATAGAGAAACTCTCAAGTAGAGAACACACTGTGGGGAGACTAGCTTTGATTCGAATTCTTTTATCCAGTTACCAAGGCAAGGTCAGGGGTTAAACAACATAATGTGACTTCCTCTGTTTCTGAGAGAATTCTTTTCTCTGTGTGCAAGTGCAAGATTACAAGATACAAGATTTTAATTCAATCCACTTTTAAGTTCATACCATTCTGTTAGAGTATTAGAAATAGGATCACAAGGCTATTAACAACAACATCAAAATTAAAAATATTAATGAGATCATGTGCTAATGTAAAACATGAATATATGTATTTTTTTAAAAATCAAAACTGCCTTTTCACTACAAACATTTTGCTCAAGAGATATTGACCCAAATCATTCACATGAAGACACCCAGCAGAGCAATACCAAAGTACACAGTCTGGCAGTGCACATTCCTCAGTGGCCATACACTAGTCTTTGTAACTCCACAGTGCTGCCCTTTCACTTGTAAAACGTCACCCTCCCACTGCCCTTCTTCACCGTCATATTGTTGCTGCAAGGATGTAGAGGTGACAACATGGTAGATACAATTAATAGTTCTTGGGAAAGGTAGAAACCTCCAGAGGTGCTGGGAGACTTAGAACTTCACGGTTTTCTCCAAAACAGACTCAGCAAGATAAGCTACACTTTAAAGTGGTTTTCCTTGTACCATGCTTCTTTCTTTCGTATAAGAAACTCTAATATTTCAAATTTTGATACTGATGAGAATATTTTCTTACTAACGGAGATTTAATTTTTATTCTGAACTATGCATCATCTACATACAATGTCATTATGTTAAATAAGGGGCAATGCACAACAATGTAAATGAAACTGGAAACTCCTGTTGCCCAGCTGATTCAGCTGATGATCAGTAGACTGTTGGCATTGGTGTTTGTAACCTCTCAGAACTGCAACTTGATACTTGGCAGCTGGGGATGCTTCTGAGATCACTGCAAAGAGAACAGCTCCTAAACTTTTTGAAATCATGATTGTAATCCACAGGAGAAAAAAGCTGTCAGTCCCAGAAGGACTGAATGACATATTTTGTCTGAAACCCTACCCACTGGAAAATAATATTGTCTTATTTTTTATCAAAGAAAGCAACATTTGAATGTTATTAAAATGAAATTTATAAGTAACACCCACCCAACAAACACATTGGCGAACTTGACATTATTCCAGTTGGAATTCCTACACTGATTCCAATTTGGAAAACAAAAAGTATGATACATCTTTTTTCCCCTCTAAGTCTTCATCCCCAATCCAAGTTTTTTGCCATCTACTGGACTAGAAGAAATTATTTCCAGCTTTGCTATTTATTTTCATTTCCTTTCCAGTATTCCTATTTTTTTTGTGCGTGCTATTTTTTTGTCACTACTTATTTAACTTATACAAATCACATCAAGTTTTTAAGAATTACAGAATGCAGAATGAAAAAAAAGATGAATAAAGAAGAACCATGAAAAAAAGCACAGGTACAATTAACTCTACTGAAAAATAAAACAGCAAAAGAGAAAAATAATAAGATATTGTAAAACTGGAAGGGGTGTTGAAAACTAAGAAAAATGAATTTTGAGCTAATGAATTTATGTAATTTTCAATAGAATATGCACAGTGTTGGAGAAAAAGACAAGGAAGACATTCCCAATTTTTTTCCTTTAAGTAGGAAAAAAAATTGAAAAAGGAAAAAGGAAAGATGTACAGGAGTTTAAAAGCATGCCCCATTACCTTTAGACCTAATATGCTTTGCAAGAGGATTGCAATTTACTACCACTACGGCTTACAGAGTTTCTCCAGTTTAGGATGATTACCTGCAGTGTTAACCACCAACCTCTGCAAAATACTGAAAGACATGTAATAACACAAATAGTCTTACAAATCATCCCTTTCTCACAGCCTTTTCTTTCCCAAGAAAATAGATTGGACATGATGCAAGCTTTCTCAAATCAAGGTACTAAGAATGAGGAGAAGGATTTCCCTGCCTGTGTAGGGCTACAAAAAATAAACTCTGATCTGCCTTGTTTGCTGCAGTAGAATTCAGTGCTGAACAGTCTATAATTCAACAGCTTCACACTAAGCACCACACATTAATCCTGACTTTTAAGTTTTGATTGGCAGAACTAAAAAATTTGTTAAAATAGATGGAAACCTGTAATTTATTGCACTGCTTTTGCCTTACCTGCAACATCTGCATGCAGCACCTCATCTGCAAATAAAGACTTTCACTCAAAAAAACCCAAAACGTATTTATGGACTGATTCACAGTTTTACTGATAGTTTCACTAAAACGATTTCTTTGCGTTGTCATAGAAGTAAATGTAGATTTGTTTCTAGTAGATACATATCCCCCTATCACATCGTGTCAGATTCTTTATGATTATATAAAGGCCATGGGGCTTCTTGTAAGAGATGGATTAGTAAGAAATTATCCATGTTCAGTAGATAAAGCCAGCTCCAAACTAGTGAGTGTATTACCTGTGACATAATACCAACAGGCCTGTATTCTGATTTTTTTGTGTTTTCAGTGTTACAGCTTTAAGGAGATATCCTGCGTAAAATTAATGTATACTTGCACCTATCTTTATATGTGTCAAAATCAAATAATACCCTACCGAAAAGGAGGGGCAACCAAGGCATAGACATGCACAAAACCCGTGCTGGAGCTGATGACCAAACCAAGATCACAGTGGACAGTGACACGGTCTAACTCCTATTCCAGAGGCCTGGGGCAGAACTCTGTGTATGTGTAGCTCGCTTTCATACCCAAGACAATAGGAGACTTACTGTGCCCTTATTCCCTCCTTCTAGTAATTTGGAGATTAGGGAGGCAATTCAAAGTAAAAAAGACATGGGTCAAATATTCTCCATTTTACAAGGAGACTTCAAACCAGATTTCCGAAGAATGAATGTTGTCTAACAAGCCTGAGGTCATTCTAGGAGTTCCAGCATTCTCCATCTACCCTACTGAAGCCAGTTTAGCATAGAGGTTAGAAGTCCAGACTTTTCAGGGAAGAGAGAAAAAACAAATGTGACTGTGACTCTGCATATTAGCGACTGCTTTAAGTACAGAAGGAGGCAAGTCCTGTCTTCTGTTCCCTGGTTTTTATCTAGCAAATATTTAATCATACCAGTATTTGGTATTTTTTACTTAGTTACTAACAATTAGTAATTCTTTTAGAAAATTATAACCAAACACTTTAAAAAGGTACTCATTTTCATTTACAAGCAAAAAACCATCTCCCACTGAGTACCTCATCTCATTTTATGCTGAAGTTCCTGAACAGAATTTCATTCCATCTTTTAATGGTTAATATATTTCAGAGAATTAAGAATGAATTTTACTCTTGTTCATGATTATTAATAAACATATATCACTTAGCATACATATAATGCACGAAATTTGACATACTGTTTATGACAGAGGCCTTATTTTGTCAACTATTTTATGATCTTGCATCTCAGAGGACATTTGGAGGCACCATTCACACTTGGGCTAAGGAACTAGAAGAAAAGAGTTTTATGGCCACATGGTCCCTTCCTGTGCATCGAAAGTCTGCAGATGCCACCTCCTAAGTCATGGCATTTTAAGGTGCAATGTAGAGAAACCCAAATAGCTTCCTGAAGCCTACAATGGTTATGGCTACTATGTGACGATGGCACACTGTTTCCAATAACTGATCTGGCTCAGTTCCAGCTAGTTCTTCATGATATGCACCATAGATATCCTTATTTGCTGCTCTGGTTTCCAAGAGGGCTATGTGATTAAGAGAGAAATCAGATGCTCATGAGAATGCTCTTTATAGAGGCTGAAAATATGGAGGTGCTTGGGTAAAACATCTAAGAGTCTGGTAATTTCTTAAAGATGAGCGCACCTTGGCATATTTGTGGTTGTGGTCAGAAAAAAATGTGTGTTGGGAAGCTGGCCTGCTCCAAAGGCAGAAGATTCTAGGGCAGAACTTCGACCCTCTCCAAAGATGATTCTTCTCCCAGCCTGCTCCCCAAGCTGTTTGACAAGACCATGTTTATCCAAGTAAACGACTGTTCTTTCTCTCTTATGTGCCACCTCTTTGGTACTATTTCTGTGGCAGGTATTTCACCTCTGCTAGTCCAGCAAGAGGAGCACAACTGAAAGGAAAAGGTTAAAATTGAAGTACGTGGGAGTTCAGCTTGAATGAGTGTTACAAGATTAGACAGATGCACTTTTGTTTTATTTAATGTTATTATGTGATACGGCAAGTCATAGAAAGAAAAGCAATTAAAGAACCAGGAACATTTTGTTCATTTATGCTGAAGGAAAGTTTTTTCCTGGATCTTTGCCTTTGTGAATATATTACATCTATCCTGGACTGCAATCCAAATGCTTAGAGAAATAACTAATCTGCTAAGTTAGGAGAATTGCCTTTTTCATTGTGTAAACAATCTTCAAGCACTGTTTTGTAGAACTTATGCACAAATGTTCTAAAATAACAGGGTACCATTTAACAGACTTAATATTGTTTGCCATTGATGGAGTCAAGCCAAATGTAAACAAATTAGTTCTCTGAAAATCTCTCAGAAGTTAGGTTTGTCCTCAAAAAAAGGAAGTCATGAGTGCTATAAACTCTTACGGGAAGGAAGAAAGGACAAGATGAGAAGCAAAGTATACTTGCATTCTGGGCAGCTCTGGTGGTCTGAAATCTCAGGGAGGTCTGAGGTGGAGCTCAGTGTCACACTGACTAACAGCAAGTACTGTAGCTATCAGAAAAGCATTCTGGAACCACAGGTGTAAACCCAACAGCTATTCAAAACAAAAAATATAGCTGTCCATGCTCACTGAAATCTGAAAGCTTCAAGATGACATACTCATGGTCATATTAATAAGACTCAAGATGACAACGTATAACCAGACAGGACTCATTCAGGCCCTTCTACATTCCTCATGCATTTGCTGTGCTGCAATAGTGCACTCACTGCTGGATGGTAGCTGTCATTTTCCGACATCCTGAGATCTCAGTCCTCTCCAGGCAGAAACTGACACTGAACTTGACCCTTTTCACACCAAAGTAGAAATGAACACAGGGGCATGTCTGTGCAGCTATTTATCCAAGGCACATTCAGTTTGAGCAAGTGTCCATAGGTTCCTTTGTCCATAGGGACCTTTGGCTCCCTTCCTTCACTGAGACAAGCAAATGGATGCCCAAGCATTTTGAACAGATCCCCATAGACACAGAGCAGATGTGGGTATAACCTAGAACAGAAACACTGCAAGCCAAAGGACCACATGAGTATTTTCCACACACCTACGAAGGAAACACCACCCCACACAAGGAAATAGAAAAACATCATCCACACCAAGGAAAGAGAAAAACATACAGTCATGGAAGTACACTAAGCATGGAAAAAAAGTATTAAAGAAGTAATAGTATAAATATTATCTAAGATCTTTTTTTTCCATTTTACAGGTATCTTACAGATAATACTTCAGAGTTGCTGAATTGTTTCATATTTCTTCTAGCCATGTTTTGACTTTAAAATAGCACATAAAATACTGTTGAGCAAATGCATATATACATACATATATATACATACATATATATACACACATACATATATGTAGACAGGTGTTACTGTCAGTAAATACATATATATACATACATATATATTTTACTGTCAGTAAAAACTGTAAAAACAGTAAAATTCATAGAAGTCACAGTAAGAAGATTTTAACTTCTCTAAAAAGAGTGTTAAGGAAGAAATTTTATTTTAAAAAGGCCATCACTGAACAAAACTTATCCCTATTGTATGAAATACACTTTCTACAAGTTTAGCACAAGTATTGTAGTATTTTGTGAGTATCGCTGTAGAACCGATCAGTGCTAGATTGTCTGTAAATTGAAATTTAGGTCATTACAAGCACAAAGATACAATGAGCAGTCAAGAGTCAATCTATTGCAACGTTAATAACATATTGCTAAAATAGGTTTAAGTCACAACTTGGTTATTATATCTTTGCCTATTTTATACCCTTCATTCTTGTTTCAAGCACAAAATCTATTTAACAATTACAAGTACTTACATAATCACACTTCATTACTGCCTTTACAGAAGATGTACATTCCTACATTCAAATTAATAAAGTTGTGCAAGAAATCGTCTCTATTTCTTTTTCAGACAATGCCATTCCTGAACACATGCAAGCAGTTTAGTAAGTACAGTATTTCATGAGATTAAAGAGCTAGAGATAATCCAGGAAACTGCAAATAAAATAACAAGATTAAGTTATAGTTAGCCCAGTGGACTGAAGTAAATTTAGCTCACTCTGTTGGGCTAAAATGCATGTAAAAGCTTTTACTTTCACTAAACCTTATTCCTGAAAGCTTCTTTACATTAATATCATAGTATATCACAAACTGAAAATATTTTAATAAAAATAAATATATCTAGGATGGAAAAAAGGGATTTAAAAAATAAATTAAATTTCTATTGCTCTATGGATTTGAGAATTGGAGTAGCATTTTCTAATACTCAGACTTCAAATAATCTTTCATGCCTTTTTTACTGTGCTATGGCAGTAAACATTTTTTCTTGTTCTTTTGTTTGATAGCTGTTCATCAGAGACAGTAATGCCTCACAGAAACAGAAAACTTTGCAACCAAGAAGTCAAAAGAAAATTCTTAAATTTCCATGCAATACGCCATCTTGACATACATATACACAAATATACATAAATATATTTTCATGTAAAAAATATGAAGTGTTAGTTGATGTCTTAATTTAGGAAGGGCAAACTCTTGGTGCATCCACCAAGACAAGACATCTGCTTCTTTCAGAAGTGCCTTGTTTTCTCCAAATTAGGTAGGAATTTTGTTCTATCCCACTACCGTCCTGCCTCCTTGGCTCCTACTGATTTTGCTTTACTTAGTAAAGCTTACAGTGCTTAGGGACAAGACAGCAGATCTCTTCTTAAGACAGAATTCCTACTGATTAATCAATTGTCAGAGACTGAAATGATTCATGCTTTAAACATTTTTATGAAGAAGTTTTGCCCATTATACCAAAAACTGTATAAAGAAGCTATAACCACTGAAGCCCACCCCTCCGTGAAGATGCCTTTGGACTGTGAATTAAGCTGCCTAGATAAGATAAAGGAGACACTCTTGTTCAATCACCTTAGGTCTAGGGAGAAGTAAACAAGGCTGAGGGAAAAGAATGCATCCACAAGAAAACCAAACCCAGCAGAAAATCATCCCTGGCTGGGTTTGGGGTGGGGGAGGCCATAGCCCACAGAGGCCAGGTTTGCACAGATTCCACCCCCCCCCGCCCCCAACAAAGGAGGGAGGAGGAGAGTTTTGGGGGTGTGGCGTAACCTCTGGTCAGAGGCAATGAACACCCATTCTCCCTTACAAAAACTGGCCCAGCTCTGGAACCCCCAACTCTGGGAAGGCCACATCCATGGCACATTCACATGAGAGGCAGCTGAGGGAGTGTCAGAATCCATCAAAGACTCCCCTGGGGGAGGTACCTGGGCATTCCCACCTGGCCTGAACTTATATTAATTGGATTCTATGTTTTTCAGGGGCACCCTCACCACCAAGAAGACCAGATGGGAAAGGATCATCAGGACGCATGGTGGGATCCACGGAGTGGTGATATTTTCTTCAATCCGTCTCTGTCACTCTCTTTCTGTCCCCCCCAACTGTTTTCTCTTTCTTTCTTTCTCTCGCTCTCACATTTACTGTTAAATAAAATCCATGCTACTGAATTTGGCATATGGTCTCATTTCTAGAGAGCATTTCTAATAATTTTAAGAACTGGATCATAACATCAATCTATGTATTTAGTATGAAAATTTACGTAACTGCTCTCTGATCAGGAAAGTCATGTATAGTAAAAGAAGGAATCACAAAGACATTGAAAAACAAAGAACTTGTATCATTTGCTCTATAATCATTATCAGAAGGCACTATTAAGAGGCGATAAAAATTCACCTGGTTTTAATAAGGAATTCTTAGGTACCTTTTTTTTTTTTAAGAAGCAAGAGGTAACAACAGAAATACCCATAAATACATTTATGCATTTTCAGCAGAAATCTTCAAGGCTATGCATCTTGCAAAACTGTAACTACACCTGAAAAGGAGAAGATTGGTTATAAGACCATGTCTGGTGGGTCACAACTGCAACTATAAAATAATAATTCTGTAGAATTTAATCTCTATAATTTAAGTTAACTTAAAACAGAGAAAACGAAAGGAAGACTTGGATATAAGTCCTGCCACCAGTGTTGATGCCTCTCTTTCCAAGGATGTCTCCCCATGTAGACTTGACAGAGTGAATGCCTGGGGTGGGATCTCTCAGTCATGCCAGGGCCTTGCTCCCAGCATGGATTCAGATGCCCTTCTGGCAACTTAGTTATGCCAGGGAGAAAGAGGACAAGGTGTCCTTTCTGTGCTGTGGCATCACTAAAAACTCAAGTTGTGCCTTCCAGTTTTCCATGATGCTTACGTGCACACGCGTCGGCAGACCTGCCCAGGTCCCACTGTGGGTATGGTCAGGTATATGATTATTTACAAATTTGGGGGCAGCAGCCTAAGGACCCACTATTGAAGGGATACCTCACAGTCCTGCTGTAGCCACTAAACATGCACGGACAGCTGGTAGCCAAGCATTTGGCTGGAACACGCTGCACAGCAAGCCAAGGGAGCAGCTGACAGAAATGAAACACACTGCATGAATACAGGTGCCATGACCAAAGCCTGCTCCAATAGTTACCAAAAGTTAAAAGCAATCTCCACAAAAGCCACAACCCTTTGACTCACTAGTTTTGTCAGTTCTAGTTACTTAGAGTCTTTTATAGATAGGTAGATAGATGAAAACATATTGCTTGGTAATATTTATATGACTAATGTATTTAAACATATAAATTTATATAAATGAAAAATATAAGAGATCAATAGTTATTACTTTTACCATGCAATGCATGCTAAAGATAGACTGTTTTCCAAGAGAAGAAAAAGCACACAAAACTGAGATGGCAAGTAAAAATTTCCCAGTGAATTCCTGTAATTTATTTTCATAACTACAGCTCTCAAATACTGCTAATAAAATTGCCCATCATTCATGATCTTATTACACAGTGGTTAACAGACACTTGGGAAATGCATACACTATGTGTAAATTGTCTTTAATAAAAGCAGTTAGACAGATGAATGAATATTGTCCATTACCACCTATGAGTACAGGGACATCTGGTGGACAGTATTGTTATTTGATGTATTTTCACTAGATACTTTTCCTCCAAAACTCTACAAAGTACAAATTCAACCTATTCAATGGCCTACACTTCAGAAATACTGCATACTTTTATGTTGCTAAGTGACCTTTGACATGTACACCTTACAACAAATTAATCTTAAATTAATATTTAGTTAACTGAGATAACTTTTTTATTGTCTTCAAGCAAACATTAATTTAGCTTTAGTTAGTCACAATTCATGTGGCAAACATTACCCTTTTCAAAGTGAAAATATATTTTTTCTGTAACACTTTGTCAAGACCAACAAAATTTAATCTTGTACTTCAAAGTATATTTGGCTCATGAGTTTAAATAAGATTTTTCAGAAATCAGTTATATCATAATTTAATTCCAGGTCTGGGTGTAAGTGCTTTACAATAATCCCTACAGCACCTGGAATCCAGAAGTCCATGGAATACTGCAAATGCAAGACAACCCTATACCAAAAGCAGGAATTTTCTACAATTGTTTTATCCCAGTTTAGCACAAGCAAATAAGAAAATAGGTGCACTCACAGTGTACCAACGCAGTTACTTGTGATGAACAAGATAAATAAAAAAACCCCAAAAACCTCAACTACAAAATCACAAACAAACAAACCAACAAGAAAAGCAAAACACCACCAGACCAAAAAACTAATTAAAATCAGAGTTGAGAACACCTGCCATATTGTCTTAGTATAGAGTGAGAAGATGCACATTATAGTTCAAGAAAATTTCCAATATCCACAACATTGTCAGAGATCTGGTAGCAGAACAGCTCCGGGCAAAAAGGAGCATTCACGGCAAAGGGGAAGACTATCAAGAGAACCAAAGAGAAGTGTGGGCTACAATATATGTAAAAATGGAGAGGAAAAAAACCAGTAATGTGGTTTGAGACTACAAGACTAAAGGAAGGACCAGGTGACAAAGGTGAAAAGAAAGACAGAAGTAGAAGGTCCTTAAAAAGCAAAGGGAAGCCAAGACCCTGGTAAAAGCCTGACGAAAGGGGCCACACTTATGGAAGGTAGAGCAGTAGAGCATGACAAGAATGAGAATGTGTGAGAAAAAGGGATGAGTTCACAGGAAGAAGTGTGCAGAAGACCAATAAGGCACTCCAACGAGGAAAGAAGAGCTTCACTTCCCATGGCTATATGGGGACATGACCAAGGAAGATGTGCTATTTAAAGCATTTTTCCAAGTTTGAATTTATTATGAAAGATTTTGGATAAGATTAGATATTTGCCCTATCATAGCCTGAAACTCAAACACATGTTAAAAAAAAATAAAAGACAAGAAAAATGTTGGATGAGGAAAGGATATGACTGGCACACAGCAGTGAGAGAGAGAGTAGATGGAGGAATGGAATCACTGGGGACTAGTTGAATGGATGGTGAAACAAATATTTTAAGTAGGCACTACAGACTAGATAGTTTGAGGACAAGAACTCCAGCAAACTTATTACAGGAATGAAAGAGAAGGCTAAAAAGGGGTAGAGAACACTTCATGGGAAGCACCAAATGGTTGGCTAAAACAGAAAAGAATGGGGAAAAAAAGGATGTATGAAAAATGCAGCAATGTTCTGAACCACTGCTTTTGAATACATTACATGCCTGATTAACTGGAGAAAAATACATGTTTTATGCTGGGCAACACAAAGCAGTATCAAGCAGTTAGGACTCTTATTCTCATAAGTTTCACATCAATTCACATCAGTAGTATTAAGTTGTAAGTCCCAGTAGAAAATATCATTCAGGAAAGAATGAACAATGCAGAAGTAATGTAATGCAAGTTTAGCTGAAATGATTGTCTAGTTGAGAATGTTTTTTAACTAAATGACTCCTGAATATACATTCAATTTTTAGAAGACATAGAATGACAGAGTGTACAAAATTCACTGAAGTTTTATTCATTCCTTTCTATGTAATTTGTCTGGTATTCCTGCTGAAAAACAACTTCTGCCTTTCCACTTTACCAGAGAAAGCACATGGACTGCATGTGGTCTTGCCTCCCTGTACAAAAACATGTGTCTGAATTTTTACTTTACAGTGTTTCCTTGATTTTTTTTTTCTCTAGCAAGGGTGCAGAAACTCTCTACTATCTATATCTTGTATGAGCAGCTCAGTATAAACTTATCAGGATAATCTCTGTTGAGACTCGTGCTGATGCACTGCCTCCTAATTTTGTACAGACTATTAGCAAAAGAACAGCTAAGAATAGCTTCCTTCTCCTGCTCCTGTGCCCAGAATTTCTTGTCAGTTTTTCAGTTTTATACTGCTGAGAAATAATATATTGCTGATAATCTCACTATGAGACAACATACTGAAGACCTGAAGAAGATTGATTTACTTCAGAATAAGCAACAGATAATGTGGTAGAGCTTTATATTGCACGTGGGAGACCCCAGCTCAGGTCCCTGATCTGTATATGCTTCAGGGTGAAGAGTTATTGGTTTGTCCTCATATGCCACATGATAAATTGAATGACTAGACTTCCAGACAAACCTTTTTCCAGCAACACTACAGATTCCACTCAGCTGAACTAATTAAATAAAATCTCATCTGGAAAGAAGAGCAAAACATTTCAGTGTCTAAAAGAGACTTGGCCTTGCAACTCCCATATATTGAAGGCAAGACCAATCTCAAATGCACTGAAAACACCCCCTCCATAAGCCTATCTCACCTCTATCCTACAATTTAAATAAAAGACACCAAATAACCTGACTTGGATGATTTAACCAATTTCCCCTGTGACTCTCGGCTCCTACCAGGATATGACAAAAGAAGTGCTGGGACCGGAGAGCCCACTGTAGCTGTATGCCTTGAGCCTTGGGATTTTTGTGATATGTGACTTTCATCTCCTCCTTATCTCCCAGTTAAAAGGTTTAAATAGCTTCATTTTATCTCAGTGAATTTTTTTTTACCTCAAAATTCTTTAACAAGAGAGTTAATTTTCAACCTCTGCCTTGAGTTTTTTGACTCAGAAGACTTCATTCATTTCGGTGGTTCTTGATCAGCAGCCCGTACAGCTCAATTGCTACAAGGAATGTGTGATCCACTCCATAACTAATGAGCTGTTAGAGAGGTGTTTGGCAGCTGATGTGATATCAAAGTGAAGGTATTTTTGTATTGCATCACCCTCAAAGTAATTTTGAAAGAAATCCACAATTAAAGGAAAGGGCAAGAAAAAGAAAACCAATGGTAGAGGCAGAGTCTGCCAGCCTCCAGGCAGAATAAAATTTAGGAAAGCAAAGATGCACTTTCTATGTTAAAGTAGACAAGCCAAGAAAATAAATTGCTATGTACTGGAGCCAAAGATTGTAGTAAATGCCATTCTATTACAACTGAAGAAACTACAATAGTAGTATCATGGCCAAAAGAGCAAAGATCAAGAGCAGTAGACCACTGGATGGGGAGGGTTATAACAACATTATGACAAAGAAAAGCTAGCAGCCTTTGCCAAACTTTGCTTGACAAAGGCTATGATCACTGGGACTGGCAACACGAGGCATTAATGAGGCCACATTGATTGAACAGTCCTTTTAAACATCAGATATGTATTTCTGAAGTATTTAATTTCTTCAGTGATTGATCATAAAATATGAATATGCAGCATGCCAAAAGCACCAGATTTTTTGTTTAAAGTCTCTTACCTTTAAGGAAAATAATTTATAGGGCTGTGCTCATAACAGATAAGGACTGGACGACTGGCAGCTCAGGAGTCAAAGAAGGCATACAAGGAAATTCTGACTAGGTCCTGGAACAACCTGCAGCTTTATGCCAAGCCTGTTTTACAACCCACTGGAAGATAATGGTAGAAAGCAAAAGTGAATTTGATGTGGGCCAAGAGAAAGCACTGACAAACATTGAACAAACTTGGCTGGCCAGCCAAATAAACTGGTAGCATTGCAGAAGAAGAAAGATCAATTACACGAGAACAAGAGAAAGGGCTTGACTGTGGCAATGATAGTTGGGAACATCCAAGTCTGTCCTAGAAATACACTCCCTGGCCTACAAATACGGTCAGCGTTAAGTTGTCCTTGGATTTCAGTTTAATGGCACATGAATATGGAGACACCAAAGCTGCCCTTAGGCATTAGTAGCTCAGAGTCAGAGGGATACCATAACTCAGCATTGATAGTGATGCTCCTCAAACTCTACAATACATTCCCCAGCACTGGAATGCTAAGGGATTTTTTTGTTAGAGATGGCCAGCTCTGTGCATTTATGCTATGGCTTGGATAGCAAGCCCTGAAAGATGTGAGCTAACTCTGTGCCCAGTACATCTACTTCATGTACCTCACTCTCTGCAAGCACCTGACAGGATGTTGTAGCCGGGTGGGGTTGGTCTCTTCTCCCAGGCAACCAGCAACAGGACAACAGGACACAGTCTTAAGCTGCACCAGGGGAAGTTTAGGCTGGACATTAGGAAGAAATTCTTCACAGAAAGGGTGACTGGGCATTGGAATGTGCTGTCCAGGGAGGTGGTGGAGTCACCATCCGTGGAGATGTTTAAGAAAAGACTGGATGTGGCACTCAAGGCTATGGTCTGGTTGACAAGGTGGTGTTACATAGGTAACTTAGGTAACATAGGTTGGACTTGATGATCTCAGAGGTCTTTCCCAAGCTAGCTAATTCTGTGATTCTGTGATGGTCTTAATATGTTATATCATAGTTTTACATTACATTATAAGAGTTTTTTTCATTATCTACAACATTCTTTGGTCCCTTACTTTGAATAATGAAAAACTGAATATAAAAACATTCTACTCATAACACCTGAACAGAAATAAATATGACACTTGAAAATAAACTGCCTATCTCTACTTTTTTTTAGCATATTTATCACCACAACAAAGATATGCTATTCAAACTGAATGATACTATTTTCAGACAGAATCTTGTATATTTGTAGAACCAATAGTGTAAATCCATTTTTTTGGTTAAAATTTTTCCTAAAGTATTTTACTAAAAAAACTCTGATCATTTTGCCATAGGTGTACCTCTTTGGCAGAGTAAGCTTATAGCTCAAGTCTCACATTAGTTTCAGCATTTATAAAATGCTCTCATTTTATAGGCGTGATGCAAAACATTTATTTTGGCCATCTTCGTAATGAATTAGATCACTATTAAAGATGATAAAATGAGAGTTTAAATTACTATGTTTAAATACAAGAAAAGTGAAAAAAAAATCCACAAAAAGGTATTTTCTTCAGTGTTCCCTTGTTCCTACTGACATAAAGGACTAGGCATAGGATGAACTGCCTTAAAAAGGTCCTCGGAATCTCTGCCTTTGAAAAAGGAAACAGGCTCACTGACACTTACTGTAAGGAATAGACCACCTTACTTTTCTAACTGTACCATACAGCTATTTGAAGCATTTGGAATTCTTTGGGCAATTCAATACTTAATTCTATAAACACAGTAGTATTTCATCATGCTTTCTGAGCAAGTTAAAGTAGAACACAAATAACTTTAATTGACCAGAGGAAGAGAGTAATTAAAATAGAAAAAAAAACCCAAACATGACTAAAATAGCACTGTTCTGCAAGTATTTTTAATGGATCAGGCCCTCAGCCTTCTAAAATTAATTAATGCTTTAATGAAAGTTGTCTGTTATCTGACCAGCAAATCTAGTTTTTCTAATATCCAGCTACCCTGGCTTTCAATTAAGACTCAAAGAGCCAAGAACTGATGAAAAGGACATCATAAATGATTTATGGATGTCCTACTTTTGTGTATGGTACATTAATTATTCTACTTAATGCATCCATATGGTTTTCTAATCCATTTATTACCAAAAACCTCACATTAGAGTTATTTCATTAAAGTTTATATCCATTTTCAGGCAGATTCTTATGAAGTATATTTAAAAATTAAAGCTACAGTCAAATTTTTTATTTAGTCTATGGATTTCAAATCATATATCTGTTCAATTATTGCCCTATTACCTATTTCTAGAGGAGTCAGTTGCTGTTGTTTTGGTTAGGTTTTTTTCTTTATTAATATCTTGATCAGCATTCAAGAGGTTTCTTGCTATTTCATTCTTTGTGTGATCTTTTACACATGCAGTTTATCCTTCCCTCTTTGCCCAACTCCAGTCAGTATTCACTTGTTCCAACCACAAATGTATACAGCATGCCAGAGGGGGGTTCCCACAGCTGTTAGCCAACTTCCCTTCTCCCATCACAGCCCTCCTTTAACAGGGATTCTACCACGGTCAATCTAGATAGCCTTAAAATTAAGTGTATGTCAGAGTAGCCAATGGACAAAGGGGAGAGGACTTTAACTAATGTAGCTACAGTTTAAACAGAAAATAGTGGAAGAAAGGGAGTACTTTTAATTTTCAAGTTAATTTCTATTGCCCATATACACTTTTATTGTGACTAATTAGGCAGAGCCATGGCATCCTATAACACCATTTCAGAGAAAGCCTGTGAGAAAGGTTTTGGGGACAATGTCTGTTTCATGCTCATTTTTCATCATCAGCTTAAAACAAGGAATATAATTTCTACACTGTTTCAGCTTTACTTTGCCTAAAGAATACAAAGGCTCTAAGAGTGCAGTATTTAAGGTCATTCTTCCACTCACTCAAAACATTTGTGTTTTAAAGACCTGTCAGCTCAGAAGACTGCACCACTATAAGACTATGTGTTATAGTACATGAAAATAAACTGTTATAACATGAAATTACTTTTCTACATGAAATCAAAATATCATATCCACTCGTAAGGATTAGCCTTCAGAGCTGTGTTCTTAATTAGACAACATACTATGTGTTGCATGAAGAAAGCATATCAGCAACTATTTGGCTAAACAAACCAGAAAGCTCTAAGTGTTGCCAGAAAACCACAGGACCATAAAAGAAGTGATCCTTACTTCCCTGAGTGTGTTTTCAAAAAAAACCCAAGATTACTGGTACAATTAGTACCAGCAAAAAGATAAGCTCTTATTCTGAAGGTACCAACAGAAAAATGGGCAAAAATATTAAATTCAACTTAATCAGTGACATTGTATAAATTTGGTTTAGCATATTGTAAATGTAAAAATTTTAAATTTATATTGTCATTGATTTCTGTGCTACAGTTTATTACACAATGACTATTCCCACGGAGAACATGTGATCTCAGCCAAATTTGTACAAAGCAGACATTCCACTATTATTCTTCAGCAACTAATAAAGGTTGAAATGTAAATCTGTTACAATTCATGTTTAAATAAACACTGACATAACATATGCAGTCAACCACCTTTCTACACTATTAAATACTTTTATTTTAGCAGTCTTGATATATACCGCCGAGGCTTTTTATGATGCATCTACCCTATCAATTTAAAGCACTGTATCCACTAAAAGTATTTCCCACCAGTTTATGGTGGTTCAGAGACAAGTAAGAATTAGCTCCATTAAAAATTGCCAGTCATGGCTGACCTTCAAAGGAAGGACAGTGAAACACCACTTAAATGCTTTCAGAAACAAGAACAAAGACAGACAAAGAATTTGTACCTCTCTGCTTACTTCCTTGGGCTATTCCCCTTTCCATGAACGATTTTGATACTGAGGTGACTGAAAAAACATCATTCACCTGGGAGCTGTGCTATCACATTTAAACCCCAGTATCATCTGAGCCTGGGCATTTAATTTTGGAATCCAATATTTATTTTTTGCTAAAGAGACGCCAAAGTGCAGTAATGCTAGACCTAGGAAGCATTTTAAAAAATGAGTTCAGATGACCATCTTCTGCTCCCAAATATTGTTTGGCTGATTCAAATATTGTTTGGCTGACTCAAAAATTTAAAACTGTGTTTTAAAATATCACATATTAATGTAGTGATGATAGAAAAATAATGGGGTTTTTTATTATTTTTCAAAAGCAGTTTTTACAAGGCTTAATATTTAAGGCGTTACACACAGGAACACATTATGAACCATCTATTAAGGAACTTTATAGAAGCTGTCACTTTCCCTAACAACAAAGTCAGAAGTGAAGAACCAAAAGGATTATTCCAGAGGCTGAACTGCCAGATCCAACAAAACATTGACTGATAAGGAAACACATGCTGTCTTGCTGTCTTTTATCTGAGTGCCCTTTATCTGCCTTTTAAATGTTACTGTAGGGGGCTTGGGTTTTCACAAAGATAGTTCTCTGAGGGTGCTAAAAGAATTTTTAAGAAGCAGTGCTTCTTCATTCTTTATTCCTGAACATTATCAACACAATGCATAGATTTATTGTGGGAAGTAGTCACTGATTTTCTATTGGTGGGTCTCATGATCCCAATAGGGCCATCTAGCTTATTTATGATTTTCAACATGAAGCGCATGTAATTCTAGTGATGGCACCTGTAACTCTGCATGCCAGGAAACCTTCCCTTTCCTTAATCAAATTTAGGCAGTAATAGATTTCCACTCACTTGTAAGAGGAAAAGAGAACATTGATAGAGGTAGAGCAACCTCCTGAACTTCTGAAATACAAGCCTTTCTGTACTGTTCTGGGTAATGGAGTCAGTGCAGTTCCAACCAGTGAGAAGTCCTCTGAACCAAAAAGCTGAAATACCCAAAGTGCAGTTTGGACACTGCCATAAAAAAGCCAAAGAGTTTCCACTACTGTCTAAATCTCTGTGTATTTTCTTCTGGAATTCAGTACAGCATGGCACAGAAATAGTATAGAAGCCTTTATCAATCAGAGGAAAAAATGGAGCCATGTAAGAAACCAGGAGGTGTTGGGTGTCAAAGGGCTTTGTTGTTTGTTTGGGGGACGGGGGGGTTCCCTCTTTTGGAGACCAAATCAAAACACATGCAAGAAATTTGTACTGGATCAGCCCAAGAACAACACTTCTCTGAATTTTCAGTTAGCTGAAACAATCTGGTTTGGGTCAAACAAATAATTCCATCTGTGAGTATGAGAAAAGTGGTGCTCTCTACCCCTTAGCTCAGTGACTAGATTGTGAAATGAGAAAAACTTCAAAATCAGTTTTCTTCTCTACCTCCCTTAGAGCACAAGGCTTTGAGCCAGGTGTCCCACGCTTGGGTATACAGCTTAAGCAAGAGTAAAGATGTTTGATTTGGCTGCAACTGTATCTGAATTTAATTTAAGGAATTGTTTAAAAATAACCTTAAAATTATCAATTAATAAAGATTTTCCTGGAGGACAAAACTCACATATTTGAAGAATGGAAGAACATAAGCAGATTCTGTTCTGCTACACACAAATATTTAATTTACAGCTGGGATTGGCCAGTAACAGGAATACACAGTTGAAAGAAATATGGAACAGCTGACACCTTCTTTACAGATAAACTGCACAATGCAAACTGTCAATGAAACTTTAGGCTTTAGCTTAAAAACATATAACTGCCTGTTCCTGAAATCTCATTTTCATTTAAACGGTGCAGTTTATGAGGAAAATCAAATGACTTCAAGAAACATCTTCCCTTCACTAAAAATGCAGGAAAACGAATGCTGTGACTGACGAGGATCTGGGCAATCTATGAAAGATATGATCAGCTTTTGTGCAATTGTAACATCCCACCGAAGTTACAAAAGTACCCCCAAAGCTGCCAGCAGTAAGATAATCTATCAAAGCACTGGGTTGCTGAATATCGCACTAGCATTCTTTTAACATTTTGCAGATCAGATGACAAAAGAGTGCCTTAAGGAGGTTTTAGTGCATGTTACAACCTAATGCAATCGTTCCTGTTTTCGACAAAGACTGACAGCAAACACAATACCGTGATAATGGTTCAGCATGCAATTATCCCTGCTGAAGTGCACAGAAGGAAGCAGAAAGCAAATGAGGCCAACTAATGCAGACTCTTTAGACTTCTTCGTGCAAACAAAATCCAGAATGACAGAGCTGCAGGCTACTAGGTCTATTTGCAGGGCTTGCTGCAGATATGTTATGTCGAGTATAATAACTTAAGGAGTAATGGTGAGCATCAATCTCTTATTAGAAGGTGGACTCGAGTCTAGAAGCCAAATACTGTGAAGACCTGATATTCGGGGTCACAATGTCAAGTGTAAAAAGACATAACAGTGATTATAACAATCACACTAAATGTACTGACTGCTATAACCCACTCTTGAAATGTGTCACTAACATTTAGAGCTTGTTAACAATTCAGCACTGTAATTATAATAAGATCTTAAAATTTCACTAACAGCATGGCACTTGTCCTCTGCTTTTCCAAGCATCTGACAAATACATGACCTGGAAATGGAGATGGATACAGTTGATACCTCGCTAGATTCTAAGATCTTACTCCTCAGAAAGCTCCTTTGAGAAGTCACTGCAAAGACATGATTTTCTATTTATGCCTCCTTGGCCTGGCCTAGTGCCAATCCCTCTCTTAGGCCGGCGATAGCAGATGTTCAGTGACAAAACATGACATCTGACTTTTTGTTATATTTCATAGATAGTTAGCTTGGCTGTTTGCCCCAGCACTGTTTGACCTGTCATTTATAGACTACTTGTTCTCCTCACTCATTTTTTGCCTTATTTTCAACCCATTGTTTTAGCTTAATATACTTTCAAAAGTATTTTGACCATCTCTTCACAAGGCCTACAGAGGGAGTGAGCTTAAGGTACTCTTACCAGCCAGGAGGAGTAGGATGCAAAGAGCTTTCTGAGTCACAGCACCAAACTGCACGTGATCTTTCCACAAACAAGAAGGTAAATCACTTTTTGGAGTCAGAATTTGACAGACTCGAGGCTGAGACCCCAGGGTCAGGCACAGTATTCAAAAAGCAGCTCCTTAGTCACTTCTATTATTGCAGTATAGCATAATTACATCTAGAAATAGATGGAACTACGTATACATACGTCTACATCTATCCCAGCGAAAACTGGGACATTACTGTACAGAGTGTAATGGGATGATAAACCCATTTTGAATAACTTTCAAAATAACCGTAGGATAACATATCACATAACACATGATGCAAGGCAGATAGCGCATGAGCATCAAATCACTTGCTTCAGAAACTGTGCCTCTTCTTTTGTAAGAACATCCCTAGTCTTATCCATTCTTCTTCCCTTCTCTAGGCCCCAAAGAAAATTACTTTTAGTCTGTGGTCTCCTAAAAGTAGTCCTAAATTTCTGTCTAATGGATCATGCTCAGCTATCAAGATTTCTCACAGACTTCTATGCATATTTATCAGACTGAGACTGTAACATTTCAAGATACCTTTACTGATTGGTCAGCACAGCCTTACTGGGCCACTTAACTGGGTGGATGCTGAGCCAACAGAGGCTACCAGAAGAGTTCCTAACAAAGAGAACCTGAAGAAAGGAAGAGAATTCATCTTATGTCAAGGCATGGTATTCAGCATCAGGAAAAAGAATAATAAGAGATTCTGGAAAAACAGTCACTCAAGTGGACAGCTGGGGAAAACTGGAACAGGTTATAAGTGAAAAAACATTATCAGAGCATCTTCTCGTCTTGGGATTCTCAGAAGGTCATTTATCTTCTGGCACACAGAAAGATCACACACAGCTTGGTGCTGTGACTCAGAGGGCTCTCTCTATCCTACTCCTCTCATTCAGTAAGACTCTGTGACTTAGCCTTGAAAAAGAAGGCATCTTGTATTACCAAATTGCCAGTGAGAAGAAACATGCATTTTTCATTTAAAGAAAAGTGAAAAATAAATTCCACAAACACTGCTCTATTTTCATGAAGGGAAACCTATATTAAATGTCTCCACAGAAGAGGCAGCTATGGGGAAAACATTTTTTGGACTGAAAACAATTGTAAGCATTGGATGCCTCCACCTTTTTATCAGAATCTTTTCACAGGGTCCATCTTATGGGCCTCCAACAAAACCAGTCAGTGGAGAGAATTGCAATGCTCAGAAGAAAGGGTATATTGTAGTCTGGTTCCTATTGTTTTGCTGATCTTTTCAAGGAAGAAGCAAGTGGATGTCCTGTGTGTTCCTAGAGGGACTTAGAGACGACATTCCATGTGGATGCCATGGCTTCACAAAGAATAGAATGAATTAGAAAAATAGACATTTCCCGCAGAAAAGATGTGTGGGAATGATGAAATAAAATTTAGGAACAAATAATATAGATAAATTCTGGGCTTTGACACTGGTAATTAAACCTGACACATCAGGATATGGGGAATCAAGGGAGAAATAAACTTATACATCTAAGGCCATGTCAGCAAGTGAGCAAAAGATGCATCTTTTCTGAGTACGTAGTATGAGGAAAGTTATATAAGAGAATATAGCAGTCCTTGTGGGATGAATCTGACATAAGTGTAAAAGCAGTTCTGCTGTAGTTTCACAGCTACACGGTTTTCAGCTACCCAAACCTACCCAGAAGCAGCCCACCTACTTGAACTGTGCCTAGATTTGGAAAGGATTTCCACATTATTTCAACATCAAATGTGTTGTTTAAGCTGGGATGAGCTCCAGATTAAGATGTCACTAAATGTACATGTCTGCGTGTGTGTATGATAGGTAGTCAGTGTGCAGTTGGTGCCTAAGCACCCATTATCATCAATATAAATCTTGTCACTACAGCCATTTGGAATTAGGGCACTCACCCTGAAGCAGACATCAAGGCTGCATTATACTAGTAGATTAAATGCATCTGGTACTGTTCTCTGGCTGTGAGAAAACTGATGTGGAAATGGTCCATGTCAGTACTAATCTCCAAATCAGGATGATCACATCTCGTCTGCCTACTGGATAATGTCTCTGACCTATATTAACTCCCTAGTAATCCAGAAGGTGTTTAGAAACATGCTAGATAGCTTAATAAACTATTAGCAGGGTAGATTTCCACTGCCTATACTGAAGCTTGAATACCTAGTTTCCACATGAATATCTGCTTATAGATACATATGTTGTTGCGCTTTGCTCTTCCACTGAATCCTCTCTTGAAGTACTAGCACCTGAAGTTCGTCCTTGTGCTCTTCAGAGTGCTTCAAAGTAAATAGTTCAAATATTGGAGACAAAATGGATGTGATGGTATGGAAAAGCTATAGCTTTGAGGCATTCAGCCTTACACAGCCCTACACAAAATGCCATGGAAAAGGCAAAGAGAAGCTCCATGTGGCTGTCTGTGAATCTTATGTCCTATTGACATTAGCTGAAAGAAGTTAATTAAATCAATTCAGTTCTGTAACACTTAGTTAATCAAACAAATATTAAGAGATGAGCTGAATTTTAGGCTACGGTACAGCGCTGTGTCCTTTCTAAGCAATAGAAAAAGAGAGATTTTCATTTTTATACAAGAAGGTGTATAGTAAGAGTGAGGTGTGAAAGGGAAAATTGTGATATATTGAGCAAGTTTATTACCTCACATTTCTGAAACACTTCACAGGATGCAAGTGAAAAAAGCATCTGAGTAGCTTGGTCCAATCTTGATACAATATACTTGTGTGCCTGAGAGAGGCTTTGGACAGACCAAACTATATCAGGTTACAAGGGACAATGCTTTAGCATATCCATTAGGTGATAATTTAGACCTAGTCTGAGCTATAACCTTTACTCCAAGTCCTTCTGCTTTTCTCTCAAGTTCAGCCCTAACTCTATACGTTTGTACGTGTTTTGGTTTTTTAATAAGTATGTTAAGACAATATTTTCTATCATAAGTGATTATCCACATTCTATTCCTACTTTCCATGTACTGTCTTGACCTTGGTGGTTCTCACCTTCTGTATTGGAAAGACTTGGAATAAACACAAATAAACATTTTGAGAACTTGTTCACTGCTCTACTAATACCTTCAATGAGTATATGGTTTCTGAGATGCAAAATATAAGCTTACAAATAGAAAAATCTCAAGTATTAAAAAAAATTATGTAACTGTATATTATCCAGGCAATTTTCAGATAAGTTGGTCTCACATCCTGTAGAGAGACAGCTAAACAGAACATATGGGTAAGCACTAAGGCATTTATAGAACAGTCAAAATGCTTCTAAGAGCTCTGAATTGTCCTCACTTCCTTCAATAAACAACGTGAACTGAATGCACACACGCACACACATACATGAAAACAAACAACAGGAACTTAATATCAGGTAATGTGATTGCCTTTAATTGCATAAAACTCCTTCCCAGAAAATAAATACCTCCTCTTCCTCACTTAGGCAAACAAGCACTACAATACCCCCAGTTTCAGTAAAATTACTTCTTAACATGTGTTCTTTATTGTTAGAGCCACAAAACATCACTTTTTGACACAATACCTGCAGAATTCTTGGCTTCATAGCACTCTGCTGTGCATTGGCAACAGATTTTCTTGTCAGATGGTTTAGTCCTTCGCACAAAATGTAACCTTGTAATAGTTCTGCATTAGGCATCCATTCACCCTACCTTTCCACCTTGATCATGAAGAAAATGGACCTTGAATCACTGAAATTAGATTGAATTCAGTTTCCTCTCCTCTGCAGAGCCAACAGAGCATTGATTTATTAAAAAAAAAAATGTTGCTAGCTTCCATACTAAATCACAATGTGCACCAGTCATGTAACTTGATTACAGGAAGCACTAACAGTAGCAACTGCCCTTTCAAGTTTAGCAACCAACAACATTGCTAAAGGCTAGAACAAAAAGGGTCAGCCAGGGCAAAACAACAAATGTTGATGCTTGCCCTATATATTAAAAACCAGAAAGCAGCAACAGGCAGTAAGTGCTAATTCAAAACAAAGAGGGAGCAATACACATGCAATTCAAAACAAACCAGATTCCCTTGGTAATTACATTAACACCACAATCCACTTCAGGTGACATTCAAGAGGGAGAAACAGAATGTTGAAATACAGAAACCCGGAAGGAGCAAGGCTGTGCTTGGATGATGGCAACCACCCTGTTGTGGGACAGCTGCCCTTTTAAAGAAGAAATCTGCAAAATTTCAGATGGTAGGATTAGTCCAATGCACTGTCTGACTCCCAGCACTTTGACTTCAAACATACACTTCTCCAAAGGCTTTTTCTGAAAGGATGACATTAAAAACAAACCAAAAGTGTTGTCCTTCAGCACATCCAAAGACAACTGAAGAACCTAAGCAATAAACAGCTTTCATGTCATGATTAGCTCATGCTGTTATACCTCCCTTTAAAGGACATATGGTTCTCAGCCAGAACAGAAGGCTTCAGAGCAGCAGCTCCATCCTAGAAATGCAGTAGCAAAGCCTCAGACCGAAGTCACTTAATGAGACCTTAATATAGATTTCATGGACCTCTTTTTTATGTGACTTTATGCGCCAATTGAAAATCTGCCTCATTTAGCTTTTAATGCAGGCACAGAGCTAGTCAACTGAAATCAGGGTAGCCCCAGAATATTTTGCAGGATTCTTCCATTACCAGTTGAGGACCACAGGTCTCCAAAACTGTGCAAAACCCTACGAAAGTAACAGGTCATAGGTAACAGTGTCATTTAATGACAAAAAAAAAAAAGGGCCATGCATATTCCGAGTTCCTTGCACTAACAGAAAGGTTTCACCGTGAACAGAAGTAAAATAATGCTTGCACTGGAAAGAAGAGAGCAGGTACCTTCACTATGGAGTTGGCCCTGCTGGCTTAGGCTAGCTTTGAGGCATAGATATATCCAGCTTGCTTGGCAGCTCCTCCCCTTGATCATTACCATTCAGTATTGGGACTCTGTTTGCAGTTGGCCTGTCCCCAGTAGAGCAAGACTGTCAGTACCTTATTTTGCTCTGATGTGGGCACTTCCACACAGCTGAATCTAGTCCACTAACAGTGCTGGCCATCTAAACTCAAATGAGGAGGTCTTGTTCATATAGGATGCTACAAGTCTAGAGCACAGCTTTTTGAGCCTCGTTCCCTGATAGTACTTTTTAACTATTAAAACTTTAATCTCGGACAAATAAAATTACCACCTTCTTTTTTTTTTACCCTGATTATTTTTTTCATTGTCACTACTCTATTGCATTTGGTGTATTCATGAGGGCAGATCTCTAGAGTACCATACAGGGAACTCATGGGATTCTGAAACACTTGGTGTGCTAATATTTTCTAGTGTTCTATGCTCTTTTTTTCTTGTTTGTAAAGGCCATTCTCTTTTAATCTCTCATCTTCCTCTGAAACAAGCAATTTACAGGTTTCACTTTAATCTTTATTAGTTCACTCTAATGAGTGCATGAGCCATTACAAGTGTTTCTCCTTCCCTCCAGGAATCAAGGAGAGCTGCCTACGCACGGGGGTGAGGAAAGCAGTGTCCATGCAGAACACATACAGACTGTACTGTGCACCCCACCAAGGACAGCTCTCCTGACGGCAGGCTGCCCCACTGGCACGAAGGGTGAGGATGCAGCAGGGCAGCATCACTATACAGTTAAACTGACCTGCCCTTCACTGCAGGAGGGAGCACTGCCACCACCTTCTTGAGATGGGAAAGGTCACACACAGAGTTAACAGTGGAGGGTCCCCAATCCATATGTCCCAGAAGAAGTGCATATGGCTTACACCAACAAAAACAAAGTTCTTATTCTTTGCAAGAAACAGGATTTTTTTTTCAAACAGCTATGTAAGCATAATGATGGATTTACCAGAAGAACAGAAGTGAATGAAACCTTTATGTCACCCTTTTAAAATCTCACTACCTCTGTAGAATAGTTCCCTGAAGTACATTTTCTTGTGACACATGCAGAATAAGTTTAAAGCCTATCCACTAAAAACTGTGCAAACATCAGTCAAGACAAGAGGATCAACAGCATTTGAGGCAAAGGTAAGGTCTTTACCTACAGAGAGGCTATATTCTGCACTGGTTCACCAGACTGTTTGTTAATCTGTTAACAAACACTCTGTTTGTTAATCAGAGTGTGATTATATGAATGCAAATTCCACCAAAGTGAAGAAACTCAAGACAAGTGGTCATTATTTAGATTTAGATGATCAGTCAGGCTACCCAAAATTACAATCCACCTATATTTATCTACAGGTATATTTATTCACAAAAAAACCCTCCAGAACCCAGAAAAAGTCACTTACCACAATAATGACATTCGTTGTAGGAATGGGAAGATTCTCCACTTCCAAATCTTGACCAGTCATTGCCAAGAGATTGAGGGATGGGTCATAAACAGACCTGGGGAAGGCTGATTTAACAATTACTGCAGGGTGCAACTTGCTTATTTTGGTGTGGGAAGAAGAACGGAAATTTTGTTTGGAATCCTTATAGCTGTCTGTATCCAGACTTTTCTCCACACTCTCCACATGGTGATAAACAAACATAGGTTTTCCACTCTTCCGCTGATGAACTGCCAAAAAGTGGTCACTGTCTCCAGAAAAGCAGCCTGTAGGAAGAGAAGAGTAAGTTTAGAATGTCTCTCTTGGCTATTCTGTAGATGGCACTGGAAGTTCAGTGAGATCTTTGGGTTCTGAGAAATTTGGAAAAATATTTTTGGAAGACAAGAATTCACTTAAAATCTTACAATGCATTTTCTATAGCAATAGATTAAAAGCACTACAGAGTCTATTAAGTATGTGAAGTGTACCATATTCTTAAGCACATTTTCACAGGACTTTTAAAAATGTTATTTATACTTCCAGCCATGGCTACATTTAAAAGATGATGTGCAAAAGCAGAGCACATGCTGAGCACAAGTTCAATTTCCATATTGATATCAACTTCAACTGGAAAGCATATGCAGTCAACTTTCTGGCGTATTTTATCACCCAGTAATATCAAAGACGAGAACAGCAGTGATCATCTTTTATAAATGGGCACTTGAGGAGAAAAGGTCAAGAACTTGACCAAAAAATCAGATTTAAACATGTGAGAAAATTCAGACAAGTCCATAATCCTAATTCTGCATTCCTTGTTCAGCTGCTTATATCAGGAGACCCTTGTGCCAACTCTTGTTATGACCCAACCTTCACTCAAGCATTGCCTGGCCAGCCAATGGAGCACTTGGCTCTCTTCAGAGGAGATACAGGTGTGCGGGTTTGGCCATACCTTGCAAACCTTGGTGTTGGGCACAAAGAACTCTCTTAGATTAGGGAACTGGAGACAGGGGACTCGAGCATCTCTAACGAGGAGTTAGAGAGAGCTAGGCTTGTTCAGCCTTGAGAAGAGATGACTGAGAGGGGACCTCATCAATGTCTATCAGTATCTGAAGGGAGGGTGTCAGAGGGTGTTTCCAGGCTCTTCTCAGTGGTACCCAGCAATAGGACAAGAAGAAATGGGCAGAAACTGATGCACAGGAAGTTCTACCTGAATATGAGGAAGAACTTCTTTACTGTGTGAGTGACTGAGCACTGGAACAGATTGCCCAGAGAGGCTGTGAAGTCTCCCTCACTGTAGATACTCAAGAATGGTTTGGATGAAATCCTGTGCAAAGTGCTCTCAGATGACCCTGCTTGAGCAGCGAGGTTGGACCATATGATCCCACTGATCTCTTCCAACCATACCCATTCTGTGATTCTGTAATTACATGGGTTTAACTAATTATGTATTAATAAAAAATAAGTTCTCTTTTGAAAGAAAAAATACTTCCTGATGATGCCTTTATAAGAGAAACCAAGACTAAACTTTTATTTGGTTTTTGGTTTGTTTTTTTGTTGGTTTTTTTTTTTTTTTGTGGATGAAACGTAGTGAATTTATGTTGAACAGAATAGCTACAAAAGCACAGTTCAGCTCCCAGCCTGGAAGGCAGTCTATCTGACCAGAATAATAGGCAAGGATCAGCTTCCTCACAGATAAAAAGTAACTGAAGCTGCATTAGTCACCTCTGGAAGAACACACTGAGAAACCCAGTGTGGTAGAAAAGGGACTTTGTGTTCTCAGAGAAGTGAACCCAGAAAGCTTACTCTGATCAGCCTGGAATTTCCTTTTCAGATGCTGCTGGAGTTAATGGCAATGTTAAATTTGAGAGGTGATTTTTCAAAAATATAAAATCAATGTTATTTTAATTCTCAATATGGGCTATGAAGAGCAGCTTAGCACCAACGTTTCAGTTCAGGGTGAACAAGAAATCATTTTGTTCTATTCAAACTGGATTTTTCCTCTGATTTTTTTTTGCTTCTGTAAGCAAATCAAAATAATCAGTCATTTGCACAGCTCTACCCAGTGCCCTTAGGAGGTTTCAGTGTGGGTAATTACATTCTGTTGACCTAATTTCCTCACGAAATTTCACTTAGGGAAATCAAGGACAATACCTTATCTTTGCTATAGTATTGCTTTGCATCATTGAGAAATGCATTCTCTGGAATATGTGGGTCCCTGTCAGTATGCAGTGAAACAATTTATAACATACATGAACCGAAAATCAATAGTAAAAAGACAGAACACAGATCCTCTATTATAAAGTAATATGCTAAATCTAAGACTACTCTTTCAAATGGCTGAAACAAACAGAATCTCCTAGATGACCACTGAGGTCACATGTTTTCAGCTCTTGTCAGGTTTTGATTGGGAATATGTCCAAAAGCAGGAGAAAAAAAAAAAGAGAAACTGCAGAATATAGTCTTAAAGACAGTTGAATTTCAAAACTTGTTAAGCTTGTTCTCATTAAGCTTTGTGGGTATTGACTTCATTGATAAAATCCTGAGGGCTGGTCTTAACTAGCAATTTAGAGAGTTGTGTCAGTGGCAAAATAAAAATAAGGAATCATCAGCACTTCTCATTGTCACCTACTTATCACAGTCATCTCTTTGCTGGATTTATTTTCATGTCTCCTTCACAGAAAACCAGTATTCCAAAACTGATCATAGATAATTCAAAGGAATGCAACCACTGACACATTTGGTTTGTCTTCTTTGCTTCCTTCATTCCTGCTCCTTTGTTTCTGAGGGAATCAAACCAACTGTGGTTCTCCTTGAATTCTTTGTATTGCATTTTCTACTCACTTCAATATTCCAACTTTACCTCTTATTTCAGTATTTTTGCTGAATGAAGCAGGAAAAATTACAATTAACTACCAGCCCAAATTCTTCCCTGAATATTTTTGATAAAAAAATAGTTAAAGGAACCAAAAAAGCTCACTTGTCCTTCAATCTCAATACTTTTTAACAGCAGAATTGCCATTTGCTTCTAAATCCCAGCAGACTTGCTTCCATTAGAATGCAAAATATCACATCAGTAACACCAGTCCCTGAAGCCATACAAGGTCCATTGTAGCAGATTTTCAAGATGGACAACAAAATATATTGTTTAACCTGTAGTAATGAGAAAATAAAAGTCTAATTACACAACATTACACTTTATACTCACACAAAACTTATTTCATCAGCTGAGCACTCAGAAGTTCAAATATGTTCAAAGAAAATAACTACACTAAATTAGGTTGTCTGAGAAGTCCACACAGCCCCAGTATCTTAAGTAGGTTATAAGCATCCACAGTGCCCCATATGAAAAACTTCACTAACCTTAGCAGACTGTGTATAAGGCCCTAACCACTACTGGACTTTGGCTCCCAGACTGCCATGGATGCCTCAGGTGACCCTCACAAATGGGCCTCCCTTGATCCTACAGGGGAACCTAAACTTCCTCTCAGTCTGATGAAGTGATAATATATTCCTTCTTGACCCTCCAGACTTCAGCTCCAAACACAAGCAACAGGCACCAAGCAGACACTTGGAGAATTAAGTAGTTAGAAATACCAGCACTTCTGCTACGTAACACCTTTAAGTATTGCCACTCTCCAACCCTAAAGGGTGAGAAGACTGGGATTCCTATATCAAATTCTGTACTTCTACAAAAAAAGAAAATGCTCCTCTGTGGCCACCAGCAAAACTGTCAGAAGCTATGAAGAACTGGTTTTGGTGACTTTTAAGCTTCAGATATCCCAAAATACACAAAAATGCAGTAAATATGGTTTAGGACAAGGCTCAAAAAATAGAGTTCCCAGAGGTTTGTCTTCCATAAGCTTAGCAAACTTTATCCTAAAGTATGTTCAGATATTCTGCTCACACTACCCTGTTTGAACTCTACTTCAGGATGTAGAGCTATTTATGACTCACTTGAAATATTCACCCAGTGCTGCTATTATCCATTAACTATAATAATTTTATTCCTTCTCCTAAAATTGTCTCCCCTCAAGTGTATTTTCAAAAAATTATAGTTTATTCTGCCTCAGCATTGAGAATGGACTAGATGTTAGATTGTGATACCATGCTATTTCTTCTATCCAAAAAAATGCTGAGTCTTCACCTATTTCTCAACTAAGTGTAGCTATCTTCATGTCAAGGGAAATTTTATTTGTTCCAAAATGAACAATAATCAATGGTTACTTTCAAACCCACATCAGAACTTCTCTGAGCAGCAGGTCTGTATGTACTTTTGCTCCTAAAAAACAACCAGTCCTTTCTTCATGATCATCTCACATAATAACCATTCCAACTCCCTTTAGTAACAGATGCTGCACTGTGACTCTGTACTGATCTGAACTGTTCATTCCCCCCTCCGGTTCTTCTGTCTGTACGATGTAGTGATTGGTCACCGCTCTTTGTTGGATTTCAGCTCCTGACGGATATTGCTATTTCTTCCTCTGTTCTTTACCTATAGGTTAACTTTTCCTTCCTTGCAACTCCTCAATGCTGCTACTTTTCCTTAGATTTTTTTTATCAGTAAAGCCTGTCTTGATCTTGTTTCCATGTTCATCCACTGTAAGCCCCTTCTTTAATTTAGCTGCTCCTGTACAACAGTATTCTCCTTCCACAAATTCTCAGATTTAGTTGCATTTCCAATCCCTGGAGCTGTGCTTCTAGAACCTCCACCAAGTATAACACGACATCTATTAAAGTGCAACAAGAAGCTCCAGGGTGATGTAGAATGCATACTTTCTAAATCTGAACATCTTCACTACTTGTACTAGTTTCAGTATTTCTATCATTGCCACCATTTGTCATCCTACTGAAAGGAAAATTGGACAAATCCCTATGAAACTCCCTGTTCTGCAGTATCCAACTGTTCTGCTTAATGGTTCAAAATACGTGTTCTCTTGATCTTCTTAGTTGTCTGCATAAACATACAAGATAAAACTATTTCTGTCATAATTTAAAAAGAGAAAAAAAAAATCTAATCTACAGAAGACTGATGGGAGAATGGGACAGTAGAATTCCATGTCAAATATCCACATCATCCCAGTATATGGGAAGCACAGAATTTCCTCATGAAAACAGATGAGTAAATCACAAGACTGCTAGATAGCACATGCTTCTGAGCCTGTCTCACACTACAAAGTTGCATTACATATGCAGAAAGGAAAGCCTACAATAAACAGTAAATCTGATGTGCTGGATGTTGTGGGCACTTTTGACTGTTCCAGTTGGCCTCTGCTTGATAGAGGAAAACCTAAGATATCTTGACTCTCTGAATAGTTTCAGACAGTTGACATTTTATCTCAAAGCAACCTGCCAGAAAATTGTTAGACTCCCAATTCTCAAATACCTTCATTTTTGCTAAAACAGCCAGATAAAAAACTTCAAGACAGTCAAAATCCATCAATCAGCCAGCAACACAGCAGCATGGCTTTTCTCTTCTTAAAACATAAAAACATCTGAGCTTTACAGATATTTTACCTCACGTCCTTGTTAAGGAAACAGTGGGTACCCCGGTTGACTCCCTACTCACCCCACTCTCAGTCAGACAAGTTTTCCTTGCCAGCTTGGCCCCAGGTTTCCCGTAGCAGAGTCTCAGACCTCTGGTTCCTTTAAGTAATTTTATCATGATACAACACAAAATCCACTCAAGCTGGGTGCCTCCTCCTTAACATCTTCTACAGCCAGAAACTAGACATTTATTTGACTGGAGAAGGAAAAATCCCAGTGGGACATAACATAAACCTGATAGGGCCATGATAATGGTGTCTAAAGTCATGATGTGTGTCTGGAAAAACAATTTGAGGTCATTTTCTAAAGTCTTGTTATTTACCTTAATCTGAACAAATTTGATAATAAGTTATGCTCCTGAACAGTCACATTTTCTATAATGAGATATATACTGTATATTTGCTACTTGTAAGTAGTGCAGTCACCCCAAATCCACTGACAAAAGTGCTGTGCTGTATCTGACTAGTAAGTAAAATGCACAAATGAATATAGACACCTAGTGCATATATTTTAAACACACAATACCACTTAATACTCACACTTAATACTCTAGCACTATAATAACAATGAAGTCTTTTTATAGTTGAAAATAACTTGGTATATTACACAGCTTGAGATTTTTATGCTAAAAGCTGGAAACTGAAGGAGAAAAACAGCATAAAATGTAGACTGGTTTCATAAGGCAGACACATGTTGAAATTTGACTGCTTTCAAAGATAAATTTAATCCAAATGCAATTTGAGTTACAGTACTTTATGCTGTTGCCACGTATTTTCTCATTTTCAGTAACAAAAATACTTACTAAATTTTGGTAATTAAATTTTTCACCCTGAGCTCCCCATGCTTTTTTCCTTTCTGTTTGGTTCACCACTCTGAAAGATGCTCTTTGTCCCATACAAACTTCCTTCAAACCTATAAATCAGCCTCAGACGTTGGACAGGCTTGGCTTTATCACTTCTTGCACCATGGTTTATTTCCTCTTGAACAGCTACCCTAGTCACTGTGAGATGCTGTACTTATGCAGACCAATGATCAATCCTCTCCAACAACACCAAAGTTCCCAGAGCTGGCAGACTGATTCCCTGCCTCTTTTCAGAACACTGAGACAGAAACAGACTCCCATTCAGAACAGAGTTTGCAGTCCTCTCTTCTCTGTATAAGGGCCAAGGAGGTGTTGGCCCACAGAAAAGAGAAAAAAAACCCTTAAATGCCAAAATGTTTATTATCATGCTGGCCATCTAACTCTCAGGAGTCACAACAGCAATGATACTAAGGGAAATGCATGCTAACTGGGGTAATTCTAGACATAGCACGAACACTTCTGTAGGTTTAGAAGACTTCTGTCTGTTCTGGGCTGTGAAAGTTGTTTCTTCTGGAGCATGCAACAGAACCTTCCTTCGGCTTTGCCTTCAAAAGACACAAAATCTATTGTTTTATCCCTATTTCATGTACATTACCAAGGGACAATAAAAAAAAAAAAAAAAAGAAAAAAAAAATCCCCAAAAAACCAACAAACATATTAAAATGAGTCAGCATATCTGGTGGAAAATACAAAAGTTTTAAATGATGTTGAAAGCAAAAATTAAAACAAAAGTTGCCTGGAGGCAATATGCTTTGCATCTGTACCGTCTAGCTAACAATGTCTTACTGTCAGGAAAGTAGTACATCAATCAAATCTAAATCTCATTTGGATAAAGTTATGCACTTTTAGCCAAACATAAACTGATGCTGAACTTCAGCATGGTGCACCAAAAAATATTGACAATAAAATGCAGTTAAAACAGTGGCTAAAATATGACTTGGACATTAGCTGGACAACAGAACATACTTTCAAAAGTGCTTTTGTGAGGTAAACCAGGGAAACCAGAAAAGGAAAAAATACAAATCCACTTGCTGCTTTGGTAATAAATGCATGAAGTTTTGAACGGACAAAAGAATTCACATAGGAAACTACTTTCCCATAAATAACAGAGAGACTTGCAGGCTGTGACTGTTTCTATCATTCAGAGACTAATGTCAAAACACAAAGCCTTCACACCACTGCTTTGTCTTCAGTCAAAACCTGTTAGAACAATACAAATGAAGTTATTCTTTACCCAAAGTAGGCTGCTAGACCTAATGATCAGGCATGCTGCTGTATAGCTTCTCACAGCCTCCTTCAGGTAGATGAATTCCTCTGTTACTGTCAAAGTCTTGTTCATGAACAAAGATGAAGCACACCTTATACATGTAAGTGAAGCCAAGAGTTTATTGTTAGCATAGTGAAAATCTTAAACTAATTCAAGAAGCATTGTTAGTCTAGATCTAACTTTTACAGAAAAACAAGGAATACAGAAAAAGTCACAATTATAGGAATAGTATAATTAAAATTGTCTGTCCCTTTCCCTGGTGTTAGTCTAACTTCATGCCGCTCTGGGTCCTCAGGTCAATTGTCCCACAGTGGTGTTAGTGATGGGAGTTGTTACGATGAGTTGTCAGCACCTGGAGTCCTTCATCAGGAGGGATATGGTGTTCCTGCCAATGGATTCTTCTTCCTCCTCTCTTCGTCCTTCCCCTTAGGAAGCTATATATATATATATCTGTGTTTTCTAACATGCATTTATACCTACTCTTTCTTCAACTGGTCTGCAGCTCCAGGTTATATTTGAATTTACTATAAATGGTGCCACATACGTGTGTTAGAGACTATCTCTTTGTTCTCTTCATTAACACCTAAAACCAGTTTTCTCAAGCTCCAGGTCTGCATTTTTACCTTTTACTGAGCTTTTTATAGCATGGAGTCTTCAGTGCCAAGATTGAGCCCCATCTCTTATCATCCCGCACCTGCACTCCTCTAATGAAACATCCTGTGCCTCCACTCTTCGTGTCTCTGCTGTTCTACCAAGCCTTTGTTACTGCTCCTGTGTAGACTAAAGTTGTACCACACAACGACAAACTAAATTAAAACAGATATAAATGCTTGGTTAAGTAGAAAAACTGCTGTCAGAGCTAACCCAACAGGAAGGTCGAGGAAAGTTTGGACAGAGCAGGCCTGTCAAATCCCAATCATGAGGCCTTGCAAAATCAGGACAAAACTTACAGCTTTATTACTAGCAATGGCAACACCCCATTACAGGACTACAAGGTCATATTCCTTCACAGGAAGGGTTCTGTGCTTTCCTAGCTAGGTCCAGTAACCAAAGGCCAGGCCTTTTCCAGCAGAGGAACAGTACCCATGACAAGTCAAAATTCAGAGCAAACAAACTACACCAGAGCTAAGCAAGAATGGGATAGGACAATTGTAAAAAATAAGAAAAATATTTTGATTTGCCCCTAAACACAATGTTCAGAACTTTTGACCAAAAATTTCAGACAAAATCAAGTAGTACAAAATGTATGTATATATGTGTGCAAGTATATAAACGATTCTTTTTTTATGTGTGTGTTTGTATCTGTAAGAGCAAGCAAGTGCGTGCATGCACACATGCATGTGTGATGAGGGTGGAACAGCACCACCGAGGGAGGGTGGGAGTACCCACTAGAGAGGGAGGGAGGAATAGAGGGAGGGAGGGAGAAAGATGATTGCAAGGATTTTTTTCCCTTTCTAATAAGCAATCTGCTGAAAATAGAAACAACTGCAAATTCATTTTTGCTAAATTTGTTCTTTTCAGTAGGAAAAAAAAGTGCCCTGGCCAAAAATACCCATAGCTACAATGAATCTGGATTAAGCATATGAGTGATATCTTTTTCAAAAAGACACTTTGCATCTCATTTCATGGGCCTGTTGCTTGATATGTCAATACTGAAACTAGATACCACAGACCATTGATTTCACTAGGTCTACTCATGTGAATTAAGAGATGAGCTAGTGGTCTCAAAGGCACTTAAGTATTCTGCCATACTTATGTCATGGCACTAATGTACCATATAGACTCACATCAGATTCTTTTTTCCAGAAGGTGTGAGAAACTGATGCATCAATTTTCTAATTTTGTGATTACTGTCATTTTTCCAGTAGAGGTTGCGGATAAATTCTGCTCTGCATAAGGTGGATGTAAATACATAGTCTCTCAAGGAAACATATTTTATCTCCATGGAAATCTATAGCTGGTATGAAGGAAAGTCAACTCCGGCCTTAAAATTTTGGCTTTTTTTATAGCAGTGATATTGCTCTAACAAATCCCCCTGAGGATTTCTGAGCAGCTCTTACTAACTTCTTGTGCCGGTTTGGCCAAAATCTAGTAATATAGCCCCTGAGAGAAAACCAGGTTACAACCACCCTTCCCCCCACAGGGTTCAGGAAAAAAGGAAATTTTTCCTCGAAGGAAAGTGAAAGAGATAAAATCTATTTATTTTAACAAACACACAGGAAAAGGATAATGATGTTAAATAATGAATTAAAACCTTCGCTATGGAGAGAAACCTGGGAAGATTTCAGAGTCCTTCTGTAGGTGTGGTCTCTCTCCTCCTTGGAGCTGGTCGGTGAGGGCGTGGGCCCACCCCTGGGCCTCGGGGAGAAAATTCTCCTGATGTGTTCTGATGTTGTTGAAACAGTACAGAAGAGAAGGGAAAAAAAAAAACCAAAGTCCCAGGAAACAAAATTCAGCTCTCTGTCTCACGCCAAGAGGGAAAAAAACCCAGCTGGCTGAAGAAAAAGCAAGCAGGGTGCTCCCTTGGTGCCTTCCGCAGTCAGACCACACTGAGGAGTGTAATCTCTGTGTCCTTGACAAGCTGCTTTGGAAAGTTTGTCTGTTTTTTTTCTCAAGCTCAGTTTAAAGGCACAGAAAAGGCACAATATTACTTTTTGGGCATAGAGCATGATAGGGGATACACATGATAGAGTCACCCCAAGACACTTCTCCAAGTATTTATTCCGAAGCCATGATGAAAATCCTACAGGACAATCAATGCCTGTGCTTTTTGGAGTAAGAGTCTTACCCTTCCACCTAATTCCCCACAGCAAGCCTTGTAACACCCCTATGGAGGGGAGGCCACCCCCAAATAGAGCCACACTGTTATGTCATTAGCCTCCTTCTAGAGAGACATAGTCCCCCACGAGCCCAATTCATGCACTTTCAGCAACTCTCCTACTTTACTCTCCAGAGAAGCTGGAACCAGCCTTTGCTGTCTAAGATGTTTC
This sequence comes from Rhagologus leucostigma, assembly GCA_013397725.1. Classification (NCBI taxonomy): domain Eukaryota; kingdom Metazoa; phylum Chordata; class Aves; order Passeriformes; genus Rhagologus; species Rhagologus leucostigma. Next base: position 2,246,802 of record VZTD01000110.1, on the reverse strand, counting down.
AATCTTCTTTACAATACAACAAATGGAATTAGTCAGAGATTCCAAGACCACAAAGCTCCAATTTCCTAATGGATGTACTGAACATAAATCTCTCGTGGAAGATGATGTCTTTTAAAATTATGAATAGCAAGAATTTCCACATGTAAAAATACGGTAGGAGTCTCTCTTCCAACTAAATACTTCCTCAAAAATATGAAGTCAGATACTGAATTATAAAACTATTTTCCCCCAACAGAACCTTTGAAGAGACAGATGACTACCCTCTGATTATCCATGAGTCCTACTAATAAAAGGCAGAAAAGTCTCTTCTAGTAAAAACACCCACTCATGGCCAGCAATATGTTTTTAAAGAAGGCAATTATAAGAACCAGCTTCATTTAGATTATGTTAGTGTAATGAAGCAGAATCCTTACTCATTTTTTAAATCAATAGCTCCTTCACTTTCACTCTAAATGTATTTAGAACCTAGAATTATTCACTCATCAGTATGAGGTTACCGAAATGGATCTGATGGCAAATGCATTTTGGGCAGATCTTACCTCAATCCTAAAAGTACAGTCTCTAGATTGTCTTACTTTTGTGACAGAGCTCGTGCATTTTATAGAAAATAGGCCTGCCCAACATCTAAGTACAAACTGCAGTGCACTCGATTAATTTCCAACCATGAGAATATCACACAGTGCATATTTGACCAGGAAGGTTGAACTCAGCAGAACTTAGTAAGGACACCCTGTGGGCTGTGTGAGAACCAGTCTAGCATATTTATAACATACATTTCTACCTAGCAAATCCTACCCAAAGGACTGTTAGTTTGTGGCCAAAGAAACTTCAGTTTTGATATAAGCAATCCTCCTGTTACTAAAGCATTGCCCAAAAAATATAAAATGCCACTATTTCCTACTCTGAATTTTATGTGATTCCACTGAGGGCCTAGAAGAATTGATCCATCAAGACGTTGAGACAAGCATCTACACACTACCTCTCTGAAAAGGCTAGCGGGAAAGTATTGGTTCATATTGACTTAAGGTTGGCAATGCATCTCTTCACTGATGATGGGAATAATAAAATGAGGTAATAGAAGCTCTTAGCAAGCTAGTGTAAGGCCTTTCTCAAGAAACCATGACTTAGATGACCTGACCAAATCATCAGTTGTTAACTTTTTGTTTTTGCAGGACCAGAATTTGTTTATCCTAAATGCAAATTCTGCAAAAATGCTTTCTTACAGAGAGGTTTTTAATGCAAGGAGGTGACGAGTTGATACAATGATTGTTAACTGTGTAAGTTTTTTCTAGTCTAGCTGGTTTTCCTAGCCTATTTCACAGAATCACAGATTTACTTTTTTCCCCTACAAATTTCCAGTAACTGGATATTTAATTCATCATATATTTTAATTTTATTAACATAATTTGCTTAAAAAAAATGGGGTGAAAGAGGTAATTAATGGAGTAATGTGCATGACTCAAATGGCTCTCTAATTACAAGTTAGTCTAATGCATCATTTCGTGTTTTTCCTACCACCTGCCATTCTTTTACAAGGAGGCAATGCTTCCTAGTCACCTTGGGAGGCACTAGGTTTTTATTGCAAGAACATGTGTATTAGATCATACATACTAAAAGAGAGTATAACCTACACTGTCATGCACTCTCTCATGCAATGCATAATGTAAGTTGAAGGTTCATGCTGACCTGTAATCACTCACTGCAAATTTAGGTCTTCCTGCAACAGCAAGCTCTATATGGGTTGATTACTTCACCTGCTGCACTCAGCAGAAGGGCCTAATTCTGTTTGCAAAGATGCACACACAAGTGTCTTATTTTAGGTAGCAATATATGCATATACTAACAGCACAATCATATTTAATTTTCTGATAACATGACTGTCGTGCTATTTTGGAATCAGTATCTAAGTCAACTCAGTAAAATGGTACCTTATTGACCACATGAAAATCTCTGATCACATTTTTGACAAGAACATTTCCTCTTTTTGTAGAAAAATTTACTACAACTGTAGCAGAATTGTAGTTCCACAGGAAACCAGATTTGTTATACGACATGCATTACCTTTCTACTACAGAGCACTACTTAAACACATTAATTCTTTTTGCTGTAGCATTAGCTGAAGTAAATGTAGACTTATGTCTTCTCTAAAATCTATTACCACCAACTGATATCAAGGGAGATTTTCTTAATATCCACCGACAGTGTCTTCAGCATTCTCTAGAAACACGTCTCATAGAAATTCAGCCTCAGAACAAAAAGCCAAGCAGTTTCCAACACATTACACAAAATTCGACATTTGGGATATAATTTGTGACTTAGCAAGTAGAATGCATTTTGTGATTTCTCATTAACCAAAGCTTCAAAATCACCATCAATAATTCAAAAGTCCAGGCTATACATAAAAGATGTCCATAGTGGTAGCTTGTGTAAGACCAAATTTTCTACTTGCATCAGATGAAACAGAGAAATCTTAGCATGTTAAGCTTCCTTTGTTATTTCATTGTTGTGACATCTTCAATGACTTCCAACAAGAGCAAGTTGTATGCAGCCCTGCCTTGGAGAAAGCACAGCTCTTGTGCTCAGTGGGAGCCGTGCCCAACCGTGCAAAGGTTGAATTCAGCTCCTGTACGTCCTCTCCCTTGTCTTCTCTGAAATAATTATTTTCCAGGATTACTCAGGCAACAAAGTAGCACCATATAAACATCTATTTTCTTCTCATTTTCTTATGATTAGAGACATTTGCATAATGAAGACCAAGATCTCTTTGCAAGCATTCCCAGTAACTTAAAAAACAAGTAGAACTTAGTAAGGGAAGTGAACAGTTTGCTGGCAGAATATATAGCCAGTTTCCATTAGCAGGATAGAAAAATGAAGCACAACAAAACTAACGCAAATTCCACTGTTAATAGAGGATATACTGAGATTAGAAGGCATGTTATGTCAAACAGAGGCTGTACTCTAATTTTGTACAGATGGTCAATTCAATACATGTTGTAAAAGAAAAATTTAAAAGCAGCTTAAGGCTTTTATTAAAACAGATCATGAAATGCTCCCTATCTTTCAGTCAATAATCTCTTGCACATATGAATATAAGGCATAACAGCATGAGCATCCTAACCATAGATTTACAGAAACGAGGCTCCATAAATTTCACGAAGTGTAGACTAATATTACAGTGCAATAAAATACCAATAATTGAGACAGAGTTATTTCTCCTGACAACTGTTAAATTTAAAAAAAAAAAGCAAGGAAGCAATTATTTTCATAATACATCTTATTTGGGATGCTCATACAGTTCTTCTGTATTAGGAGACATGAAGTTCAATTGTTACTTTTATTTATTCTGCAGTAAGACAATGCAAATTCGTTGCATCTTAAAATTCTCTCCTAAGAACAACATTCCCAGGACCAAAAGAATCACTACCTGTGCATTTAATTGTTGTTCCTAATTAAACTTCACAGAATTTACAAGCCATTTACTACTTCAGAAGTGGCTAAGCTTGTCATAAATGACAAAACAAAGAAACTCTTCCACTTTACTAATTGAGAACTTAATTCAATTATATAGTTACCCCAGATTTTATTTCCTTACTAAGATTATACATGCTGAAGTCTACACAAGATAAACGGAGGCTCTAAACGATGAACAGTTTTTCATGGCTTAAAGGAAGTGTGAGATTTATGCCAGAAATATAAGCTCTGACTACAGGAACGAAACTGGCAGTGGAACTTCATGTACGTACTAGGGCGCTCATTGCTCACTGCATTTCTCAATGAGGCACACGTTTTGCCAGCAAAGCAGAGAGAGGATTTATTAGCACCGCTAACAGCCGAAATGCCTGCTGCTGTCGCAGCTGAAATTTCCCTTTCTAAAAACACGGCTGCCACGAGCACATATAAGTAGCGACGCCTCTCCACCAGTATTTAAAAACAAATAAATAAATATAATAAGAAGAAGGAATATAGGGAGTCCCGATTTTCCCTCGCTGTCGTCGCCCCCGGCCAGGTCCTCGCGATCCGGGGCCGAAGCGCGGCCGCTCCGCGGGGCGCACAGCGCGGGGCTCGCCCGCCCGGGGCCGCCGCTGTCCGCGGTGCTGACGGGCGCTC
>VZTD01000110.1:2205172-2242683 GCA_013397725.1 Rhagologus leucostigma | reverse complement strand
AGCCGAGGGCAGCCGGGCGCGGGGAGCCGCGGGGAGCCGAGGGGAGCCGAGGGCAGCCGGGCAGCGCCGCCACACCGCGTCCCGCTCCCCCCGCCCCCGGCAGTGAGCATGCCTGGGAGCGCGCTGCGCATGCGCAACGCCGCGCGGGCGTGCAGCCGCCCTCACCTGCCTCGCCTCCTGGCGCGGGGTGAGGCGAGGGGCGAGCCCGGGCGGCGGCATGCCGCGGCGTCCGACATCCGACATCGGGAGATGGGGTCGTGCAAGAGCTGCGGGGAGCCGCAAGCCGCAATAGGAGAGGCAAAAGGAGAGATCTCCAGTTCCAGAAGCATGTTCGGGGAGGAGGCGAGAATGGGTGGGAGGGGGTGATTTCCCTCTCAGCTGAAGCAGCAGTCGGGGCTCCTACTGCAGCGGAGCGGTGAAGATTGCATCTCCCCGATCTTGCAGCGCCGATGAGGCGATCTCAGGAGTTTGGGCAGGTCTGGGAAGACTTCGACTATGTGTGGGTTTATGCTTGAGGCTCAGGCAATCCTCTTCAGTGTGTTGTGAAACACGTGTTGAAAAATAAGCAGTTTGCAAAAACTGCGTGATGAAAATCACGGCTGATTTAGAAATAAAGAAATAACCACTGAACTCCAGGCAGTGGCTCAGACCAGGCTGATGCAACACCTACTCAGGAGACACTTCGTGAATTTGATGACATGGGTATCAGAGACCAATGCAAAGAGGCCAAACATGAAGCAGCCCTATAACTAGGTAATTTTCTAAAGTTGAGTTGAATTGATCAAAAGATTTGCTGGAGAGTAACCATGAGAGCCAGTGGCAGATGTGTCACGCAGCAAGTGATCCATCTACAGGAGCCTAATGCTGGATATTGCAAGCAGTGTATGTGCATGGTCAGGTCTGCAGCTGAAGTGATGTGCCCTAAGTAAAAAATAGCAAAGGAGATCAACAGAGCTTGCTTGCCTCTAACTGGCTTTAAATGAGCCTTTGTGCAGAATTTTTCTTCATACAGAGATGGGAAGGACTGCACAGGCCCTGATATCTAGATGCAACTGCATGTGTGACTGTACATATGCAAACGAGCTTCCTTTGCCAGCCCCCACACGGCTGTTACCACACGTATAGACAGTCAGGTCATTCGCTTGACAGCAATATAAGTGAAAAAAGGCTTGGGTTGGAAGACAGCACTCGGTCTTGAGCTCTGCCAGAAACGGGGAATTGATATGATCAAGGGGATTTTTGAACAAGGAGTGGTATTTTAGCCCTGTCATTTTAGTCTTATCTTTTGTAAGTATTGTGCCTCAGATGCCCTGCTAAGCCACGAGATTTCTGCTGCTTCCTCTACTGTGATGATAATTTGCTGTGGGTATATACAAATTACAGCACATCCTGTTCCAGTTTTATCCTATTAGTCCTGGCTAGTAGAAATGAAAGCTAAAAGATGTGAAAGAAATAAGTCCTATCCGTATGGTGCACCCCACTTGTGCCCCTACAACTTCAGTGCCTACATGCCCAGGCCTCAGAGTACACATACAGCAAAAACAAGTAGAGGACTATATTTACCTCCCTCAGTGAGTTGTACAATACCAATTACAATTTAGCCAACTCCTAGGGAGAGATTAAAGAAAAATTTACTTTCAGTTCTCTGATGTTTTGTAATTTTTTGTCCACAAGTCCTCACCCTTGTGTGTTCTAGGTAAGGATTTAGGGTCAAATATGTCAACAGGATAACTTCACTGAAGCTAATGGTATTGATTTGTCCCCATGTGGTTACAGATGAGGCAGCTGTGGTTTCATATGATTGAGTGCTGTAGCAATATCTACTCACCTCACTTGAAGAGCCCTAAGGCACAAAGACCAGATGACTCACCACTACCCTGTTAAGGAAATTATTTTCCACTGGGGAGATGTCTTGAGATACTGTTTTGAGCTCACATCCAAGAAAACATTTAAGCTTACAACTCATGTATAAGCTGAATTCAAAGAGAAGCTAAGACTAGACTAAATAATTTGCTGAATTTTTTATCAATGCATTCTTTTTAAAAGACAGTCTCATCAATGCAAAATGGAAGCATTACTTGTGGAGTGGGAAGTTGTTATACAGAAAGTAAGCTAAAACATGTTGCATGAGTTTGAATTCTCTAGCTTCACTGATTTTTTTTGTTTTATTTTAAATTTATTTTATTTCCACATGTAGAACACTATATTAACAGAGTGGAGATCATTAGTGTGTGACTTAGTTCAAGAGAGCATATTAAGTGTTCATCTGAATGCTGAATATTACCAATAATTCTAAGTGAGGTAAATGGAATGGGATATTGCTAATTCTTTCCAATATTTTTTCCATAGTACCTTCATCTCTTCTGATATGACATATTGAATGTGCTGCTGAGAAGTCACACTTGATGTTGGTTACAATTAAAAGAGACTGGTCTAAGTGTTAGAGTTCTTGCTATTTTCCTCCTACCACATCGACTAGACCATCTTCCTTGTCTGGGAATCATTTTTCACTAGACTTTCATTGACAAATTGCTTTAAGAGGAAGCTAAAACAATGAAAGCCAAATTCAAAACCTATCTTTAGTTTAAGAAGCAGCAATACGTAGATTATCAAGCAGGGAATATATCTGAAGGAGAGAGAATCACACATTTGTCTGACAGGAATAATAAGGATCCTCATATCTCTTGCCCCTTGACAAGCTTCAGCAAAAAAACTGAAGCAGTGTTTTTTAATAAATGAAAACAGGTTGGAGGAGGAGGAGGAGGGGTGAAGAGGAGGTTATATGCGTAGATCAAAGGATTCTTTGGAGACATAAATGCAAATCAGAAAAATAACTAATTTTTGGTGAGTACGTGTGTGAATATACAGCAATCTCAGCAGAGGAAAGCTCATGGCATGTACAATTAGGTCTCACACTAAATGCTGTTGCCAGGATGGGAAGAGGGCTTCTTTTTACACAGTGCAGGAAGGGAACTGCTACGGGAAATGTGTCAGGGAATAGCATGTGTCCTGGGAGATTGCCAGTGGGCAAAGTCGTAATTGCACCGATGCAAATGTATCGTATTCCCTAATGAGTATTGTCAATATAGGATTACAGCCTTCTAAAGTGGTCTGAGACCCTCCAGTGTATTTTTGGCGTAATCTCTAATACAGACATGAAAAACTGACACTGACTCAGCTGAGAGTACAAAAACTTTGATAGCAAGGGGGAAGGGGGAAGAAAGAGGATGCAAGGATGTTTTAGTCTCTGAGCTACTAATTCATGACTATGTGTGTAGATCTGAAACTTCAAGACTATTATTGAGAATTTTGCAAGACCACATTATAATTTTTATATAACTTTTTTTTAAATTTTACTAAAGATGTTGACTATAGCTCAAATGGAAACAATTCACTCCTGTTTGATGGGGCTGTTGGGAAAACATCAAGTGGATTCAGGCGTACCTGAGCAAAAGCTGCCTTAAAGACACAAGGCAGGTAACTGTTAATCTGCAGCATGAGCAGCTATGTACTAAATGAGACCTGTAAGGGGCTGGTGTAGTCCTAACCAGTACTGAGTATCTAACCAGTACATGAGTACTTGCAAATGGATTTAGCCATGCCTCTCTGTCCAGGTCCATTCAAAGCAAGTATGTAGAACAGCAGGTGGCAGCTCTTATTTCATGCAGGCCAGGTACCATGTCATCATTTCCTCAGATTTCAAGTTCTTCTCTCTTTTATGCTATTCATACCACAGAGTAGTATAGTTATCATCCTCCAATATTCTACAAGGGGCATCAAGATTTATAAAGTCAGGTGCTTTAAATTACAACACAGCCAGAAAACTATATAAAAAGAATTTTTATATTATCTGAAAAGATAATTTCAGATTATCCTTAAAAGACCTTTAGTGAAGGCTAGGAATATCTCTCTTGAAATATACTTATTTGTATAGTCAGTTATTTTATGTCAAAGTAATTTGATATGATGTGCCTTTCTCATGAAATACTGGTAGAATACCCACAAATATGCCTATGTGTACACTAAAATGTATTTCAGTATGGAAGGCAAGTTACCCCTGGTTGCTAATAACTACATAGTACCTCTCTAAATTATGCAGTAACTAAAGTAAATTGCTCAGTACTATTTATATGCTAAATTTAAACTTCTCAACACAGAAGTTACTACATTTGTGTAAAGATGAGTGAATCAAACCTTGGGCAACTGATCTAACCCATAGATGTCAGCTTTAGGTTAAAGTCAGGTGCAGATCAGATGAGGGAATCTGGGCATTTGACTATTTATAATATTAGTTTCAGATAGTTTACTATGATGTTGTATTTCAAGAAGAGTAGCATTCCTTGAAATAGGAAATAAAACAAAAATCAGTCAAAATCTTATTAACTGAATATGCAGTTTTGTGCAAAGTTGTCTTTCTTCTTCTAGCTCAAGACCAAACTGCTAGTCATCTCTCTCAGGCTGATTTAACATTCAGTTAAATCAAAAAGTTTTTACTGATTTTTTTTTCCTGATTTGGTTGCCCATTGGCTTTTAAAGCAATGTTTCTAGAATATATTTGCAACAAGAGAAGGTTTCAGTGCATCAGAAACTGCAGCACCTTCAACTGGATGACAAGAACATGAACAGGAGACTGACATCTGTCAGTATCTAATTGACATTCACGGAACATTAAGAGATAGGAGTCATAGCAGTTGTCCTCGGCAAATAACAAGTAAACATCTTGTATAATTAATATTCAGCCTAACACTGTTCAGAGATTCAGTGGGTAGAAGAATTTTTCATTAATTACTTTTCTTTCGGGTACCATTTGATTAATTTTTTATTAGACACCTGACACGCCGTAATTGTAAAGATCAACGTAATTGCTCTAGCTGGAAAGTTTAGATAATTGGTAGGACTCTGTTATCTCTTCATGTCCAGTGAAGTTATACATGCCTTTGCTAAGGGAGAAAGTACATGATAACCCCAAGACGTCTTAGGTTGGGCCTGATTAAATCTGTGGATAAATTCTCTCTATCTCTAGGTATTTTTTTTTAAAGGTTGATAGTTGTTTTAAAGTATCAGATCTTCACCTTACTCACACAGTTAGTTACACACAGACAACCTCCTGAAGTTCATGGGTGCCCTAAAAACGGTCTTTTTCAGTGGCCAGTCAAAATCATGGAATGAAATTCCATAGGGATTAAGAGCCATGGCAAAAGCTAATTTACTTTCATTCCAAGTCTAAGGCATATTTCTTCAACCTTCTCTTATTGAGGATAAGCCCACAGAAATAATGCACATAGTATTTGTTCTAAAATCTCTTTCAAACAATTTCCCTCTGAGACAGAAGATGGGGAAATGAATAATATCAGGAAGATGCTAGCTATGTTGCCTGATATAATTCTGGAAGAAAAGACCAGTCTCACATCAGTGAATTGGTATAAACTGAACAGTATGGGTTTATGAAGTTGCAGCATCAAATTTTCAAATGAAGTCACATATTTTCTTATTAAAAATACTGTTTCTTGGGTGGTGGTTTGTTGGTTTGGGGTTTTGGGAGGGGTTTTCTGTTTGCTTTTTTGCTTGCTTTTTTTATAAGTATAAACCAGAAAGCAGCAGCCTGTAACAAATAAATATCTCACTTCAATAATACATATAAAATATGCATAATATAATGTTTAAATAATGTTTATGGTTAAATTACTTTTGAAGAGAATAATAAAGGAATCATCAAAGATAAAAATCTAGGGTGCACATTAAAAAAAATAAATTATTTATAGCAAAACATTATTCAAGTTTCACTCTACAGGTTTGGAAGTATTTTTATGAATTATGAGGACTGTATGGCAATTTCCTAGCAAGCCTAGATGCCCAAGTAGACGTAGTTTTGTTGAGAGTTGAAAGTGTTATGATTCAGAAATAAAACACAATTCCTTCTTTAAGTAAGAGAATGCAAATAAAAATTTCAGAACATCTGCAATTTCTAAGTCTCTAAGATTTCCTGTCATTCTCCACTAGAGAGTGCTTTTCTTCTTTGGCTTCTCCTAAGGCCTATAATTTTTTAAAATTTTATATTAAATTTTCCATGTTTCTTTTAAAGAGTTTGCCTAATTTTATTGCAACAAACTTGACTCTACCTAGTAATGCCAAGTGGTACCCATTGAAATCTTACTATCTCTAATATATCCAAGTTTCTGATGGAATTTAAGAACCATTCTGATGTCACCATGTATCTATTGTTGTTACTGTAAAATGTTGTTCCAAATTTGACAAAGTTGTAAGAACTAAAATTTTGGCTGTGTGTACTTGACGGTTTCTGGAGGCAATGACTGCTGTTTGTTTTGAGCTGGAAGCAAAATTCTCTCAAAATTTCATCTGCCCTGAATATTGTTCTAGTTGCTGGCTGGAATGTTCGTGGGCCTTCCATCAGATCAAAAGTGTATGATTTCTTGCAAAAGTAGGAGGGCTTTCTTGTAACTTCTGTTCTTAGCATCAGGGAGTCATAATGTGTCAGGATGGAATACAGAGAACTTCTTCTACCTATTCCTGTTTAAAAGGGAAGCTTAAAAGGAAATACTGAAACAGGTATGAGTGAAAAGGAAAATACTAGTGACATGAGACAGCACAGGCATTAATACCCTGATTCAGTCTGATTGCAAAAGGAAAAACTGAAGTACAGCAGTCAATGAGGGAAAACATGAGACTAGACAAAAAATGGTCAGGGAAACAGAAGGAGATGGCAATAGAAGAATGAGGGTCTGTGGATAGTAAAGTAAACATTCTAGTTTGGAAACGAATGCCAAATACTTTGTGGGTTGGAAAAAACATGTTCCAATTTGCTGAGCAGCAAGTAATTTTATTCAAACAAAGAAGTAAACAAAACTCCCCTCTGCAATTTATAATCTGGAGAAATAAAAATGAGAGGCCAACTGTTTCTCTTAATGCCACTTCAGGGACGCCAGTCCTACTCTCCCAGTCACATCGGCGCCCTCACCAACACCTAGGGGACACAATGATTAAAGGCAAGGAAAATAATTGTGCTTATTAACCATGGCTTTTTAATTGATAAAAAGAGGAAAAGACAAATTAAAAACAGAGCACAAACAAAAGGAATGGCTATTTCATTTTAATTATTTTTATTTACAATTTTGTGGAAAGTCTTTAACAAAGACTTCTGTGTCACTCTGTGTGGTCTAACCATATGGAGAATATCTACTTCTTCCAAGCAGGAACAAGTCTTTTCTTAACATAATTAACAAAGATAGCTTACAGGTGGATCAACAATTCCAGCTAAGGATTGATCAGACCTGTGTAATGTATCACAGACAACCTAACTGTAGGGTTATAGATGATCAATGGATAGAGAGCTACAAAGATGATCACAGGGCTGGAGCACCTCTTCTGTGAGGACAGGCTGAGAGACCTGAGGTTGTTCAGCCTCAAGAAGAGAAGGCTCCAGGGAGACTTCAGAGCAGCCTTTTAGTATCTAACAGGGGCTACAAGAGAGATGGAGAGGGACTTTTTCCTAGGGCAGGCAGTGATAGGACAAAGGGGAGTGGCTTCCGACTGAAAGAAAATAGGTTTAGGTTAGATATTATGTTATTATTATGTTTGCTGTCTGCACAGTGAGGCACTGGAACAGGTTGCCCAGAGAAATTGTGGCACTCCCATCCCTGGAGGTGTTCTAGGCTGGTTTGGATGAGGCTCTGAGCAACCTGGTCTAGTGCAAGGTGTTCCTGCCTATGACAGCAGGGTTGCAATGAGCTGATCTTTACAATCACTTCCACCCTAAACCATTCTATGTTATCAATCTAATTTTTTGGCAATTTTTGGTCTTTCACAGGACAATGCAGTCTTGTCATAATATTACAGAAATATTGATGAAAAGAAAATCAGTGTTCCCAAGTGTTTTATTTGCAACATTTTTGCTTCACCATTCATTTTCATTTCTCTCTATTTCTTCATTTATATAAGCCAACAGACACACCATGAAAATCATGGTAAGCTTTAGAATGGGAACAAATGCTGTCTTTGGCTACTTGTTTTACAATCTCATTTATTTTATAACTTCAAAAAAGAAGCACATCAGGTCAGAAGTGTGGGCTTCTTACTGCCTACAGGCTGATTATCTTCATCCACCACTACTACACTCTTGTCATGTGCTAGTAATATATCACTACTCTTTCTTTTCTTTCTGAAGAGAGTAATCTTTGTTTGTTTGTTTTAAAGCCTAGAAACTTTCTGATACTCAACTCTGCCATTCAGTGGTGATCTAACTCTTCCTAAGTTGTTTTTTTACTTACACTTGCTTTTACATTTTATTAGTAAGTAAACAAATTCCAAAATATAATTAGATTTCTACAAAGCACAAAGGTTTTTATACACTTTCCACCTGGCAGCATAGAAGGAAATAGTGCTAAAAATTGAAGAATGGTAAATTTTTGTCTCAATTCTTCAAAAAGTATGTTTACCGGTTTACAGACAATTGATTTTTTTTTTTAACCCCTGAAACAGATCCCTAAGGAACAAAGGATGAAGAATTTGTTTAGTTATCCAGAATATTTCCTAGTGGAAAGTAATTCTTCCAAAATTTAATCCATAAGTACATATTTTTATGTTTTCCAGTCACCACTGGCATAATCACAGATAACTTTTCAATTTGAGAAGAAGACTCTGTCAGGGTCGGAAGGATTTAACACTACAGTTTATCTAATGACCATGGTTGAACCAATATTGGTATTTTTTTCCTAAACATTTTATCAGAAAATATCTGCTAGGTCACAGGCAAAATGCATCATTCATCCTTCAGCAGCTGGTACCCTGAGAGCAAAAATAACCTATAATGCTCCAAGTGGCTCAGGTCACACAGGACTTGGTCCATGAAATGATTTTAACTTGTTGGCTGTTGGGAATCTGTACAACTCCAAGTTATTTATAAAATGCAATTTGAGCAGAAAAATAATCTGATACAAAAAGGTTTATTAGAAACATTATGTTTACATTTACACAGCCAAGCCAAATAGCTCACTGTTTAGGCTCCTGCTAAATCTTTCATTCTTTTAAAGCAGCTGAGAATGGCTAAATACAGGCTCCCTTTTCTGGGTCTGTGGTGGCTTGAGCGCTGGTCAAATGCCAGTGCACTCACTAAAATTATTTACTCATTTTCCTCTGTGAGATAAGGATTAGGAGAAAAGCAAAGCAGGCTCAAAACTTTAGAGAATATAAAGAAAGCTTTATTAACAGAACTAAAGGAAGAATAATAAGGGTCAGAATAAACCTTCAGAACACTTCTCCTCCCCCCACTTCTTCTTTCTTTTCCCTGGGATTTTGGCTTCTTCTTCTTCTTTTCTTCTGGGACTATGCAACAACACCAAAACATCATCCAGGAGGCCCAGAGGTGAGCCCAAGCCGACCCAGCTCCAAAGAGGAGGAGAGAGACCACACCCACAGAAGGACTTTAAAATCTCCCAGGTTTCTCTCCATAGCGAGAGAAAATCATCCAGATTCTCCTGAAAGCCGGTTTTGCCATCAAGAAGAGCAAAGTCAAGGGATCTGCTCGAGAGATCCAGTTCCTGGGAGTGAAATGGCAAGAAGGATGGCATCCGATTCCCACCGAGGTCATCAATAAGATCACTGCAATGTCTCCACTGACCAACAAGAAGGAAACGCAAGCTTTCTTAGGTGCCATAGGCTTTTGGAGGATGCACATTCCTGAGTACAGCCAGATCATGAGCCCTCTCTACCTGGTTACCGGCAAAAAGAACAATTTCCATTGGGACCCTGAACAGCAGCAAGCCTTTGCCCAGATCAAGCAGGAAATTGCTCATGTGCTAGCCCTTGGCCCAGTCAGGACAGGACCAGAAGTGAAGAACGTGCTCTACTCTGCAGCCGGGAGCCATGGTCTGTCCTGTAGCCTTTGGCAGAAAGTGCCTGGTGAGACTTGAGGCCGACCACTGGGATTCTGGAGCCGAAGCTACAGAGGGTCCTAAGCCAGAGAGGGTCCGAAGCCAACTACACCCCAACAGAGAAGGAAATCTTGGCAGCCTATGAAGGAGTCCAAGCCGCCTCAGAGGTAATTGGCACTGAAGCACAACTCCTCCTGGCACCCCAACTACCGGTGCTGGGGTAGATGTTCGGAAGCAAAGGTTCTCTCCATCTGTGTCTGTGATCATCTTCATCTCTGGGAACAGAGGTCTTCTTCTTCCCTGGGGGAAAGGGTCCTCATCACTCTCATCTCTCTCTGTTCAAGCTTCTCATTAGATCACAGCTATTTCAACATTTGCTTGTTTCAGCACAGGTGGCTTTGCTCATGGTTGTGGTTTGAAGGCTTCATCCCCCCATGCTTTTCATTAATTACAGGGGCAGGGATATTCTGATGTATCATAGTCCATCACCCTAGCCTTACAGAAGAATTTCAGCTCCTAGGTTTGAAGCATCTCCTCTTTCTCCTCTCTCTGGGCTTCCGCTCTTCCTTCTTCACTGACTTTGGTGTCTCTATGTTGTTTTCTTCACTTGCCTTCACCTTTTCCTTTCCTCAAACTCGGGAGAGGATTGATGTCTGTAGGTTTCATCTGTTCTGGGGAATTTTAGAGCGCTGAAAGAGTTAGTTGTACCTGGGCCTTGCATCAGGAATTTGCCTCTCACTGTTGGTCATGTGATCTCTGCCGGGCAGTGGCCGAGCCTATCGTGGGGTAGGATTTCATTTTGGCGGCCGCACTGGGGGGCTGCGCCAGGCCTCCAGTGGAGCAGGAGCAGCTGAGATCTCAATGGCAGCACGCTGCGGGTTGATAGCTTTCCCCCCTTGCCCGGCTGCTGCGGGTGGAACTCCATGGCGGCAGAATCTCAGCCGAGCCGTGCCAGGGGCCGAGCTGGCTGGCACCGCGACGGAGCAGGGCCTAGCCTGGCCCCATCAGGCCGCATGGGCCCCCCAGTTACTTGTCCAGAAGGCGGAAGCAAGAGAGATTTTTCCGGGGTTTGTTCATTCTTAAATGTGATTTCACAGAGGCGTGTTCAGCTTTCTTAAGTGGCTTAACAGAGTTGTCAGTATTGAAAACTAGCCAGCTGATTGGTTCTGTCAGGTCCGGAGGAAGCTGTTAGCAGCTCCTCGCAGAGAATCACTTCTGTGGCTGGTGGAGTTCTCCTTAACTAAAAAGCAAGCTATGCTAAACCACAACAAGCTCTGTCTTTTTTTTGGATGTAGTCCTGGGTCAGACCTCTCATCTGACTTTGTAATCTGACAGGAAACTGCATTGAATTCCCAATTAGTGTTGAAGAGCCCTCTCTTGAACATTTAACATTAACATTAAACGTTTCCCATCCATTAATTGATCTAAAATATGGTCTCTGAGAAATTTAGCTGCATGTCCTAGGAGCAGGGAAAGAAATAGCAAAGCACAGGCTTGTTAATGACATTTCTTAGCTGCTGAAGCTTTACTCTTAAAGCAGTCGGGTTTTCATAGACTTTACTGTAAAGTAAATTTTCTCCACACCTGGTCACTGTTCTTCTGCAATGCCTTTGTCATGTTGTGGTGGTGTAACTGGGAAAATTGATTTTGCTCCCTTTGTCCTTCAAACACTATCACACGACTATGGCTGGCCCCCCTAACCTGGCTGCCACACAGTCTGACTCCTGTGTCATGTTTCCAGTGATGTGCAACTCATTCCCTCATTACAGCAGACTCTTTATCAGATCTCTGCAGAAAAGCTCTTGTTCCAAGAGGAATCAGGCAAGACTTGAATGTGAGAGTCTGTGTTGGTGACGGTGTGGTTATGACAGCTGGCAGTACTCTTCTAAGAAGTCCTGTCGTGCCTATCCAATAAGATGCATATTCCTTAAGATGTCCACATACTATGCTTTTCCCTGAGATAAAACAAGAAGAGCTGTAACACAATGGGATAGTCTTCAGATTCCATTCTTGACATTTCAGATATTTGCACAAGTTTTCCTCAAATGTGTGCACACTTCCAGCATTTGCAGTGAGCGAAAAAAAAAAAAAAAAAAAAAGAGAAAAAAGAAAAAAACCAGCACTGTAAATGCCAAGACAAAGAAAATGATCAAAAATTCATGTTGCAGTGGGAATTTCATCCCTTCAAGTAGCAAGACGTTTATGTGAAATAAACTTCTTATCCTCCAGCTTTAGGAACTACATAGCATGTCATGTAAAGATTTAATTACCTTTAGTTTTCCACCAGTCTAGTCCTTATCATAACTTTTGAGTTTCTTCAAATGTTGGTAGATGAAAGTGGGATATGATAATCTAGGTGTAAAAGGATTGTGCCTTTTAAAAGTAGCATAGTCACAGAAAACCTGTCTCTTAGATTGCTTTAAGAAACACTGGTGAATCTGACCCAGTATCCTTCATAATACTAATAAAATATATGTAATTCATATAATAAAATTGATGTTTACAGCCTGGAGAGATAGGATTGGATGTAATGGTCATTTATCACACAGGTGAAAGATCACCTCTGTCAATGCTAATGAAGTGCTGAAAGCTTCCAGTTTGGTGTGTGCATACCTCAAAATGATTTGTAAACCCCAAGATCATAGTGTGATTCACTGCAATCTTTGAGATTTTTTTCCTTCATGGTGACATTTCCAGGTTTTTTTTACTCCCTTTCCTCTGTCCACAGGTCCTTGGAGTACCATCCCTCTCATCACTTATTCACAGTGCTGCAATGTAAAATGAATGGAATTCTTAGTTCTAAAAGCATTTTATTTCAGAGCTCTAACATCTTTTCTCCTTCATGGATGTGTCCAGACATTATCGTAGTCCTGGGCTGAACCCGAGAATAGGAGTGCAGGCTTTACCTCATAGATGAATTCAGACTAGTGTCTGGGGAAGTCCATCTGGCTGCAAGTGGAAGTGAGTATGGCTACTTGCCCTGGATCTCCAGGATGAGAAGGCAGCCGTGAACTCTTCTGGGAGCTTCCCAGGAGTCCAGAAACAGAAAATCTACCAGGAAAGTGCTGAACTAATGAACCACTTAGACTTTGTGGTTTCCTGGCTGATGCAGCTCCTGATCATTGATTGACAGCTTGATGCTTGTCGCCTAGTCAACTCTGCTACCGCTGTAATTCCTCTGCTGCAACAAATCTGTCCCAGGCCACACACCTACACACTCCTTGTCATGCTTAAGTTCCCTCTTCTGAGTCACCCCACTCCCTCACCCCACTCCCTCACCATACTGTCTCACAGCTACTTTGCCGTTTGTGTTCATTAGACCTGGCCAGAGATGAGCAGCACGTGCAGTTCAGATTCAAAGAACTGTGAAGTTCAAATAGCAGAAAAAGAAGCTAAGTCCAAGTAGAAGGCTCAGTCTTAAAGACCCTGGGGAATGCTCAGTTTCGGTCAGGATGCTCACTAGATGTCACTGTTCTCCAGAAATAAACATGTGAGCACTTTTCTCTGGCTGAAATATACTGGGTCTTTAACCAAGTGCAGTAACTCATATTTTCAGAAACTGAGCTCATCTAAAAAACTTCCACAAAAAGTTCAGCAGAAGGTTCTCCAAACTCCTTACTTCACTTGCACTGTCTGATTTTCCACTCACTAATCTCAGCGTAAACCAAGAACACCTTCTCTTAAATTTGAATAGTGGTCCTGGTTCCCGGCAATAGAGGAATCCTTACATTTTTCAGTCTTCTACCTAACCATACTTTACAATATATGACTTTAGAAATGGAGTGATCTGAAAATGAACAATGCAGCCTTTTACATTGCGTGGCTGTGTGTGTTCTTAACATTTTTTCACTCTGCAGATAAAGAAAATATTTTTGATGACACTTTTCTCCAAGTACTTAATTCTGGGCACTTAATTTCGTATGTCTAAATTATAAGTTAGTTTTCTTAGGCTTCTTATATGATGACTAGAGAGTAACTGCGTCTCCTACAGTGGTTCAGAAAGGAAGCACAATTCACATGCTTCTGGAAAGAGCTTCTCTTTTTCCAGTGAGTACATCAGCAGCTCAGAGGAAGATGGTTTTCTTTACCTGAGCACATAAAGTTACATGATTAAAATTTGCCAGTGTGAGTTCTCCCAGACATACTGGACTGTGTTCTATCCATGTATTTTAAATTAGAAATTATGCTACTAGCAAGAAAACAGGCAGGAAGAAGAGATAGAGGAGTTACTGGAGAAATGGTCATCTGTGAATAGGATAACTGAGGTAAATCAGGCTGTGTTAAACTAGGCTTTTTAGAAAACATTTCAGAACATTCTATGTTTGCGAGCAGGCTACAGCATGGAGTCACTAGTAATTGCCAGATTTGGCACTCCTTTCTTCACATTTGCTAAATCAATAAACATTGCAGAAAAAAGCCCAACCCACCAGTCACCCAAGTGTGTCCAGAACATCATTACTGCATAACAGCGTGTTTCAATGTGGGGGGTCAGGCTGCTGACTTGAAGCAGCTTAGGTGCTCCAGCTTGCCTCATGCAGAGCCTACTGCTCTCCAGTGACTCCTTTATTTTTTATATAGAGAAACTAGGCTGTGAATCGTCCTCAAGAGTGCAGTTCAACAGCATTTTAAGCTGATCTAAATCAGTGGTGTGGCAAATCCCACCTCCACCTCCAGCTGTACATTCCTGCTCTTTCTCCCTTGTGTCTGGTAGGTGGTGAATTGGCTTTGTCAAAAAATCAATCCAGAAGAAAAAATCAGAGTAGTTTTCTATCTTGGATAAGCTCCCTGAAGAGATGTGATGTTTGACAACAGTGTTAGTGAAGGGGTAACCTGGTAATGTGCCACCAGAATGACAGAAGGCAAGACCCAAGTCACCATGATTTGGGTTTGCTCACACTGCTGGGGACCCTTTCCCTTAAGGAGATGCCTGAATCAGCCTGTGCCAAGCAATGGGAGCTCCACTCTCACTCACAGAATCATAGAATGGTTCAGGTTGAAAGGGGCCTTAAAGATCATCTACTTCCAGCCCCCCTGCCATGGGCAGGGACACCTTGCACTTGACTAGGTTGCTCAAAGCCTCATCCAACCTGGCCTTGCAGAGTCCTCTCCTTGCAGTCATTTTCCCAGATTTCAGGAGATCCCATTGACCCCCTGGAAAGTAAAGCTTCTGAGGCAGATTCTGGCTCCTGGCTCTAAAGAGATAACAAGTCCCTCTTCAGCACAACGTGGAAAGGGTTTCTGTCAATGAAGAGAGGGTGGGAGGGCTGGAGGGGACACTCACATTCCCTTGTGAGCAAAACATTAAAGCACAGCTAAGCTATATGACAGGGCAGACTAAAAGAGCAGTGATGCATATTTCTGAGTTGCTACAGGTTCCCAGGGGCATCTTGGCACCCACTTTAGTTACAAATTGGGAAGATCGTAAATGGCTTGGAGTTGTCTTTTTTTTTTAGCCCCAGTGTTAACCCAAGTACAGCTTGCACAGATCAAGGGAGCTCTCTCTACATATTTTAAATTATGCAAAGCAATTAGTCTTCATTAACAGCTTGTCTAATTTGATTTCAAAAGATCAAACTGTTTCCCTGTTAGATGACTGAAGTAAAAAACAAAAAACCCCCAAACAAACAAGGAAAAAAACCACCCAAAAACCCAACAAAAAACCCCACAAAAAAACCCCAAATCCCTGCAACTTCAAGCTTGTATGTGACTGCCAAGTGTATATATCAACTAAACTCTGGAGTTGTTACTATTTACTTCAGCTTGTCATCTGCTCTCATTTTATCCAGAAACTTCACATGGATGGTCTTTTGCACAAAGTGCCAAGTGCTATGGGAGATTGATTCTTTATTTTCCTAGGAGCAACTAGAAGAAAGAGAGAAATCAAAGCCTTTCAACTATCCCAAGTAGCACCAAGACTCTTACATGAATTGAAATTCTTGTCATGTGGAATTTCTCAAAGGAATTCAGAGATTTCATTGAAATTCCTTAGTATGAAGCTAATACAGCCATCTTTAAATAAACCAGTAGTTGTCAGATTTGGATTGATGGGTGCCTTCACCATCCACCTCTAGCTTTTGTCTGCAGGATGCTTGTTTCTAAGATCACATATTCACAGTAGCATTAATTGATAGGCTACAAGCAAACAATTCTTATCCATGTCAGGGAGCCTATGCTACTTAAAGATATTCAGTCTAGGACTATGTGTCTCCTTGGTTACCCTTCATTGCTAAGAAATAAATGCTAAATTCAGAGGTTTTGAAGGCCTGCAAGCATTTGCCAGAGACTCATAAAACTCTGTGGTCTGTGATGCAGGTATTTATCCTTGCCTGCATTTAAGAAGGCTAAAAATCAAATAAATGCTGGGGTTTTTTTTCCAAGTAAGCCATTTCTGGTTTCCCTGCTCTGCTATCACTGTATTTATATAAAACTATATCTAACGAAACAGAAGGCATTTAATAAATAGGCATAAGGAGGGGTGGAAGGCAGTATAGATTTTGACCGTGGTTCACATTCAAAGGAAATGGATGGTCTTGCTTTATTACCCTACTCTTATTTGTTCTTAGAGAGCTTGAAACTTTCTCATATTCAAGGCACTGGAGAGTGCAGGAAATCGGTAGAAATGTAAATCTGGGTCAAGATTTACCAGAGTTCATAGAACTGGAGCAGAGAATCAGGAGAAAAGGAAGTAAGACAGAAAGCAAAGTGGTCTTGGCATGCTAGTCAGGATGTGAGGGTCATGATCTAGATTCCTTTGGTTTTCATCCCCATCAGGGATTTGATCCAAATTCTGCCATTTCTCCAGACAGTGCCCTGACCAAGAATATCTTTCCTCTCTTTTGCTGAAATAGGTTCTTTCTGTAGAAATACTGCAATTTTCATGAATGCACCTCTCCAGGCCCTAATTTGCAAACAGAATATTTGATGAGAGTTTTTTTATTCTTTTCAGTCCAACATAATAAAATGCATAAATGGTGTGAGTATTGCAATTATATTCCTTACCACAGTTTCCTGTCTGTTCTTAGGCTGTCTGTAGTCAGCCCTTTGTACACCTTGCTGTTTCAAAACCTTTTTTTTAAGAAAAGCTGAGGAGTTAGTTGCTGTGTGAATAAATAGCTGTTTAGCAGCCAAAGAGTTCCTGCCTGTTTCAACTTGTCATCTGAGGTGCGTTTCAGAAAGTCGAGAGGTTGTTACTGGCAGAACCTTGACCAAAATATTGCTTCAGACATCTCATAAAAAACATTTTAGAAAAAAACCCAAAAGCACTGAATTTGTGAGAACTGTAGCTACAGGGCCTTTAAGACTTCATGGTCTTCTTGTATTCAGATGATGTCATGCCTAAGAGGTGTTTTTTCCTACAGTAGTTCTTGGGAAACAGTCTAGCTATGGAGCTTGACCCATGAAGCACAAAGAAGAAAGAAGTTACCAGCTCTGCTGGAGGGGGTGGGGAAATAATTTTTTGGCCAACCAGCTAAGCCAAATAACAGATAAGAAGCTTGGTCACCCTAAGTTTCCTCTGCTGTGAATGCATGTAAACAGGTTCTGCTAAACGACGCTTCTGGCCATAGCTGTACTACATTAACTGTCAAAGGAGCTTCTTATTCTCCTACTCTGACTATAGAGAGAGCTTAAATGACCATGTTCCTCACTTGGATTCTCTGTCAGATGAGAATCTACACCACATTAGCTGCCCCTCAGTACTTGTAAAACAACAAGTTCAAAGGGAATATTTTCTTCTCTGTAAGGATTGAAGCAAAGTGAGATTTAATAACTCATCCAGGGTCACCCAAGGAGTCTGTGACTGAGCCAGAAATTTAGGCAGTACAATGCCTATTTCAGCACTTTAAATATAAAGCGATCTTACCTTTTCCTGTAAAGCTTTCATGATTTGTTCTGTTTTATTTTTATATCACTTAAGCGGAAGATTTCGAAATATAATTTCATTTATTGGAACTTCTTTGAAAAGAGTAAGTTTGACAGACTAAATTAGTTTCTAAGTATCAGTTTTGGTGTTTCTTATGCATTTACCATCTTAAAATTGTGGTACTACTTTACAATAGAACAAAGATTTCCTTTTTTCCCAGTAAATCAATGCAGATGATTGCTGAGTATGTTCCATTGGCATTTCCATTTTATTATGAAAATATTCACCCTTTGGTCTTGTGGGAGGAGAAGGTTGTGACTGAAAGATGATTTGCTTGGCAAACCAGCAGACTCCCCATACCATACTGAAATTTTTCCTTCTTCAAGCCCAGATGCTTTTGAGACTTTACAGTGCTGTCTCACAAATATGAAAAGGCATATTCTCTCCCTGCAGGCTCCTTGTGGTCCTCATCCATTGATCTAAGTACCCCTGTTCTTGACTCCAGACTGAAGGCTTCCTTTGACAGTGATTGATGGCCACCCTCTCACAGGAAGAATGACTAACTCCAACCTGTGAGTATTGGAGGCACTACGGAATATATCTGCTGTACTATTTATTTTGGGAGGCGGACGTGTGCCCACATTTTTATTCTTGGAATAAACATTCTGACATTTTCTGGCAGGTGTGAATGCTGTAACGTACCAGCAGGCAGAAAAAAATCTAAAATGACAGCTTCTAACCTCTCTGATGGAAACAAACTGACTGTTACTAATGTGAAAATTGTAAACCCTCACCAGATTTCATATGAATCGTATCACTTGGAAAGCCAAATTTTGATCTTAAGGATCCCCTGGCAGCCCAAAAGAGATGAATATTTTTTCAGTGGTGCCTACTTGCTCTTCAAAACCAAATCCAAACCATAAGACAACTGTATAATGAATTATGTAAATTTCAAACCTCAACCTGATTGTGGCCAACTCGTTTTGCTAATAGTCTGAAAAGATTATCCCTAATGTGTAAGTGACAGCATGCAGAACCCTTCTCAAATCTCTTTCAGCTGTTGTCCCATCAAAAGTGCATTGCTGTAGCTGGCCTGATACAAAGGGATAATTTCACTTTCTATTCAGTTCAAGATCAGCAAAAATTAATCTTAATTTTACATTGTTTTATTACGACACTTGCCTAGAAATTTACATAAGAAGTTTTGAAACAAATATTTAAGAAAACCTGTTACAATAATAGTTCCTTCCACATTATTTAATAAGAGATGTCTTGACTGTACTGTCTTAGAAGCTAAGAGTATATATACATAAAACATTAAAAATCAGAGATGGGACATATCCTTTTTACCCTGAATCCCACATATGCATAATTCTAGACTATAAATAGTAACTATTTTGATTTTCATTGGTCCATTGAGAGATAATCTCAAATTTTGAATTAAATTAAATATTGGTATAGCACCAATCTTGTGGTGTCAACCAGGACAACACAGAAGAAATAGGAAAATACAGGACTCAAAATGGGAAAATTATAATAAATTACAGTATATAGGGCAGAATAAAAAGAGTTCTGGATATATTGCAAGAAAGTCTTAGAGAAATTAAAATTTTCCCCTAATGATATGTATTAACGGCTATATCTACTATGCTACTACTCAAAGAACATTTTGGTTGTGAAAAATTGCAGCTTAAAAATTAATCTATCCCATATGAGTCCAGCAATATAAGTCAATAGTTTCCCATTTTGGACAAGTACACACAGAACAATTTGTCCAAGAAAATGTCCATTAAATCATTTCACTTTAACACTACCACAAGAACAGAGTATCCTGAGAAGCCAAGGTTGAGGTGTCTAACTGAAGGCATAAAGGAGTCTGTCACTAACCTATTTCAGTGCCTCAGAAGTCACTTCACTGCTCTGTGCCTCAGTTCCTCATTTCTGTAACCATCATGCCTTTTCACTGTGAGATTCTTCAAGACTTGAGTTATAGTTTTTATCACAACAAATATTTGATATTTAGTTTGGGGACTGGTGAAGTCCTGTTTATAAAGCATTTTTGGAATAATAGCATTTCCAGAATGTGTTGCTATTCATATGTGACTGAATAATAAATAATCAAATGCGAATAACTATGGCTAAGAACAAATGGGCTCATCTCTGCACAGATGCCTTGTTCATAAGCAAATTGTTCATATGCACAAATGTCTGAGAGCACAACTGAGCTGAAAAATATTTAGCATTTGAATGAATGTAGGACTGCCAAACCACAGTGTCAGACCACCAACATTCATGGCATTGGTATAAAATCCAAATATTAAGAAATACTACATTTTTTGTTTCTTTTTATTCTTCTGGTTTTTGAGCCTGACATGATCATTTTTTTCCATCTTTCCTCAACAACTAGAGCTATTCATAAACGGAATTTCTATCCTCAACACAAAAAAACCATTAAATTATTAAAAAGTGTTTTGGAATATAGTATCTAAAAAAAAGAAAAGTAGGTATGAAGACACAGGCATATTTCATTCTGATAATTTTGAAATACTTAAATAATTTGAAGTCCAGATGAACTTTTTCAGTTTTATTAATACGGGAAAGTGGAGAAGAAAAAAGCATCATTAATCCTTGATGATGATGATGATAATGATGATGATGACGGTGTATTTTCCAGGAGCAAACCATCCTGGTAAATATTTTCCTATCTATGTGCGTGAGATTTTGAGGTTGATTTTTGAAAGTAAAGCTGGCACTTTCACTCTCATGATAACAGTCTGTGTAAATCAGAAGAATTTTCCGTACCAATGAGATCCGTAGCATTGCTGAACCTTCATATGCTCTATTACTGCACTTTAATATTGCTCTGAGAGAACAATTGTCATGGAGTCAGATGTAGATATGCAATGGAGAAAAGCAATACATTGTTCTCTTTCCTTTCCTGTCGCCATCATTTACACTAGTGACGTGGCACTGTCTCCCACATCATAGGATATGTCTACAGGCTGTGCAGCACCTGTCATTTAGGTCTGTGCTGGTTCTTGCTGAGAGAACTATGCAGCCAGATTTAGGAGATCACAGCACAGTTTTCTGTCAGGTCACTGGCTCGACCGCATGATACTGGGCAATTTTCTGCACTGCCTCTACAGCAGTCAGCCACCTTAGTAAGTTATCCTTTAGTTCTCATCACTGCTGGGATGACTTCTTTCAGAACAGCAGCAAGTGTATGAAACTATCTTCTCATCAACACTGTCAATCAGTGCTGCCTATGGAGCCAATGGAGAGAAACACCTACATCTAATTAGAAGGACTGAATTACAGGAATTATAGGGGCCTAGATGGTTTTGCCTTGCTGTGTTACTTCTCTCATCTCCCATTCACCAGTTGCATAGGGATCCAAATATGATGCCCTGGAGACTAGAAAGTTCGAGTTACTCTTTGTTCTCTTTAATGCCGAACCCATGTTACTGGAAGGTAAGGTGTGTGTGGTAAGTCAAGAGTGTGGGCCATCTGCATACATCCTGCTGAGCCTTCATTCTCTCAAAAAAAAAGTGCAAATAATACTCCTATCCTTTCTTAAGAGTAAACGTGCATGAGTACACTTGCTCTGTCTATATTCTGCATGTGCTGGAGTGGTACCCTGTTCTTAGAGATTATTGTCAAAGGAAGACACCCAGTCTGAAAAACAGGAAGATATGTGGCTAACACTGAAGAGAGCGCTCAAGCAGTTTTCCCCAGGAACAAGTTATGCCTCTAGCAGTTCTTACTGAATACTGTAAAACAAACATTTATACTGGCTTTTCTTTTGCATCTACATGGGCTGTGTATTCTCCATGTGCACTACAGCCAGCTAATCTGAATGGAACAAAAACATTTGTTTTTCTTCACATTTCTCTATATACCAAGTCCTTCCAAATAAATATTCAGCTGAAACCTCTTGTACTATTACGGAAAACAAATAAATCAAATTAATGAATTAATTCGAATGCCAGAAAGATCTATCATTTTTGTGTTCTAAGAATATCCCACAAACAATTAAGTGTTCATGAAACAGAGGCAAGACTGATAAAATGATGAGTCTCTCTGGCGCCAGCAATAGGCCTGGCTAAAAGCCAGCAACAGAGTTAGCATTTAAAGCCCTACAGAAAGCATAAGTGACCGCAGAACGGATAAACTGAGGAAGAGCTTTCCTTAGCAGTTCACCATGCTGAATGTTCCTTTAGTCTTTGGCTTCACTGCCTGGCTCAAACTTGCAGATGAATTACCAGACGTATTTTGAGGGTCTTTACAACCCAGCAAAAATTAACCAAACATTTTGATTTTGATTGAATGATTTTTGGCTTTGGAGTCAGTGTTCCTTGAACTGATAAAAAGTGATAAGGTGATGGAGAGCTGAAAATTTCCCAGCACATCAGTGGAAATTATACTGGGTACTGTAAAAATTATTTGTTACGCCATCTGTACCATTAGCTCCTTTGGGTCCCAAAAATGGGCCATTCCACAATGAAGCAGGACATAGAAATGATCTTCTGCCTTCACTGCCTGCTCCAATTTGTGCTGTGACTTGGTCTGTGGTCAAGGGATCAAGAAACACAAGAGATTTTCAGGGCTGAATGGATAAAAAAGGATCTAGATTTTGGGATGTACAACCATGCTAAACCAATTTGATATACTTTAAACTAGTTTTACAGGCTTAAATGTAAATTATAGTAAGCAATGGGATTGAAGGAGTTGTTTTTTTCTTTTAAGGAATTCTTAATTACCCTCTGCTATCAATGGTACTATCATTAATGATAGCTGAAGTAAGCCAAGATTATTACACTGTTGCAAAAAGAAAAAAAATGACCCAAAGTGGCTGAGGAAATTGATTTGCAGACACTGATGGGTGCTTTGCATCCATTGAAAATCACCTCTAGTGAACAGGCATCACTTGTAAATATCCCCAGTATCCCCAGACTGGTACAAAAAAAATCTTGAATGTAGGATATAAGCAAAACTTAATATTTTTATTATGTAAAATGCATTAATTACACACTTGTCAATTTTAATTTACAAAGAAAAACCGATGCTCCAATTACTGAACTGAAACTTTAATCTCATTTGAAATGCTCTAGCCTTAGAGATTAAACTCTTTCTTCTACCTCTTGACTTCCTTCCTAATTTCCTTTATTTAAATGGAGCCATCTCCCTCTTTCTCTGCCTCTTCCTCAGGAGGGATGTCCTCTGAGTAATGGGCAGGGCAGAGCTTTTGCTGATGCACCCATGTAAGTTGGAAATAGAGATGAAACCCTAGCACAGGGTGCTACTGCAGGTTCTGCCTGTAATTCCACGCAGAAAAGAGAAGAGTAAAATATCTGGGTTTGCTGAAAGGATTGCATATCTATTGCAGTAGAAAATTGCAGAAAAATGTCACCCTTTAATTGCACTCTTTAATTATGTGTGACCAGGGCAGCCATCACAAAAGGCGTTACAGTTATGGACTTTTCAGTTCAAGCAGAAGGAGGTGCAAGCATCCTTCCACTCTGTGGCTCATACATACCCACTCTCCCTGTAAGTACAGCCGGTCCTGCAGATCACAACTGAGTGACTAACACTTCTATGGAGCCCTGCTCTTGCAATTAAATTCTCTTGTCTTGAGAATCCTGCCCCTTCTCCTTTCAAATATAGTGTAAACTCAAGGATAACTCTGCTGCTTCACTGATAACCTGCACATAAGAACAATCACACAAATGCATAGGTGTTCTCCCATGCTGCAAAAGGTTGCTGTGTGTGATGGGACTATTTCATAATAAAATGCCTTGAAACAGTGCCTGACAAACAGAAATTGTATTTTTTTTAATGTTCAAGTTTCTTATAAATCATAGCAATTGTGTTTCAGGCACTTCGCCTTCAGTCTATCATGAGCTCCAATATTCAGACACGAATGAGGCTTCTTGTGAGGATCCTACAGCAGAGATCGCATTCCTTTTCTCGAGGGAGGAAATCCATGTATTCTGGCCACTCCAAATCAAATCATTCACAATTTTGTTTATATATATTCTAGCTGAGAACAACGGCTAGATCACAATCAGCACTTTCTTGTTTGGTGCACCCTGTTGTCTGACAAAGTAGAACAGAGGTATTCTGGACCTTTGGAGTTGAGACCCCGTGCTTTTTTCTCTGTGGAACTGGAAGAAATCTTGCAATTCCATCAACATGTCTTTTTTTTCAGGTTATCACTGTGATTTACTTGGAATGATTAATGAAAACCTGGTTTTGGACATTATGTGCTTACTGGTGTGTGACCTATTTGTGCATTTTTTTATCTTAGCACACAGAAAGGTGGCTGAAACACACCTAAACTTCAGCAAACGTAAATTACTGTAAACCTGATCATTAGATTCCTCAAAAGGAAAATAAAAAATTCTCAATAGGTTGTTATCTTCAGAGATGAAAGATACATCCTATATGCTGCAATTTGCAGGACTACCATCCTATGGCTCAGGTCATACCTGCTTGCAAATACTACTAGTAATTCTTAGAGTCATATGCAGTTAGTGTAAATGATGAGACATTGCAAAGACTTTTAAAGTAAGCTCTGTTGTTTTGTAACATCTGTCTGAAATCTATGAACTATGTTAGCTTTAGTTTACACTAAAGCAAAAAGGAGAGAATAAATTTAAACTGCTCACTGCAGGTAGCATTTTGGTTAGTGTGACATACTGTAATAACTGAAAGAAAACAGAGTTTTGAAGATGATATGGTGTCCTCAGGAGTTCTAAAAGAATGGATAAAGCTTCCAGTGTTGCACTGAGTGAAGCAAATCCATGAATAATGTGTGAGATTTTTTATGAAATAATACTCTAAGGTAGAACCCATAACACTTCCATTCATCTGCAGTTTGCTGCTGCATATACTGTACTTGTTTTTCTTTACTGCCCACAAAAGTGTAGATATTTTTCATGCAATATTTAACAAGTGGTAGTGTTTTTACAAGAGAGTTGTACTTACTATAAAAACAAAATGCAGTAATGCTGCATACCCTCAAGTTTTAAAAAACGTAAAACATAATACTGCCTAACAGAATTGGTGCTGCTTTTTTTTTTTTAATCAAGAGGGAAATATTGTTTGCAGTTACAACATTTCTTCAAGGTTATTTAAGTATTTGAGTGTTCTGTTTATTGTACTGATTATGACTTGCTTTGCCAAACCCAACAAATTTTAAGTCATTGCTTTGATAGTCTACCATTCCTTCTGTTCGACATGTGGTTTTTCTAGCATATGGATGTAATATTTCATATTCCACTTCATACTTCTTGTTAAAACTCCAGTTCTTCTTCAAATCTTGGTTCTTTCACCTTCTATCTGTTCTGCTATATCGAATCTGGCGCATTTATGACATGCCCAAAGCTGTCATAATAGTCCTTTCCAAATCCTCCTGTTAAACCCTTATTCAGATCTGGTGAGATTTTCTACATTTTTAAGAACTTAGCTATGTGTGTATCAACTTCTTTCAAAAGAGCTAGCATAAAAAAAAAAGATACACTGGCGCTTTTCTGCCTAAATCTAGTAGGTACCATCAGTATGAAATGTGATCTCTTCCAGATGTTTTGTAATTTTTTGCAATTGTTGAGCCAATTCTATGACATCCCAAATGACAAAACCCAGAAATTCATATTCTGGATACTTCCTTGTGGCATTACTTAAGGGCCTGATCCTGCAACATATTGAGCATGTCATAAAAGATCATAAATGCCCTGAAATCGCACTAAACTCAGAACTTTAGAGTTAAATTTTGAAACTGTGTAAGATCTTTGAGCATTCACAACTTGAACTCTGGAACACTGGTAATTGAGGATACTCTGGTTTGGAGACATATGTTACACATAGTCACAACAGTTGAGGAAATCAGTATATTTAGAACAGGAAATCCCTTTATTACACAGGCCAATTAGATCAAAATTCTCACTGAGAAAAAACATATCTAGTTTAAGAAACATGTTAGTTTCCAATAGTCTTGATTCTTGAACAAAAACATCTGCTAATCATAGTAGAAAGAACATCCTAATTAAGAATGCATTTGACATCCAAAAGTTAAAAACAAAGTCAGGTTCTGAGCTTTTTTTTAACCACTTGGAAGAAAAAAGCATTTTATCCCTTACATGATGTCCTGATTCAGAACCAAAAGTCCATATAATTCTTTACCTTGACATGGACACACACATATTTTACCAATAAAAGCAGAAATGAGCTGTGTGTTTTAACCTAATAAATTAAATGAAAATCATTGTGCAGTGGCAGTTGCTCTCACTTTCTTTTTTGCCTGTG
Source organism: Rhagologus leucostigma (assembly GCA_013397725.1). Classification (NCBI taxonomy): domain Eukaryota; kingdom Metazoa; phylum Chordata; class Aves; order Passeriformes; genus Rhagologus; species Rhagologus leucostigma. The sequence continues at coordinate 2,216,631 of VZTD01000110.1, read as the reverse complement.
TAGCTTTTACATACGAGGTATAATTTTCTTACCAACTGTCCAAACTGCTGCTTCTATGTGTAATATTTAATGGCATGTATTTTTGTGACACGTATTTGAGTAGGAATAGATGCTTCTGCCGTTCTCAGAGACCGATTTTTTCAAGTGATCCACCAGAAACATGCTTTCTAATCTTTGGCCCCCAAGATATCCTATGGCAAATTTAGTCATTTTCTGACAGTTCACCCTGAAATATTTAGCGAGTATTTATACACAGCAGAAAGTGGCAGATTTTTTACCCTTTTAACACTTGTGTGTTTGATCCATCTTACCATTTTCAGTTTCTCAGGTGACTGTAAAATCGCCAGGGCAATCCCACCCATGAGTTTTCACCCTTGTATATTCTTCTCCTAGATGTACATCATAAATATTTCAGCATTTAGTAAATGATGGCTGATGTTCAACATTCTGAGCTTGCTCTGCTGGCAATTCCCTCAGTCTTCACCCAGGTAAAATACAAAGAAAAAGTATGGTTGTAGCCAGCCTTTAGTAACCTCCCAGTCTTCCTTCATGTATTTTATGTAACCTCACTCTTTTCTGAAATAATTTCTAGAAATTATTGGATTTCACTATTGGCTACTTCATTGTACAAGCCAGTCATGGTTTTCTCTAATTTTTACCTGACATACTATGAATAAATATTATTCTGAACTATAAATCTTTCAATGAAGTAGGAGCAAAAAATGAGATTTTATTAGAGTATGAGATTCAAAGAACATAAGCATTATGTACTTATTCTGGCAATTTCCATCTCTAAAATATGGGAGATTAAATAATCTTCATCCATCCAAAGCTTTCACTACAAATGGCTAGCTCTTTGGATTTGAGAAAGATTTTACATTTCAGAAGGGTTTCAGGTTGCAGTTTCTAGAGTTTGGGAAAAAATAATTTGGGAAGCCACAGGTGAGCTGTGGTCCTTCACTTTTATCCCTGAATTTCTTTCTCTATGGCATTCAAACATGAAGGCCTGTCAGCCTGTTTGTACACTTTCTCCTTGCTGCATATTGGCAAGCTGGCAAATAGATAAAAATTTCAAGTGGTGTCCATCATTCAACATTTGTATAGTTCATAAAAGGAGGAAAAAATACTTTCCCAGAAGTAAAGTATTATGACATTTTACGTTCAGATCTTTATATTATCTGAGGGTTTTAAATGTAATATATTACTACAACATGAAGTTACTTGTGACATTAGCATTGGACTGACTGTCCACAGAAAAGCAGGAAGTAAAGATGCATCATTACGTTTTACCAGAACGAAATTAATCTACTCAAATGCCTGAAGCATGCAATCTGGTGATGTATTATGTTACACTGGTAGAGTGACCTTGTACTATTGACAGAATAGTAGGAGCTCTTTCATAACGTCAAGCTGCTGTAAAATTAACAAAGAATTTAACAAGATGAGTAGTATAACTCCTAAAAAGGCAAAACCTCAACTCATTGATCCTGACCATCCCTCTGATAGGAACAGAGCAGATCGGCCATGCTGGTAACAGATGTGAGAAATATGATGTGCTTCCTACTAGAGAATGGACTATGCAGAACTTCATCTGTTTTCATTTCTTCTGAGGATATGGGAAGGCTTCTCTGGCAACTCAGTGAGAAATAGTCCCATGATTTTTCTGTGCTAAATTATTGCTGCCTCCCTTTGGATTGCAATTTTTATATGTAAAATGCTACATTTATTCAAGTACTTGCTAGCATGTCAAAAGTAGTATAAAATTGGAAACAAATATGATTTTTTTCTCAAATTAAAGACATGCAATTTTTATGTTTGCTGGATGTTAGGTATGGATCCTTCTTTTGGATCCTTCACAGGATCCATTTTAGCCTCTTAGTATTTTCTTTCCAGAGACTCTGTGTCACACTTCAGAAACAGTGAGCCGCAGGATTTTGATAGACAGTGGTTGTGTTTATGAAGCACTATGAGAGGGATACCCTCAGGAAGTTGAACGACTGTACAGTAGGATTGATTAGTGTGTTTTCCAGAAAAAGTCAAGAAGAAGAAAGGAAAACAAAGGTGAGAGACCTTTAGTTTTCACATTACTTGTTGTTTTCATAAATAATGTGGGTTTTTTTCCCTACACTCAAATTTAAGAGGCAGCGTTCGGTATTCATGGTCACATTCTCAAGTTTGCTCATGCTATTCGCTATTCATGAACTATTCATGGTTCTATTCATTGTCTATTCATGGTTCTTCCTAAGCACTTTGGCCTCTCCAAATACAGCTAATGTGACATGGCTGCCAGTCCTGTGCAGGAGTTACTGGACTCTCTGATGGATTACCTTCTTTGACCACTGCTTGCAGAAGCTATAACCCAGCAAGTCGAACACAGATTCAGGGAGCAGCCTCACTTGACCAAAAAAAGGCATAGTGCTGTCTAGGTTGCTGTAACACAGTCACTTGGGGCTGTCAGTACCTGTAGAAGATCCTTATTCACCTACAGGCTAAACAGGACATCCTTAAGCATCTAAATGGCCACAGGACGCCTATGTTTAGCCAACTGATTCTTTAAATACATGTTCTCTCCTCTTCTGCAAATCTTGCAGTGAGAAACTGAAAAGTATTTTCTCAAGGATGTTAAATATCTAGTTTCTACTTGTGAAGAAAAGATGGCATCAACTCAAATACCAGAGAAGAAGGTGAACATAACTTTAGTCAGACTTTGGACTGGATCTTTAGCTCTTACAGACCAACAGGTGACTCTCCACTATATATGAATAGATTGCAAAGATAGTCTGGATGGGTAGATAGGCTTTGAAATACACAGGACCCTTATGAAAAGACACTTTTGAACTTGTTTCACTGAAGCAATCTAGTACCTGGCAGGGTTTTGGCAGCCAAGGATCACAGCTAAATGTTAAGCCACTATCACTGATCCAACTCTTGAAAAGACTTCCCACTTCTGGAAAACAAGCTTGCTCTGCTCACACTTCCAATTTATGTCCACTATTGGCCTTGCTGGACTCTGCTGGGTTGCTTCTCCAATGCCTCCACCTTTTTTAGCACATCCATGCTTGGAAAGCTTTGGTAATTCAGGCACAGCAACAACCTGGGCTGATTCAACTCTCACAAGTCTCTCTTGTTGACATGATTCAGCACCTGAAGTAATGCTGGTCTGCAGGTGAGTCCAGTGTGGGGAGGCTCAAGCTGGTCCTGTGTGAAACAGTTTGGGGCTGGAAACTACCACACTGCCTAGGTTTCTCTGTGCCAGGGTGCTGTAACACCCGGATTATCCTAGGAAACAGAGAGCTGATGTCAGTGATGTTATATTGACTTAAAACAGATGAAAATCTAGTTCTTCATATGTGATTGCAGAAAGAAAATATGGAATTAAGTTTCAGAGGAGATTAAATGAATCTAGAGTCTAACCACACTTTAAAAATTTTGCCAGCCACATTTATTTGATAGAGTACATTTTATCATAACCAGAACATCTCTCATTCTTTCTCTAAAGAACATCGCACGGCAAAGAGTTTTATAGAACAGAAAAAAGAGAAGAGCCAGAACATCCATAAGGTCTGTCATAGACTTCACTGTTGCCCTTTAAGTTACATGGAAAGGGTTCAGGTAATACCATGGCTGACAGCAACGTGTGTAAAATAAGATTTATGCTATACTTCAGTGGAGGAAAGGAGTTAGAGTTACAGATAACAGAAGTGCTAAACTCACAAATCAAAAAAAACCGGCACAACAACCCTCTTCCACAAATAATTACATGTTCTTGAACTGTTAAACTGATCAAATCTTTGAAGAACAGACGCTGATATCTCTCTTATAAAGCTAGTGTGGAATGCTCTAGAAATAGTAACAACACTACTACCGTGATCTGTACCAGTGTCTTCACTGTCATTGATGCTCTCCTCTACTGCTGACTAGGGTTCTACTGTCATACTTTTCCTTGAAAATTTACTGGTCTCCATCTCCTCTTCTGGATGCTTCTGTTATCCAAGAACAAATCCCAAACCCTTATTCCTATCCAGTAAGATCATGTTCAGTGTTTTACTTACTAAAAAAAGTGTTGGTGGGAAAAAAGATTTGTCTGAAATGTTCCTGTTTCCAATGAGAACTTAATTTAATTTATTGGGAAACAAATGAAATTAAAGAAAACAGTATGTGGTGAGAGGCTTAAATTATAATGAAAAGTAAAAAGGGAAATTCTAACCCCCCCTTTTTTTCACAGAAGCAGCCCCAGACCAGAGTTTGCATTCATCTCACCTAATCATCAATGCCTGTGTCAAAGCTCAATATCTGGACTTCTTTTGTCCCCAGCCAGAAAAAACCTGACCCAACCCAATGCAGAAATATAGGCTGGAAGCTCTCTACAGGGAGCAATTACCTAGTTCAGGACTGGCAGCAGCAGTAGTGCTGGCTTTGTCTTGAAAAATCCCAGGAATGGAAGTCTAGGTTGGATGGGACTTTTGAGAAACCTGGTCTAGTGGAAGGTGTCCCTGCCCATATCAGGGGATTGGAACTTGGTGATCTCTAAGGCCTCTTCCAATCCAAACTCTTCCACAATTCTATGATTCTATGAAGATTTCACAGCCTTTCTGGGAAGCTTGTGCAGTGGTTTCCAGAAAAAGTCACCTATGTGGGTTTATGGAATTAGGCAACTCCTCCAACCTGTTTTAAGTGATCATTGCAGATTGAAGGAATGGCACCTCAAAATGGGAGCCCTCCAGGGATTTTGTCAGATGTGGGTGGCCAACTTTTGAGGTTTGGCAGGACAAAGCCTATCCCAGTTAGGCTTATTGTAGCATATTGTCTGAGTAAGACTCAGCTGTCCTGATTTTAGATATTGAGAAGTTTGAGTGTTGAATTTAAGACCATCATATAGACTCCTTCATTGATCAGTGGAGAAATATTTCCAAACAGTAATTCATCCCATTCTAAAGCAGATGTCTCTGAGGTGGCATAAGCTGCCTTCAGGTGATTTGCCCTTTTTATCAGCTATGGTGGGAGGGTAGGTAAATGATTTAGACTATTGGTATACATTCCAGATTGCAGATATTTAGGTATTTTCAAATCAGACAGTACAAAATTTAGGAACAAAAACTTCTCTTTCACCTACAGATATATATACACACATGTATAAATCTCCAACAAACATTACGAATCCTGGTTATCATATCATTAAAAATTATTGCACTTTAACAATGCTTTTAATCCACAAAACGAAATCTTGTGCTGAAATACTGCTCAGACCTCAATTTTCCAAAAATATCTCTCTAAAGAGACAATAATAGAAATTAAATACTTTGAGGTTTAATTTATGTTTTCTACTTTTCCCATTTGCAGGAAAAATACCAAAGATATAAACAGTTTTTCTCAGTGATGTTTTAGGATGATGCACAAATGTTTTAAGGAATTATATTTCAGTGTGTGTAGACTGTGTAGCTAAAAGAATCCAGTATGCAGTGAAACATAAAGAATGCATGCTTTGATTCATGTTTTTGTCTATATATAAACATATAATTTAACTTCTTAACATTTAAAAATTCGATCAGAGAAAGCAAATGCTTTTCTAGCAGCCTATGTCACTCAACTGGGAACAATCCAGTTAAAGGAAGTGTATTTAATATTGAAGATTTTTGGAAAGGGTCACCAAGCAAAAGACAATTTATTACTTTTTAAAATGAAAATATTACCATCCTAATTATCTTAACTGCCCCATGACTGAATGGTGCTACTGCTATTTGTGGACTCTATCTCATTTAGTGAAGATAATGCAAAATAGTTTAGTTTAGTTTAAATAAAACAGGACCACTTCATTGCTTTAAGGGTGGGAGTGGGGGAGAGAGAGAATTTCAATAGTTTCAAAAAGGATGCTGGTAAAACAAGCAACAACAGCATGGCTGTGACACCTCTGTGATAGGCTGGAAATACTGTACAGTGTCTAACTGATAGTGCTGTTTTAAGGAAGAAGCTCCCAACATCATATAGTTTATGGCTGCAGTCCTGCTTACTGTTCCTTTCCCTTTATGCCTGATGTTCGTTCACATAAAGTGAAGACAACTAGGTCAAACATCATTAAAAGATGTTAAATTCTTCCCAAATAATTCTTCTGCCAATAGAATACTACTTTTTTTTCCAGCTAATATGGACAAATAGACCATGTGTAACCCCAGTCTTGGCTGGCAGTTTGTAGCTTGGCTTAATGACTGTTGATGGAAACAGGACATGGAGTAGCATCTCTATCACGAACCATAAAGATCTGCTACTCAGTGGAATGAGCAACAGAGTAAAACATTAATCCATTTCAGTCATTTTAAATGGATGTAGAGTTTTGGACGCTTATTTGTGGTGAGCAGTTGCCTGTATATGGTGTGACAAGCTCACTCACTGACCACAGGACAGATCTGTGGTATATGCAAAACTACTTTGTAGACAGATGTCAACTCCCTTGGGCCTCTCCTTAAGCACAGTGGTAGTATCCAAGTCACTGGGGTTTGGCAGGCTGAACTCTTGGTTCAGACTGGTCTTCAGTGAACCCTTCAACTTTTTTCTAGGCCTCTTCAATTTATTTGGCCTGTAAATTAGTACTAAAGATTTATCAGCCAGCCCTGCTGACCATACACTGACGTAGAAAAACCTCAAAATATTATATTATAATATCCCTTTATTTACATTATTAGACAAATAGATACCTTCTGTTTTCCTGGTCTGCTTAAGTATATATTTTTCTCTATTTTCTATGATCAGAATAAACATCATAACTGCAATCTCGATCTTTTAGCTCTGAACAAGATATTAAAACAAGGAGAGCATTACTGTTTCTGCAGCTACATTTATCTCCTCTCTGCGAGACTTTCCTGGGGGTTTACCAGAAACCTATCAAACAGGACCACAATAACTACCCCTGGGCATAGTAAAAACCAAAGGGCTGGCTGAAAAACAGTAATTCCATCTCATGAAACACACTGAGGTTTCAAAGCCTGTTCTAACAGGAACAAAACCACTACCTTCTTTTAAACTAGGAGGAAGGAAAGAAATCTAACCCAGGAGACAAGCTGGAATATTATCTATAACCTACAGATTGGTTACTTGCCTTAAGCTAAAAAAGAGCCAAACTTGGCTCTCCATGAGGAACCAGGCAGTGAAGAAGTTGACTTTAAGCTTTCCTTCTTCCAGGTAGATGCTTTTCTCTCTCTCCTCTGAACCTGAGAAGCTCATTCATCACATTTTCAGAGAATACCAATATGTTTTGCAAAACGTTTTGTTTTTAATGAAATCACCATCATGGAAGAAAAGCACTAACTGAACCTTTGAAGCAAATATAGCTGCAGACAGCAGAATAAACTGCCCCTCAGAGGTTTGGCCTCCCATTCTGCGTGCAGTTGTCCATGTCAAAAAGCAGTCATACAAGGTTACTGGTTTCAGTCAGACAGGCATCACCATTTCAGGGCATACAGAATATCTGGGGCTTTTACAAGCATAAGTACTTTGGGATGCCAACTTAGCCCTCTGCCTTTCCTTACTTCAGATTTATGGTCAGCAAGCCTAGTCACAAATGAGGGCTCTTTCAGCCAGGCAAGTATTCACACCTGATGTCTCAGCACTAAAATGCAGCCATACTTCCAGGTTTTAATTTGCTTTCGACCTCAGCTGCACAGGAGTTCCCAGCAGTACAAATCATTGGCCCTTTTGACAAAGGCAGGCTTGGTATTTTCATGTTGTGAATCTCTGATTTTTCCTTTCAAAAAGCTCTAGTAAAATCGGATGACAACTGAATATTTTAGAAGGTGAAAAAGAAAGTAAGAATCTGGGATTCAAATCACTCCACTGCAAAACTCCATCATGCTAAGAGAAATATAAAATTTACCAATCCTTAGCTGATTTCTTAAGGAAGCATGGTTCCCAGGTTCATTCAGTCTTCTTTGTTTCTTTTCCTACAGTGTTCGAACCAGTTTTAAACTAATCTGATATTAAGATAAAGATTTTAAAAGATACCAGAATATGTTGCCAGATACAGGAAAAAAGATTATTGTATTGTGACTGATGATAGTCAATATGAATTCCCCACTGTGTAATAAAGTATAAGCTTTTGTTTCATGTAACTCATTGAAACATTTAGTCAGCTGTAAGCATACAGAGGTTGGAAACTGGGCTTTCACAACTCTGGCTGTTAAAGAACAGTGTAGATTTTTTGGGAAACAGATTAGATCAAGAAGCCATGCCTGTCAAGTGCTACTATACTGAGACTGTATAGACTGTCTGCATAGGAATCTTTGATTAAATATAAATTCTTTAGCAGTAACACTCAATACACTCAAGATTCACATGAGGCATATACCCAAGAAAGCAGTGACAGTGCTGAACTGCTTAGAGCTTTGTATTGACCTAATCACCCAAATTACAAGACAACATTTCTGAAAAAAAAAATCTATGTAATATGATTTATGTATATATTTATGCCAGGTTGTTCATCCTTTTTAACTATTGGGAAGCTGTGTGATTTCACCTTCTCTATATCTGAGACTCCATCTCCCGGAATGCAGGATAGTCCACCGCCATACAAGTCCTCCTCACTGCAGTACAATGCCAGAAGACAGCTCAGCTGGGGGAACCAGCCACAGTCAGAAGTGGTAAGTCACACTACTTTTCTCCTAATCCACTGTCTTATGTTATTTTAATTGATGTCTTCTGATTTTGATCAGTACTCCCCATACCGTTCAATTTGGACATGTTTTATCAAGGAAAAGTTCACATTTTTCTCTTGCACTTTTCATCAATAATATAATTCAACACGAACTCCAGCTTTTCATCTAAAACAATTCCAGCAGCAAACTTAAAATCTGTCATGTAGATCAAGTTCCTTAGTTTGCTCTCTGAAACAAATAAAAAAAAAATTCAGGATTTTGAGAAACAATTTTTCAAATGCAAATGCAAATAATAATAATGCAGAAATGGAGTACAAGGAATAGAAAATACAGTATACTGTCTTGTTAAAATCCTCTGTTTTGCTTTTTGATAGTTTTGAACAACAATATTTGCCACCAGAAATCTGTGAATAGATGTAGTTAATCCAAACTGTGTTTTAAATTGGTCTGCTAAATACCTTGTGCTTTTATAATTAAGGAAGTTAAGGGTAGGAAATATTTTTCTGTCTTTTAAATGTCTGATAAGGCTTTGTAATTCACAAAGACTGACAAGAATTTATGCACATTTAATTTTTATTTAGTATTCAGCCTTTTTTTTCCCATTCTTTAATGTCATCACATTCTTTTAACAGTTTTTAAAGTGTATCGGATTCTAACATTAAATCGAAGTAAATTTCTGACCATTATAGTTGTAAACACAGAATTTTCATGACCTGATGCATATTGTGACTTTGATTTTAATATGTAAACAAAACCACATTTGCCGCTTGGTCACCTTAGTAAACTCAGATAAAGAAGTAGCCACTATGCAAGGCCTCAGCCTAAAGATGATTCAAATCTCTTTGTGTTCATAGTTTATCTATAAAGCATATTTTGTTACCTTTAGTAGATCATAAGTGTTTGAATTTTGCTTGTTTGTTTTTGAAATGTCCTCCTGCTGTCTATGTTATGCAGTAGATTAATTGCTAATAAAAATTGACTCAGCCAAGATGGTAGTGAAGTGTTGGCTGCTGAGCTGCCAGTGAAGGCTTTGGTTCCCAGGCCTCCAGCCAGCTCAGAGTAAGCACATTAAAGAGATAAATTGCTCAGTGTTGATAAAAGATGGGAAAAGGTCATACTATCTCTTCTTTCCTCTTTCTAATGTAAACACCGCATATGCAATTGATAGGTCTTCAAATGCTGAGAAATACAGTGAAAGGACATCATAAACTCTTACGTCCCTTCTAAACAACCTTCATTATCAATAACCAGGTTATGTGCAAGCTTCCACATTAAGAAGTAGCTCCCTTGTTTAGTGCACGGTATCAGTGCATCAGTCCTGTTTTGTAGGAGTGTACAATGCTGAGGTGGATTTTCCAAAGTCCAGCTGAACCTTTTCAAGCAGAAGGAACCCATCTTTTTCTCAGTTGGCAGGCCTAGCATGTCCTTGTGCGTACTTGGGGAACACCACCAGTACAGCTGTGTTGGCTTCCAGCCATCAACTGCCTAATTCACAGGAGAGGGTTGATGAACTCTCTTGGAGTCAACTTAAACATGAGCTTAATCCCACTAAAGTCAGTGGTGCTTAAACATATACAAAAAGCTAAGCATGGGTTGGCAAAACAAAGATGGTTACAGGAGAAGAACTTAATCTTTTCTACTGCCTTCTGCTTTGGCTTCTCAACATTCAACCAGGTGGGTCCAACAATAGCTTCAGGACTTTCTGGCCAACCCTCCATTCCTCTCTTGGAGAATGTTCACATTTATTTTGAATAACTAAATTTGGCCAAATCAGAGTAGTCAAATTTGAAATGGCAAAGTACTACATGAAATGGAATTTCCTTCTTCTGCCCAGTTTTAATAATGACTTAGAGTCGAGTTTAAGTAAAAGATAATTATATTTTTATTAAACTAAGTGAAACTTGTTAGCAACACTAAAGAGTCAGACTAGAAGTAATGTTGCTTCATGCTGCCCACATGGGCAATAAAATACTATTATTTCCCTTTCAAAGTGCTGTGATGACTTTTTTCCACTCGTTTATGTGGTATCCCACTAGATGTTCCCTGAATGTGCACAACAGGGTCATTCTGCTGAAATATTCTTGCCATGAGATTCCATGAAAATTCACACATCTACAATATAAATATTTCTCTCACTCATAGCTAAAAATTCAGTATTTAGTGCTCTTCTCTGATGAAAGTAAAGGGGTCTTGTGACATGAGGAGAATGTGTGGTTACTGTTGGAAATGTGTTGTCAGTTGAACTTTCCACCCTGATTAAGGAAATAATTTATGAATGAAGGCAGTAGGATAATATAACCACATTGTATTTCTCATCTTAACTGATTAGGTAAGTAGTCTTCAAGACTAATTATAAAAAAATGAATACATTGCTATCAGGCTGTTCTTGATCAGAATAATTTATTATAAGGTTATAAATATCAACTCCTGGTCATCATCTTTCATACCACTCAGAATGAGGCAGAATAGCTTGTGGACTGTAGCCTAATTCAACCCAGCCTTTAGGTTGTATATCAAGAGTCTTTAAATTAAGAAAAAGATTGTTCAGATTACAGGATTTTCTTGTGGTGGGTGTTTAATCCTCCTTTTGGAGGGAGGGGAGAGAAGAAAGAGGGAAGATTACACAACACCACCTTCCTGCAACTCAGGCCTTTTCCCTGTCTTCTTCAGCCCCACTGCTTCGAGATAGTTTCCACCCCCAGAGCTGAACTATAGTTAACCCTTCGGGACAGCACGAACCAGCTCCTACTGAAAGTACTGTCATCATCTTTCTTTGTCATCATCTTCAGAGAAAAACAACCAAACAACAAACCCCCC
>VZTD01000110.1:2064847-2205143 GCA_013397725.1 Rhagologus leucostigma | reverse complement strand
AACCAACCAATCAACCAACCAACCAAAAAAACAACAACATGACCTGGCCTGCCCAGATTTTATATAGTCTCATTTTCCCTGATTTTCCCATGTATGAGGCAAGTTGTTCAGCTCTGTCATGTTTTGTGATATTTTTTGGTGTGAATTTTATCTTCTCTAATTTGCAGCTCTTTTCCCTTATTATTCCCACTCACAACCTGCATAGGCAGTTACTCTGTCTGATAGCACTGCTTAACTATTCACAAGTTTGAATATTTTTCCCCCTCTTCCTTCCATATGTGCCTTTCCTAAAGGCATTTCGTAACTTTAAACTCTATTTTTCAGTTGGTCATGCAATTGTCCTTTTTAATGATTTTTTTGCATTCATTTTTGTTACCATTTGCATTGAGTTATACATATAAATACACATATTTTATTTTATTTTATTTTATACTTTATTATACTTTATTTTATTTATTAAAAACTCCAACAAAATGGAATAAAAATGGAACATCTATTCTGGAAAACAACAGAGGCTATATGAGGCAGATTGTTAATACCCTGATCTCTCCTGTGATACTTATTACTCTACAGAAATCATTGCTTTAACAACAGGACAATCTCATATCAATTTCTTGCCTAATCTGTTGTGCAAGATTATCCCCCATTTTACCACTCTCAGCACACCCTTGTGTGTCCTGCCTTTAACCAAGCATTGGTGCTGTCAGAGGTCTCTTTTCTCAATCACTCCATATGAAGCAGAGATCAGGCTGCTGGCTGGGAAAACACAGGAAAGACACAGCACTTGGTTGGATGGATCTGTGGGAAGGAATGGAAAAGACCAGTTATGTCACCTGCCAGACTTCAGCTCCCACAGCTGGAACATCCTATTCAGCTGGGGTTTTTTTCCTTACAGGGGATTTGTACAGCTAGTGGATTTTACTTGGAAAGTACTGACTCACTCAAAATACAACTTTGCACAGTGTGCGCCAGATTCAGTGAAACAGTGACTGGGAAAGTGTTTTCTGCCTAAGAATGAAATTAGGAATTTTCTTCTCAAAACTACAGACAGAGGTCCTCCACCAAATAGCCAAAAACCTAGTTCTCAGAGTAGTCTCCTAAAATGTTGGAGGTCTGGGGTTCAAACCCTTAGTCCAGCCCAGGTTCTACTCACCCAGCATGAAGATTTGGAGGTCCAAAAGCCAGAAAATGATAAGATGATGTCTGAAAGTCAAACATCTACTTTTCTATAGCTTGTCATCATAGCCTACTGTAGAAATTTTTCACTCAATAGGGCCCAATAATCACTTTCACTTGATAATGTATGTAAAATTTAATTTGCTATAACTACACATGCACTTGGTTCATTTGAATTAATAGTTTATATGTTGAAACAATCCATGCTACAGTGCTAGAACATGCTTCCTTGTTCAACACTGGAATGCATTGTTGAATATGAGAATATTTCTAAATGACTGGTGTAATAGCTACCACATTAGGCTACTCAAGCACTGTTCAGTTTTTCAGTACCTTAGAGTCTTTGAAGGGATGTAAAACACACTTTGATAGAAAATAGAAAATAAAATCTGAAACCCCACTGTACTTCAGTAACCTCACAGACATGTCAAACACAGCAATATCTGTTAAATGACTCCGTGGCTCCTATGCCTTCCCAGCAGTTTGTCAAAAAGTCTCTGGAGGATATTTGTGTGTGATTATAGCCCAGAATTACAGGCTCTAGGAAGGCAAAACTCTCTCTTGGTATGTTACTCCAGCAGTAGCTCCAGCCCTGTGCTCTCGTAGTAGAAATTGTACCACAGTGGGAGGAAAAGGAAGAGAGACTGGGAACTCTTGACCTGAAGTCCCAAGGGGCAGCCTGCAAAAGCTTTTTACTGCAAGTCTGGGGTTTGTTGCATCTATTGTTATATACACTGAATTCACAGTATTGGGTTGTGGATAAATTTTCTTTTCTGCCTAACACCTTCATGCACTAGAGATAGACACAACATCATTTCTGTCGATTTGAGTTTGCCCGTAAGCCTCACTCAACCTGATGTAGGTTGGACCATCTGTCTTAGCCAGTTCAGAAGAAAATCAACACATTTGTAGAATATGAGCCTTTGATGAGAATGGAGCAATCTGAATGGCTAAGTCTTGTGTAGACAAGCCACCACTCCATCTTGGTGGTTTCCATTTAGGCACTACTACCAAAGAGAAGATAAAATCTCTCTCAGCCATGGAGCTAATGAGGTTTAGATGTAAAACATCACTGCACAGTAATAATGATCTTCTCTCTGTAGGCCACCTTTTATCCAGGCAGATTCCAATGATGTACACAAAACCATGTTTGTGTTTACAAGGCTTCACCCAGTGCAAGGCTGCAGGTCCCTCAGGAGTGGAGATCTGCAGTTGATTAAAAAGTGCACAGCAATATCAAGCAGTTCAGAGAGGAAGAGGTTTTCAGGCTGAGGTTGGACCAGCAGTTTAGACTCAAGATATATTAACCCTCTAGAAAGTTTGGTTGCAGAGGTATAGCCAAGTGCCAGCTTCACAAAGGAACTTGAGTGGCAGCACCTTTATCATCTGACTTGATCTTTCTGTGTCCCATCTCTGAAATGCAGTAAGGTAGTTCTTACAGATCACTTGGGAAAGCTAGATTCCTCAGAGCAGATTTAACATGGTAAAATGGCTTTCTAACTTTGCTCTCAAATGCCAGGTTGCAGACTGCCAGGTTTGTGTACAGACAAGATAAAACATATCTGAGGATTAAGGGAATTGCTAAGAGAGTACTCCTGCTATCCTACTATAAACTAAATCTCGTAACTATACAAGTAGGACTAGACTACTGAACTCACCAGAGGAAGGAAGAATGGGAGATTAACCCCTGGAGCTCATTCAAATTAAGGTCCCAATTCTGCAACCAAATTCCCTAGTGCTAATAGGATTTCTGCTTGCTCTTCTGTTGGCAAATGCGGACTAAATTATACACTTCTGTTAGAACGAAACAGAATTTGACCATGCAAACTTTTCCTTATGCTAGAAACCTAAAAATGTGTGCCAAATATTCAAGATAAAAGAATATAACAGAACTGACACAGTATAAAAATAGTTTACAGTAAGCATACATTTTTATAACTACATATTTTTCCAGTTGATCCCACCCAGTCCATCTTTCTTCAAATAATCATCATTAATTGAATGCAAATATAGGCCCCATGGGTCTAACGCAGATTTAAAGCTAAGCACACATGTAACTGTTTGTTGTTCTGGAGTCTTGGTTGTCACAGTTATATCGAAAAACATTCTACAATAGGTTTTTTTCTTCCACATCCGCCTGCTTCCACCCAACAAATCAAGTTACAGAGGGAGAGATCTAATAATTTTGAAAAATGTTTTTGTAAATGAAACATAGTCTTACCCCACTAAAAAAAAAGAAAAGAAAAGAAAAGAAAAGAAAAGAAAACAACAACAACAGAAAAAAAACCCTAGGAAAAAAATCTGCTTTTTACATTGTCAGTAATGCCTACAGTAAAGTCTTGCTGTAAATCTTGCAGGTGGACAGCAGCTTCAGTCATATGCAATGCAGCAATGGTTACAGAGAAAACAAGTTCACGATGCATCAGCTCCCACAAGTCAGAGAAGGCAGGGGCAAAGATTCAGGTAGGTTGCTGCTCCCTAAGGCTGTTCCTCCAAAGACACCAGAGGTGCAGCAGCCTTCTGACAAACAGCAAATGCCTGGATTTGGGCTCAGAACAAAGAGTCAATCTGTACTGTCAGCTGTCAAAACGTACCCCACGCATGCTATTGCTGGAAAAAGGCTCATTGATTTAGCACATAAACATGTGGCTGTGCTTTTGCAGAACTCAGTATATAAACAGTTTTATTCCTAAAGAAGTTTTCAGATGTATATATGATCATATATTAACATCCATAAATATACTCTGGTTCTGTATATACATACATAAGCTACATTCACATGGATACATAGAGGAAAATTGTTTCTCAAGCCACAACTACAAAGAATCAAACAAAAAGCCCAAAGCCAGATAACCCTTGGCACTCCAACAAACTCAAAGAACCTAAGAAAGCAGAAAGAAATAACAGAGCACAATGTGGCCTTCCCCACACATCACGAGAAGTCTGGACTATACCATTACCATGGTCGCAGGCTGTAATAGCATCCTCAAACACAGCTTTCTGTGAAAGCCTGCTTTCTGCAACAGGCTCCAGCATTTCACATTCCTCCTCTCCACAAAAGAGCGTTTGGACACACAAAATCAACCAGTCCTTGTTATTTTTCTTCCCATCTCTAACATCCTGTGACATGTATTTTGCTCCCAGCTGCCCCATGACTTATTGTAGGAGGAAGATCTGCCACTTCTTAATATCCCTGTGATAAACCTTTCAGGGAACTGCGTTTTGGACATTCTGTTTGTACTGAAGTAGGCTTTTAACACTTTGGGAGAAAACAAGACACCTTCACACTACTTTAATTCAATCACACCCTTGAAGAAGGATTTGTGCAGAGAGTTTTTCAGCATAGAGTAAACCCTCCACTTTTCCTTTAGGGGTATAACATTGGATTGAGAGCAGGGATACAGATTTCCACACAAATAGCAAGTGAGTTTGAAGGTTCACGTGATCTGTTTTCCACACACCTTGTGCAACCCTAGAACATTACTGGAATGGAAGATTAATTACTCAGGTTATGTGAGATCAAGGAGCAAGGCCCTCCATAGGGAAAAATTGTGTAGAGGTTAAGGGTTGAGGTATGCTTCAAATGTTCCCAGTTATCTATTTTACTATGAAACAAAGACAAGAGCAGAAAAGGATTTCTTAATTCCACTCTTGTTCCTTCTTCTTGTAGTAGGGGGATTTGCTTAATTCTTTACAGCTGACCCAGCCCTTCCTTTCTGACAGTCTTTGTGCAGTTTACGGCATGCAGCTGCGGTCCTTCTGCTCAGGGCAGGAGTGTTAACCCTTCCCCTGACAATCCTTGAACTGGTTATTATATACAGTTCATCACATGAATCTGATTTGAGACACTGCCAGATGGTTGTTATTTAGGTGAAAGCAGACTCAGAATAATAGTCAAAAACACTACAGGGTGATTTTCTAAACTACTAATTTGTGATCAGAAGTTGGAAGGAAGAAATATGTTGGCATGGAGAAGGGGCATGGATGAGAACTGTATGTTCTTTCGGCCCTTTGCCTTCCTCCTCTTCAAGAACTTTGGAACTGCAGTCAAGAGCTTTCTCTTCCATTAACTGTCTTGTTTTGGGGCTTGGTGAGTTTGTTGGGTTTTTTATTGGGGTTTTTTTGTTGATTTTTTTTTTTTAAATTAGTTGTTCTGAAACACAAACCTTTTTCAGGAAATGTTGAACTTAATGTACAGTGGAGCCAGAAAAAGAGAGCCAACCTCCTGCTGGCACTTCTGCATCTGAAACAGGACGAAAATTGACACCTGGAAATGCTGACATTCTGGAAAACAAATCTTACTCATTTTGAGTACAAGTAGGATGCTGGAAAACAAGAAGACATTGAAGTAGGAGGAATGTAGGAAAACTTACAAAAAAACCCCTGAAAGGAGTGTTTAAGAACAAATAAATAATAAGTGCATTGAATTTGTATCACCACATTTCAGGTCACGGAAAGAACCTGGTAGCTCTGCTTATCTTTTCCCTCGTAACAGCTGCAGAGATATTAACAGTAATACCTGAAGTAGCCTATTGAAATCGTTGGATTTATGCCAGTATGCCTCAAAACAGCATAATAGTTTCTGTTAGGGTTTTGCAGCCAGTAGGCCTGGGTGAAGAAAGCCCAAACACTTCCTTCTCTGCATCTTAGTAGAGGATTCCTTTCTATGCTGACATGCCTTCCACTGGCATCCATACACTCTCTTTCATACTCTCCTTCAGGTGCTTTCTTCATTTGGGCTAGTTTATAAGGTGCTCAAGGACTGATTTTTGCATGATAATGTGCTGTAACAGATCTGTGATACTAATGCAAAAAGATGTATAACAACAATGTTTGGAAAGTGAAGGTGAATAAAAAAGGCCCTAGACATATATTAGTCCAAGCAGAAGACAACTGGAATTTATTTAGTTCTTACACTGTAATATATCATATATGTATATAAAAAGAATGCTTGTAAAACAAAAACCATTTTCAAGGGAAAAAAACCCCAAACAGGAACAAATCTGCAGCACTCTGTACACTCATATGGTGGGTGTATTCTTGTCCCATATTGCTAACCTTGTTAGTTAGTGTTTGGGTTTTTTTTCTTATTTTCTGTATTATTGTACCTAATTTGTTGTTTTTAATAGAAAACTAGAGAAAGTTTGAGTTGTAGGAGGTTTTACCATTGTAGCAAACAACAGAAACAGTGTCACAATCATTTGGGGCCTGTCCGCTTAAACTTATGCTAGTTATATTCAAAGACACTGTCTTTTGTAAATAAACTCATATACTGCTAAGGTTTTCAGAGCCTGAGCTTTTGTGGGTCATACCACAGAAACAATCTTTCTCCTGAACCTGTTTTTCTCTATCAGGTTACTGGCTTTTCATCTAGCTATTTATGGAAAAAGTAACCAGAATCTTCCAAGCCTGTCACTGGAGACCACTTTCCCAACTCAGTTGAAAGGTAGTTATATCTGTGAGACTGAAACTTCTGCAAGGATAGAGGCTTTGGTTTGTTTCTTAAAAGATGGGATTATAATGGAAAGTAGCATTAGACTAAAGAAATAGCACTGGTGGTATAATTTGGCAGAAAAATAAAGGCCATCCAAACAAAAGGGTTTGCATTTCTGGGAATATAATTTTAGTTTTGTGCCAACACTGTCTGGAGGGAGAAAAAAAATGATTTACACCTTTCTAAAACCTTGAACCCAATGCCAGATGTATGTAAGAAAAGTCAAAATCCTAAGGAGTAAATTTTTTGGGCTGACATTTCCAATGAGTAACTTTGATAAATAAAACTTAATTTTTACATCTGCCATAGATTCTGTGGTATGATTAATAGCTTGAACATTGTGGCCAGTAGCCAATGTATGTATGTGATTACAGCAATCTTAAATATAGTACATTTTTGAATAAATATGCCAAATAAAGAGTATAAAAAACACTCCATGCATGCTTGGAAAAAAATCTTGTCACGGTGTCAAATATTAAATCCTTATGAAAGTTAAATACCACAGGCATCGTTAGGCATAATCACAGAAGCATGGGGTGCCACTGGCATCAGCTCAGCTTTGGGAGCTCAATCACAGAAACCCCATTTCTGTTCATTTTGTTCTCTACATTTTGTTTGTGCTAATTTGCTATGTATTGAAGTGGGGGAAAAAAAAGGAAAAAAACCCCACCTGAACACACCTACTTTGCCAAACGTACTATATTAAACTGCTTGTCTTTCAGTTACCAAAAAAAAAAAAAAAGTTGTTAATTAAGAAATTATACTCTACTAACTCAGATTCAGATGTTGTGAGGAGGTTTCAGGTGTGTGGTGTAACCTCTGCTCAGGAGCAGTGCATACCCATCCTCACTTACATAAACTGGCCCAGCTGTGAAATCTCCAACCTGGGAAGGCCACATCCACAGGACATTCACGTGAGAGGCAGCTGAGGGGGTGTCAGAATCCATCAAAGATCCCTTGAAGTGCTCCCCAGACTCATTCTTGAGGCCTTGCACCACAGCATTGCACGTGATGCAAAGTGATGCAACAGATCCAGAGGCTATTGCAGGAGACTGTGTCAAACTTGCCTGCCCTGGGAGAGGTACCTGGGCATTCCCACCTGGCCTGAACGTATATTAATCCACTGGATTCTATGTTTGTCAGGGGGATCCTCACCACCAAGAAGACCAGATGGAGAGGATCATCGATGATCAAGATGCCAGTGGGATCCACAGAGTAGTGATATTTTCTTTGATCTGTCCCCCCATCTCTTTTCTCTTTCTTTCTTTCTCGCTCTCTCTCTCTGTCTCTCTCACATTTACTGTTAAATAAAATCCATACTATTGACTTTGACATATGGTCTTATTTGCACCTTAATTCAAGAAGAGGCATTTTTAATAATTTTAAGAACCGGACCATAACAAAGGGGCATCATGTTCTCATCTGTGCTGGCAACAGCAGGAGAATCATAGAGCTCACTAAACTCCCCTGTGCTTGCACCACTCATTTAATGGAATTTTTACTGAGGACTGTTCACTGGGATTTCAGAGGAAATATAGATTACCCTCTAAACCTCTGTATCTGCAAGACAGGGAGTTTTTATTCCTTCGTTCTCCTTACCTTCATGCCATGGCCTCTCCTGCTTTTGCAGTCCTGCTACTGTTGGCTCTTCCACCATGCCACTTCTCTGCAGAAAAAAAACTCTGCGCCAGGGGATTGGTTTTAGGTAGAAGCAAAAGGGATATAAGGTCTTGGAATTTCAGAGCTTAACTGAGGCTTGTTCAAGCCAATCAGTAATTTTGGCCATGTGGTTTTAGAAGGGTTTTTTTTAATGAAAATTATTGTGCACCAGGTTTCAAGTGCCTGAATTCTCTAAGTCTCTCCTTTCTCTAAAAATTAGAAAGTAGTGTTGAACCAGTCTTATTTAGAATACTTTATCTATATTTAGTAGACATTTTGGACACCAAGTTCCCAATTCTGACTAACACTTCAGGGCAGAAAGCATCATCTATGTAATGGAATCAATTGCAACTTTAACTTTTCAGGGAAGAGAGAAACCACTGCCTTTACCATTAAAGGTTGTCCTCTGCCTACCTCCTAATGGGTGAAGTTCACTTACTATAATTACATTCCTTACCTAATTATGTTCTTAAACAATAATCACACCTAAAAAGAGGGCTTGCTCTTCTCTAAGCAGTGAATTCAGAGCCAACATTTGTGTTACACAGTATCGACATCCAGTGGAGAGTTAGAATAATTACAGGCCTGCAGATAACCAAGTGCTACTGTCTGGTTTATGTCCTGAGTTCAGCTTGAAAAGAGTAGTCTACTTGCCTTAATCTATAGATTCTATCTTCTTATAAAATGTAGCTCTTCATCTAAGTGTGTTCTCTTTGTTAAGAAAAACTAGAATAATATTACGAAAAGTCTCCTATTTCTCTATGAAGAGATTTTCTTTTGTGTAGAGTTCCCTTTTCTTCCACTTGTATGTGCTAGTTCAGGCTCCAGTGAATTGTTGAACATCTGGTCCTGGTGTAACTGCTCAAAAGTGCAGAAGTGTCCAGCAATGCAGTAGCTTATTTGGGGAAGTTGTATGTTCTCTCCCAGCGTGTGTTTCACAGAAAAAAATGAGGAAAAACCAACTATAAGAAGAAGCTATGCTCTCTAAAGGTGTTGGTGGTTTCCACAGGCTATTGTGACTCCAAGGAGGACCTTAGTCAGGACAGTACCTCATGAGGACCTTAGTCTTGGACAGTACCTTGTGGAGTTCATAATAAAATGGGATCACTGGAAAAGATACCTCTGGTTCAGATGCTCAGGTACCCTCAAGGGTAAGGGTGTGCTCCCTTACACTGTCCATGTGACTCCATCATTAGCAGCTCTCCTCAAGGATGACTTGAATATGGTTATGTTCACCCCAAAGTTCAAGACATTTGGTGAGATTTTTTTTCAAAGACTTGATAATAAATGTGAAGCATGGAGCCACTGTGCTTATGAAACCAAAAGCACTGCTATCAGGAGCACCTGCCTCACAAGAGGGTCTCACAGCAGGACCTCATCAAAGAAAAGCTACCTGCTAAGAAGAGCAGAGGACTACTTCTACTCTGCTGTAGGGATACTACGTGGGCTGATAGGTACAGGTCCAGGTAGACCATGGAGGTACATGAGAAAGGCTGCTCACAACTAATGTCTAGCTGCTGGGCACTGCTAGCACGCAGTATCGGCAGCATTTCTCAAATAGGTGAGGAAAATAGTAAAAAGGGCATTTCAAAATACTGTGAATCCTGTGGGATGCCTGTCATACATACTGGAGAGACTCTGAAGGTACCACCAAGATCTGAAGTGCAGATTCCCATGGAAGATCCTCACTGGGGAAGCCTTTGCAAGTGAACTAAGAGAATACTTCTTCATAACATGCTGGTATGAGTCAAACCCACTGTTCTTTGAAATAAGGCCAAGCCTTCAAGAACATTTGCACAACAGAGGCTGTAATATGTATATATATATATATGTGAGTGTGAAAGGTCACTCTTTTTGTGAAATTCAAGTAACACCACCAGATATTTTCTCTGGTAATGGTGTACATGATGCAGTTCAATGCTCATGCAGTCATCTGGTGGGTTAGATCACAGCTTTCAGTTAATCATTTGCTTTTTTCCAAGCTTTTGCAAATGAATTGCCTGAATCATTTAATTGTTCTATGTATCCTTTACCTTAACATTTCTCACTGTCACACAGAATAGCACGAATTGGTCCCTACTCTTAATTATGTCTACATTTTCTTTAATAGAAAATAATTCGATTGACTCTAATGTGTTCATTATTTGTTGCATAATTGCTGTTGGTTTTCCCAGTTTGTCTTGTAACTGTTCTGACTGCTATTGACTTCTCCCAGTTAATAGATTTACCTGGGACACTTCGAAGTGCACATGACAGGAAATGCACTAAGGCCTGTGTTAATAGAATTTCAGGTCTCTGATTAATTTGTTACATTTTGAAGGAAAAATTGCCACAAAGTGCACAGTTTATAAAACATGTAAGTAAAAATGCATGCAAGAGACTGTTTTTAAAAACACAGAGATATTTGAGAAAGAATAGAAAGCTACACAGATTTTTTTTTTATTTCTAAAACCAATTATATGATAATATATGTAAAAAATGCCAGCTAATTTTTGTGAAATATACACTAGTTAACTAGCAGAAACATGCTGAAGTTTGACCACCACAAGAGGTCCGTATCGCTCATTACAGATCCAGGCTTCAGTGCTCTCCACCACAATGAAGTGTCCTAAGTGCTCTGCTTATTTTTCTAATCCTTCCTCCTTCATGAGCCCTGCAGTGTGCCAGAGAGTCTGACTGAGGGCTTCTCAGTGGAAGAGACAATAACTGTTTGCTTTATGAGAAACCTTTGTCTCAGTCAGCATCTGAGCAGCATGGCTGAAGAACAAGAGACATTATCTTCTTCCTTACTCCTGGAGAGTTGTTAGACATTAGCAGCACGGCAGTACTAAAAAGCCCCACGTCTGGTTTTGAGGTGCTTCAAATATGAGAAGCCATATTCAGATCTGTATCTCAAGCCACTGAAGAAATACATGTGTTTTGTTTTGCTTTTGCTTTCTTAATAGCACACTTGAACCCCATTGTCTCTGCAGTTAAATATATACCAAGACCAAAAAAATCCTGCTTGAGTCTATGTAATAAATTTTTTTCAAAGTGCACAGATTGCCACAGTGAGAAATACCTCTTTAAAACTGTTTTAAAGCCTGTGCTTGTATAACCACTGGGACTGCATTCTTAGGAATGGGTGGTCTATTCTGTAACCAATTTTTATGTATTTCTTAACCTGTTGGCAGTTGTCAGAGATTTGGTTGTATATGACAATATAATCTAAGTAAACATAGGAACTCACCATTTTGTCCCCACTGTAGACAATCATTATCATTATTAATAACTTAATGCTTTGCATCAAGTGTGAGAGTTGTAATGAATCACAGGACTTCACTTGGTGAAGGCAAAGTGTCACAAAGTAACTTCCCAATTCTATGTACATAAGTTTCACAGGGATCCCTATGGCAAATAGGAGGCTTGTTCACAAAAGCTAACTTCTAAAGCATCTCACTGTCATTCAGAAATTCAGTTTAACCCTAGTTACTGCGGAAGTGTTGTTGTATAGTTTCTGGTTTTAGTCCCTCTCTTGTGTTCATTCATCTTCTTTTCAATTCTTATGGGACTAAGTTAACTCCCTAGCACAATTCCCCTTGGATTCCTCAGAACTAGAGTAAGTTTGTTCACAATGCTGCAGAGAAAGGTTTTGTTCGCTGTAGTTCCTTATCCCCTTGAAACTGGGGTCCTCTGACCTTAGACCTCAGACCTCAGAATTTTAAAGTGCTTCACCAAAAAGAAGGAATTGAAGATAGTATTCTTGACCTCTCCTAGTCTTGTCATAAATCCTGATGTTTGATAAATGCTTAGACTGTTTTTTTCCTTCATGAGTCATACATTTAAAGTACCAGAAAAAAATGGTTATTCTATTCCACTGCTCTCTTGCCAGACTGTTAGAAGCTTTCAGAGCATTTAGGAAATGTATGAGGCACCATCTCTACACACAGAGAAGGATTTGAGACACTGTCAGATAGTCTATCTGATATAGCTAAAATAATCAAAAGTCATTTGATCAGGCTTCACTTAGAGACCATATAGGCAATGCAGCTTTTCCTCTGGGGACTTCTCTTAAAAAACAGATGAAATTATATCCATAAACATAGGAAATTGTCTATAAGTCCTCATATTATTATTACCACCTTGCCGTACCTGTCACTTTTGAGCCTCTGGTCTTTTGATGCTAAAAGAAGTGCTTTCAGTAGTAACTATATTTTTCAGGATAAAGCCTCTTGACTAGATCTATCCTAATAAACAAGAAGCAGGGAGGGCACACCTCACACCCTGGTTCACAACTGTGATGAGACAAGCAGCCCACTCTTGTCTGTTTCTGGCCGGTGCCTATTAGTGCTGCCCCAGGTCGTGCTCCAGCCGGTGCCTGCCAGGGACCTGTCCTGCAAAGCTGCCTGACATTTCTGTTTTGAGATAGCATGGAGTTTGGGTCTGTGGACAGCATCAATGCCATGCCTTTAGTACAGAGAGTGATCCCTGGCTACCTTTGGTTGGTGGCATAGGCACTGCCTTTCAGACAACACCAAACTATTTATTAAACGTTACATGAGAATACATTATATTCTTCAGATGGGTACACAGCCTGAATTAGCAGCCTCAATACCAACTGCAATACCAGCCTCACCTTTTTTTTTCATAACAGGAAGTGCGGAAGATTGTTTTCAGCAGATTTGGTTACAGCAATCAAATTGACTTATCCTAAGCTCCTGAGTTTAGATGAGGTGACCCACTCCCTACATGTACCAATTTCTCTGCATGCACAGGGGAAATAGCTTTGACACCAAGCTAGGCACAACTAGAAAAGGATCTCTGGAGTTTGAAGCTCCTTTTTGTTGAAGTAAGGAAGGAAATCCCAGCATTGATGTTGGTATAAATCTTTTGCAGCAATTTAGCGATGGCACAACTGTTCACTCAGTGGGCCAAGACTTGATGCTCGATGGTATTGTGATCTTGTTCCGCTTACTTGCTCAAAGCAGCTTACTAATTTATTAGAATGAGTGGAGTGAGGAAAAGTCTCCTTACACACCCTGTTAGAGGTTGTTCAGAACAAAGAGACTTTTGTACTTTTCATATGTGAGGCACCTTGTTAAAATTCTCTTCAAGAACTGCAGCTATTACTAATTAAACTTCCTTACCATCAAAGTAGCCACATAAATCAGCCACACAATAAAGGTTCTATGAAAAATACTTTATCAAGCCTTCTGAACACACTTTAATGCAGTGCAACTGAAGAGTAACAGATCAACAACTGTATTTCCTCTGGTCAAATACCAAACCAACCAACTTAAGTTAAAAGCAACTTATATTTTATGTCTACAGCTTTGATTCAACCAAAAATGAATTACCTACGTATATGAAAATAGCCTTAACATCAGTCTTATTCCTCTGTAAAAATCATGTCTTGCTTTTGAATGCCACTCTCAGATGTGCTACAGTACGTGGTAGAATGAACCTGCAATGCTAGTGTTATATTAGGTGATATTTTTTGTTCATTTTAATTTTTATCATTTTTATTGGTTGTTATAGACCCCTTTCTTCCATTCTCTTGGTTTTTATTTTTATTCACAGTTCCTGAAGATCGAAACTATATGAGTTTTCCATAATACCCATTCCTGCAGAGTTTTGGATTCGTAACTACCTGGAACTGATATACTATTTAAATTAACATTAAATTTGGCTCTGACTCTTCTGTGGTTGGCCTGTGGCTCTCTTAGTCTTGACCACCATCATTGTCCTAAAGCAGATTCCCACTGCATGTATCTTTTCTTCCCTGTCCTGAGCTATTGCATATTGCTGATGTCTCTCTCTCATGAAAAGTGGGTATAAATTAAATTTTTGAAAAAAAGAATAGTTCAAATATGCCCAGAAGTGTTTTACTTACCTCTGCTTAAGAGCCAAGTACTAGAATGAGCAAATGAATACAACTGGATTTTGGGTTTCCATTCATTCTGATTAATGCCCCTTCCCATTTGACAGAGATCAAGGCAGCTGGTCTGGTTTCTTGTCTGCAAGACACATAAAGTATCTTAATCTTCTCTGTTACCTATTTTGTGTGGTGCCAGTGTCTGCATCTTCTGAGGATTCCCATATGCAAAATGGTACAGTGACAAAAGCAATACTGTCTTGATTTAAGGCATCTAGACAAGTACCACTTAAATTAACAAGGAAGCATCTATTCCCAGCTTGACTCTGTGTAAGAAAGTAGAGGTTGAGAAATTCTCTAGAGAGAAAATTCTTTGAAGATCTACACTCTGGCATAATATTACTGAAGGAAAGCTTAGACCCTGTGAAGTACATGTCAACATTGTTGCTGATTTCCGTAAGCCCAGAGCTGCTTCCAGTGTCTTCAGTAGAACAAAGGATTTGGGGCTTGGGAGATTTTTTTTTTTTAATAATAGAAATGGAATTTTGGCTGCCTCTTCTGCACAGAGACAGTCATACCAGCAGGTGAAAAGGAAGTCAGAGCTGTTTAGTAAATGGAAAAATTATACACAAAAAAGGAGAGGCTGTTTCACAACTTTCAGAGATGTGCTAGAGCTTTCTTGATGTACACACAGGCTGTGGAAAAGTAACCTTCTTCTTCCTGTCTTTGGATGCCATAGGTGTGTTTTGGCAAGAGAAGCACCAAATAGCACAGTATAGTAGCTGATAGAACTGCTGAAATCAACACCAATCATTTCTGGAAAGCAGACAGACTTGTGGGATGACAGATATAACAGGGATTGCAATGATACTGATTTGATCTCCACCCATCCGGCCTCTGTAACTATAAAATAAACCAAAGGAGAAAACCAAACCAAATTGGCTGCGAGAGCTGTGGGATTTCTTCTTTAGACCAGTGCCAGCTAACAGACCCCCACAAGGAGACAAAAGAAATTGTTTATAGTTTTAAAAATATTTTCCATTTTTGAAGTTACTCACAAATGAATTTCCTAAAAGGAGAAGAAAAGACAGAGAGGAACAGATTAGCAAGCTTAACTTAAAGTAAAAAAAGATAAAAACCTCCAGCTATAGTAAGGTGACAAAAATACTCCCAGAAATAGAACAGATTGTTACTTCCGAGTGTTCTCTTGCAATAATTTCTGTAAAAAGCCCATAGCCAAATCCATAGCATTTTCACCATCCAGCTGTGCTTTGCAGCCACTGGGGCAAATCTGAACATACCTTTGAGGGATGGAGTAGTACCTATATCTCACTTTTCCCCCAGAAGCATACTCTGATATTCCATTCCATGAACCAGTACTGGGCTGATGAAGATTCAAAGATGCAATTCTTTGGCAATGGCCCAAATAATTCTAGCTAATCTGAGAGACCAAATAGACAGACCTGATTTACAGATGTCTTAAAGCCAGCAACAGCCTTGTAACAAATACTGAGTCTCAATCCTCTCTACCTTCCTGCTGGTTGAACTTCCAGCAGCCCATTCGGCTCTGGAGTTTCACACTTGAAGTACAAATGCCCACTTTTACCTCGAGCAATAACAGGAAGTAACACCACTGATTGATGGTCCTATCCATTACCACTGTCTAAGGCCCCACACATCTCATGAGAAATTCCTTCAGTTCTGTCATGCGGGTGACTTGAAATGCAGCAGGAGTATTTAAATTAAAGGGGCATCTGAACTAATGGAGCCTCCTTTTGCTTGCGCTGCAGGATTGGTTGGCTCCTATGTTTATGAAGATGTGGGTTCTGCTGCAGCTTTTTACACATTCGGGGCAGTCCTAAATCTCTTCCTCTCTCTCTTTCTGAATTCTCCAAGATATGTAAGGCCTCAATAGCACTGAAATCAACCAAAATATTCAAAAGATAGGGAACAAACAATGCACGGTGAGCAAGATTATTAACCTTGTTCCTTCCAAAAATTTGGCTAAAAATGTTTCTCTTTGAATGAATTGCAAAATACATTCAAAGAAGGACTTCATTCTCATCGCAACGCTTTGCCAATTTGTACACCCATAGGCTGCAGATTAGAGCATTAGCCCTGCCTGGGTAGTGTACCCCACAGGCAATCACAAGTGATTTCAAGCTGTAGGCAGCCAAGGGGCTGAAAGCCCCCTTCCTGCTGCGCAGCGTGTGCTGAGCCTGGCACAACGTGACACCTGCTGCCACCACTGCCTGCACCCTGCTTCTAAAATGTTCTTGCAGTTTCTCAGATTTCTCTTCAATAGATCTGATTTTTTCCACCCCAGGGAACAGAGAGTGATCAAGGGAATCACGTTTCTTTGAAAAGAGATGCGATTAGTCACTCAGAGAGGAAAAAAACTCTCATCAGGACTCATTCTGTACAGAGAAAGAGACTGGGCTGCATGCCAGACTGCTATTAATTCTACCTGGAAACAGATTAAATCCTAGGTCACTGTTCTGGACATGGAAGCCTTTTGCTTCTTCTATATTTTCAGCAGGGCTCTGGAGTTTTTGGCAGTGTTTTGAGCATTATGCTCTATAAAGCAGTGTTAAATACCGCACATTTATAGTCAGGAAACACCTCAAAGTCCCCTAATGTCAATTAGCTACTTCCTCTGCAAAGTCGTAAGCAGATGCATGAGAGCAGCTCTACAGGAATATATTTGCTAACAGGTGCACTATTAGGAAGGAAAGAAGGTTGTTTATATTAATGGGAAGGAAGTCCCCTTCAAAATTGCTCATCCAGTGTTTTCTGGCTGCTTCTGGCCCTGCTGTTGCCTCTCACTTTTCACCCATATGTGTTGGGTAATTAGAGGTTCAAACGATGCATGAAGAGCCTCTGCTTCTAGTGACTCATAGCTTCAGGGATTATCCAAGATTACCAAATGGCTTATGATTCCCTTATGCTTCCCTTATGGTGTGCATAACACATCAGTCTTCATAGGTGCTGTAAGATTAAAATTACAGGGACTCCTGACAGTAAGAGTAAATTACTCCAAGACAGGTCTTCCAGTGGGATAAAATGGGGCAGCTTCATTGAAGGCAGCAGAGCTTTGCCAAATTAACCATGTTGATGAACTAGCCCATTGCAAACTGCTGCACAATGTTTTCCATCCTTTCCACTACAATAACACTGTTTCTTTCTCACTGTTCATCTCTCAAGATACAGAGGGCCAGTTACTGTTTTTTCCCCTAGTTTTAGATCACCAAACTCATGGATTTACACAAACCTTAGTCAGAATCCCCAGCTATATTGACTTGGACTCATTTTTTAGTGAGATCTGTTTTGGCATGGGACCAACAACAACACATTTGCAATCAACCCTAACATTTTAGTACACAAGTCCACTGAAATCATAGATGATGTTCTCATGCCACAAAAACATTCCTATTTCTAGCTCCACCATCAATGGGTAATAAAGCACTCAAACTATTAGGGCTCCATTATAAATACTGCACTTGAAAACACAAACCCTGGGTGAAAACCAGTGTTTGCAAGGAACTCTTTCAGAACTTGGAGTAAATTGGTGTGAAATAATGCAGCTTGCCTTGAGAAATGCACTGGCACAATCCTGTGCTCTTCTGAGGAAGAGAGGGACACTCTGCCTTGGTCTCATTTCACAGAGGCAGTGAATTAAATGAAAATGCTTGTACTGGCTTCAAGTTACTTGCTGGAGACACCTACACACTCATGCAAGCAATTTGAAGGTGCATTTAGAATTAGAGAATGAGTTCATCTGCCAGCTCAGATGATCCAAAAGCCGTTTAGAGATAGCCATGGGTGCACAGAACAAGTGCACAGGCACATAATTTGATCCTGTTACCACTTTTGTGCTGCGTTAAACATACCTCAGATCAGCATGGATGCTATTCTGTTGGATTATTTGGCCCTTTTTCCTTTAGGACAACCAATATATACTTGATACAGCTTGTATCATATGTATATGATATAGCTCGCCTCATTTGAAGTATCCTAACACATTGCATGTTTAATGAGAAAAGGCACAGTGTGTCAGAACCATACCAGATGAGGGCTTTCCTTCAGGGGAAAACATTTGGCCCTCGTGTTTTCCATGGACATTTTTCAAATTTCCCATTAACTTAGAAGACTAGGTCCCACTTAAAAACTGACTCACAGTAGATTGACACCATGCAAGAACACACAGTGCAGATAACAAAACCAGTACTCTCAAGCTACGGTGCAGAAACATGTGAACGCCAGCCCCAGTCTTCAGCATGTTGCAACCAGGTCTACAAGGTGCAGCTGATCTGAAATGCTCTGCCCTGACCTGGGGTACAGCACAGATGAGATGCCCAGACTCTTGCTGCTGCTGAAATTGTATGCTTTCTGCTGTGTCAGGTGTCTGCTCATCGTTCTGTGTGGCATGACACAAGTGTAATCTTAGGCTTCTGAATTTCAGGGAAGAGGTCCTAGAATCACTACCATGCTTTTGCAAATGTTACTTTTCTGCCTTAATCAGGCAAGCTCTATTACTGCTTCAGCAACAGATGTAGGGACTGAGTAAAGGAAAGAATACGGAATTTAGCCCAGAGCCCTTTTAAATGCACTTCTATGAGTAATTTAATAGCTGTATTATAAACGTTAATGTTAGTATAAAAATCTGGGGAATTTCAGGCCCAAACTGGGTTAACTTTTTTCTTTTACCTTCTTTCCTCTTGAGAAGCTTGTTTTCTTTTTATTGCATTCCAATAACGAGAGACCATTTCACACAGGTACATCTGCAATATGTTACAGGCAGCAGAGAATATTAAAACAACCTGTGCTACTGCTAGTGAAACTAATAAGGGAGGCAAAACTTTTCTCAGGCTGAGAGGAAAAAGGTGCCTATAGCAGGAACTCCATTAGCGAACTCCATTACTGAAGGGACTGCACTGAACGCTGAAGTCATTTCTAATTTAAAGTCCTGTTTCAAATGGCAACTCTAATACTCAAAGAGGGCAGCTAGGCTACAGTGAAGTGGTGGTGGTGGTGGCCAGGTAGCTCACATGAGGTTGTGTTTAGATATGGATCAGAGTTTTAAAACAAAATGGCAAGTTAAGATAATAAAACCGAGGAGACTATAAAACAGAGAGAGAAGTTGTTTATACATTAACCTTACTTACTTCATAGAGAGGGGCAAACCTGTCTACCCTACTCCTCTGAATCGACATGAGTGTGAAAGTTCACCTCCAGTGTTACTGAGCTCATGCTCAGCAAAGGATCAGCTGTGAAATAGATTGCAAAGCCAGGAATGAGAGAACAGTTCAGTTGAGAAATGGAACGGTGAAAGGGGAAAAATGAGCAGAAGGAACAAAAAAGGGGAATGGGAAAGGTAGCTGAGAAGCCAGAGAAACAGAGAGGAAGAGCCAAATGGAAAAATAAACATATCGTTTCTTCTTTGGTTAAGGCTTAGGAATTCCTGCTCCACAGAAAAATTACCATTTCCAGATTCAATTTATTTTTTATTTCAAATTGGAAGGAAAAGTCAAAAAGAGAAAAGAAATGTATAATGGAATATATAGTGTGGTTCTGGCCACCCACCTGCTTACCAGACTGGCTCCCAGCACAAATTCTCACAGAGTCAACACATTCCACCAAAATGTCACTGTCTATTGGACAGTGGCTCCACTGGAAATCCTCTGTCCAGCTGTATATCCTGTCACTGCTTTTTAAAGCTGTATAGGTACCCAAGGGGAGCTTGGCTTCAAGAATAATAACACAATATGGTATGCTAGTGCGTACAATTTTTCAGTTTAGATTTCAAAAGGGAAGTTACTTATGTGCAGCAGGTCTTTCCAAGGACAGAAGAAGAAAATCTGTTTTATTGTTGTACCTCTACTGGTGGAGGAAGAAGGGGGGAAATGTGGGACGAAGAGGATAAGACCGACTTATGTTCATGGAAATAATTTGTCTCTGTGTGTGAGAGGAAGTTCACTGAATTTATTCTGTGTCTCCACAAAAGACTTATAGCTCCATATTTGGTTCTCCCAACCCCAGATGTCCTAGACATTGTTATATTTATTGTAAGTTTGGTAACAACTTACTATTAACAATTTATTGTAAGTTTGATGAACAACTACTAGTTCTTTGATGGTGGACTCAAGTCTCAAATAACGCACAGCCTTGTAACTGGCTCCTACTTCACGTTCCTCCCCAGTGAAACTGGTACCTGGCATGTTGGGAGAGCCATGACATCTTCCCAATTTTTGATCAAAGGCAAAGTCATGTGTCTCTGCCACACCTTGCACCCTCATGGTGCAGCTCTGGAAGGCTCTTTGTGGCTGCAGACTGTGACCAGGTTCTTAACACACCACTGTTTGTTCAGGGACAATCAGGGTATGGAGCTGACATAACCAGGATGGGAGAGCAGCAGTGGATATGGACAGAGGTGGAGATGGAACAAGTCTAAGAGGAGGTCTGGGACATCATCCCAAAAACAAGCTGGGCTTTACCAAGGGGACATGCACGGGCAGTAGGAGACCAGGCACAAGGAGGTCTGGGACATCATCCCAAAAACAAGCTAGGCTTTACCAAGGGGACATGCACGGGCAGTAGGAGACCAGGCACAAGGAGGTCTGGAAATGCAGATCACGAACATTTGCAGATGAGAAGTGAAAGGGGTTGGAGACCTGCAGATTGAAAAGTGCTGGAAGGGTGGGGTTGAAAAGGTGAGCAGAAGAGCACTGGGTGAGAAGACGTGGGAACTTGTGGTGGGCAGGACTGAGAAATAACATGGGGCAGTTTACCACAACCTACCATCTCACCACATAAGACTCTTTGTTCCTTTTACTTTACTTTACTTCATTCCTTTTGTTCTTAACTTTCTGGTAATTAAATGTCAAATCCAGGTGGTCTGCTTCATCTTAAATCTGCCAAAGTTGCTACTCAGGCCTGAGGTGTCCTAGAGCAGGGGAAGGGCTGAGGCCCAATACTGTAACCTGGACCCTGTATTCAGAATCTGTGCCCTTATCATGTGGTTCGTCAAAGCATATGTGCCTCCTCACATAACTCTGCGCAGATGTGGCTGGTCTTGGGGAAATTTATACTAGTGTATGTGAAACTAGAGGGGAAAAAAAGTATCTAGCTACAAAGAGGGTCACATTACTTTGACTTGGGAACTTACATGTCTACATCCCTGCCTCTGAAAGCAATCCAGCATCTGCGAATTCACTTGCACGTACAGATATTTGGCAGATGCATCCGAGAATAATACGTGACTCCACTATACATCATTAGTAGGTTAGTTTATCTAAGGTAAGAGACATAATACTGGCTAAGGCCTTTCTTTTCTGTATCAGTTCTTTGAAACTGATTTGAAAGCAGTTCAGGTTTTAACTCAGACTCAGTGTTCATTTCCAATAAATTTATTTTCAGTGCCCTTTGTATTTATGCTTCTTTCAGCCTGTTTTCCTTCCATTTGGCAATCTGCATATGCAAGTTTAGCTGTTAGTTTTTGGACCTAGTTGCCGCAATTGGAACTGGTTGAGGTCTTAAATTATGTTTGAGAGTTTGATCCCACTTGAATAAAATCAAAGAGTGCTTTTCATTAAATTTAGCATGAACAACAGAGAAATCAGAAATGAGGAATATTTTGCTTCTTAAAAATAGCCAGGAAGTTCCACAGCTCAGAAATTCAGTAGATGTGTACAGACAGGATGCAAAGATGGGATATAAAGCTGATTTATCAGAATCCAGGATTTCAAATTAAATTAGTAGTTTAAACAGAGGGACAAATTCTACACTTTAACACATATTCCTCCTTGCAAGTCTATTGCACTCAAATTTTGCACTATGTATCAGAACAAACTACAGTTTGTTAGGCTTTGTCTTCTTATAATTCCCTTTTTCACAGTTCTAGAACTTCTCAGGTGCCATCTCCAAAACAAGCATTTTTGCACAGATAATGGATATGTTCTGGGAAAATTGCCTCTCTGTACTAACAGAACAAGTCAGAGACATCCTGAGAGACATGCTAGTGAAATGCTGTTTTATGGCATCCTGCTGGTTTAGACAAAAAATAAAACCCCAAACCTTGGTTGATACCCTTTGGTTTTTTTGACCTTTAGCTGTGAAATCCCTGGAGGCAAAGACCCTCTCTTTTTAACTGTATGGAAACTCATTAGCCTAAAAGAAATGCTACTATGAGCAAAAGGACAATTTTGAAACTTTCTGAAGCTGCAAATGTTAGGTGGCAAAACCTCTCTCTGAGGTGATGTGTGCTTTCTCACACACATGGTCCCCCCAAAAGTTGGCTGGACTCCTGCTGAGAATAAATGTGCCCCGTTGCAAATAAAAGCTGTGATTGAGGCCTTAAAGCTTTACTGTTAGCCAGCCAGACAATAATTCATTTGTACTTGATTTTTCATTAACTCCTTTTTTGCTGTTTGAGAGAATCTTCCCAGGGCTTTTTCTAGCTGTGTTAACCCTAAGATCTTTATCTTCCATGTGCTTTTCTTCTATATGAAGGAAAAAAAATGAAACCACATGAAACCGGGCAATGCACCAGAAAACATTTATGAAATTTCTAGTGAAGTGTTTTGGCATAACTACATAACAATAACATACTATTTTCATTAACTTGAACAAACAAACCCAATAGATTATTAAAAAACAAAATGAAGAAGAAAGTACAGATGCGGTGTAACTTTACAATTTGACAATGCAGAGGACAGATTTACCAGCTTATTTACTGCTTCTCTTGACGAAGGAGAAGAGCTAACCCAAAAGCCACACGCAGGATCTACAGCAAAGAGCGTGGGGGAAATGCCGGATGATCTAGGTCTCACTGGTGACAGTAAACCAGCAAGATTCACAGCACTGATAAGGATACAGCATTTGCAGTCTCCTAACTGTCATCTTGTTAAGCTTAATGACCATAAAGGTAATGGATGCTCAGCAGAGCACTGAGTGCTTCCAAAGTGATAGGAATGTATTCCTCATTTATGCTCCTGCAAGCAATGACTAATAATTGGTTTAGAAGCATTCTTCTCTCATTTCTTTCAGAAAATACATGGTTGCTTAATAGCATAAGAATTATTTTGGTGTCATACACCACATAAGACCATATGCTCTGTGCAGCAGTTGGAGAAACTCACTTGAGTGACTGATCAGTCCAAACATCCTCCACTGCTGAGCTGAATTTGAGTCATGTAGGAGGTGTCACACAAATTACTGCCATACGAACAATCTGCCTCAAACATAAGCAAGCTAGCTTGGACAGTAGAAGCAGTTAAGCCCAAATAATATTGCAGTTCAGGAAGACTATATTATTGTACTTCTAAGGATAAACTTACCTTCAGGGAAACACTGCAGGCTGATTTACTTTGCAAAGACCTCTGTGCTATGTTGCCCGTGCTTGGTAACACACAGCTTACTGAGGCCATCTCTTTGCAGGAACACACTGTGGGACATCATAGAAATATCCTAAATGTACATGATCTCCTGGAGAAAGGACACAGCAAGCAGGAGGTAGAAGAAAGAATAACAAAGGAAGAAGCATCAGCTCCAGACAGCTCTGGCCCAAAGAGATGATGAAGAAGGAAGAAGGAGAACTAGGAGTTCAAAACTGTTTAGATGAAGGCTAATGTGCCAATTAAACGGCAATCAAACTGTTCAGAGATGAATGCCTCACAGTCATGGATAAGAGGAGAAAAGGAACCCTGAGGGTTACAGCTCATCTGCTGTTATGTAAGGGGCAATGTACCCACCTCAACCCTCCCAGTAAATCCTTCTCAGAGTTTTGAAAGACATTTATTTATGCTTGTTCAGAGCATTGGGTCTCATGAGACAATTAAAAAAGTCTTACAGAGGGCTTCTAAAGTCCAACAGCTATTTCAAATATGAAAGAACAAAGGGTAGGCTGGGATTCAGGGATCTCACAGAGTCAGAAAGCATTTACAGTGAAGGAAGAGCAAGTGGGCTGTGTTTGCTACATTAAAGCAGATTAGTTGTGAAAGAGTGAGGGGTTTTGTGCATTTTTTAATTCTTCTCGTGTGAACTTGTACATCTGTTAGGCATTTGTGTACTAGTTTATAAGTAGTGGTGCTATTTAAGCTGGTAAGACATACAAATACCCCAAAGGGAACAAGTATGTTAACATATACAGCTGTTATGAAACCAGCATTTTCCGTGCTAGGCCAAAGAATTACCATCCTTGTGGCATTTCCACTAATTCAGAATGAATATAAATGTTGAAAATATTGTTTTATTTCTCATACAATAGAGATTTTTTCTCTT
The DNA here is from genome assembly GCA_013397725.1 of Rhagologus leucostigma. NCBI lineage: Eukaryota > Metazoa > Chordata > Aves > Passeriformes > Rhagologus > Rhagologus leucostigma. The sequence continues at coordinate 2,180,682 of VZTD01000110.1, read as the reverse complement.
TTAAATAGCGATGGTGTTAAGCTGGCCATCACACTTCATTCCAGTGGTTCCTCCTGAGTGAAGTCTTACATCTTATGGAATACCCTGATTTGATCCAATTCCAAGTAATAATTTCCCATTCTTGTGCATGGAGGTATTTTGGAAGAGGCTTTTGTTTTTCTTTTAAATGCAGTCCTGCTGTTCCAGCTCGTGTTTTATTTTCCCTATCTGCCCTTTAACTAATTACTGTGTTGCAGAGCCTAGTGATGCTTGACAAGGAGCTGAAGTGAGCCGACTATTGTGAAGGAAAAAAGACTGACAACAGTAGACGATGTAAAAAATGGTAATGCATGAGGGTGAGAGGCAGAAAAAAGCCATGAGGAAACTTAATCACCAAAGTCCAGCACAGTGGGTCCTCTGCCCTCTCCTTTCTAACCCAAAGTGTATGCACTTCGCTCAGTGAACTTTAAGAAAGCCTTGCAATACTGTGAAAGAACGAAACCTGTCCCCTAAAACAGAGGCATGCCTTAGGCTCCTGAGTAGAGCTCTTGGACTCTGAATTGCAGCTGTGCAAGCAGGATCCCTGTGCAGGGGCATGGTCTTCTCTGCTGTCCCACTAGGGTGCCACATGGACTGTGACCAGCCATGCCCTTACAGCCCTCACGCTTCACTCAGGGTACAGCTGACTGGGACTCCTGCCTTGGGTTTATGTAGTGCTCTTCACCCCAATCCCTGGCATGGCATCCTGATGCTCAGCCCCTTGGTCTTGTCTCAAATAGAATTAGAAAACCTTTTCACACAGGTGAGATTCAGCAGCAAGTGTAGGAAGATCTGCCCAGCACTTACAAGCTTTATCAGGACTTGTGCTGGCTGTGGTGGTCTCCCATCCTGAAAGAAGAGCCTGTCAGCTGGCTATAGAGATGCGCAGAGAAGCTCATCTCCCCTTGCTGAGGTTTTTCATCTCTCAGTATTCATTTTGTTACCAACTCAAGACTTCCAAAGGAAAGCCCCGAACTCCAGCCTTCCTCATTAATGGGAAAAGACAGACACTTCTGCAGAGAGATTTGGCTCACCTGAAGTTGTGATGGATCTGAGCTGAGCTGTTACCAAAGCCCCTAGAGCCATGGTTTTCCTTCCAACAACTGGCAGGAACAGGCAGCACGGACCACAGGCCACAAGGTAATTGGCGCCTGTCAAACGAGCTGGAAGAAAGTGAGATTTTGTGATGGAAATTTTTCTGCTTCCCAGCCATTCCCCAATGAAATCAGGCCATCCATGTGGAAAGTTTTTGTCTGTGAGCAGTCAATGAACAAATATGTCATTGAGTATGTTCTGATTTTGCTTTATTTGCAGTTGTTGTCCTGAAATGTAGCTTTCTAAAAATTAATTTGAATACAGACTTATAAGTTTGATGGTGCCAGTGGGAGTGAAGAACTTAGCTGTCTGAGCTTGCCTTTATGGCTTGTAGCTGTAACTCTGATAAGGTATCGTGAGCCCCTTTTTTCTATCTGTCTGGTTGTACCATCCCTCATTTCCAGCTGTAGACTAACAGATTCATGGAAATGGGAGATGCTCATCTTAACCAAAAAAGAGACATCAGAAAGAAACAGGATTAATGCTGCGAAGGGGAAGTTTATTTTTTAGAAGATGCTTGTGCTTGTCACAGTAGAATTAAGAAGTCTTATTCCTCTCAACTGATATATGGCATATTCCTACTCCTCCACATAAGTGTGCCTAAGCAGCACACTTTCAAAGTGTCCTTGAGAGTGGCTCATCTTTTGTGCACGAGTTACAGGATGATAAAGTCTCTGTAATAATCATTTATTGTTTTCAATTTCCATCTGTATCCGGGTGTAATGTTCACAGATTCAAAAAGCTGGAACAGGCAGGTATTGGCTAAGTAGCCCACCTGGCTCCACTTATCCCCCTTTCAAATTAGAGGCAATGTAACCCAAAACCTCTATCTTCTGCTTTTTAACATTTCACACAAACTCATTTGGGAAATTTATTGTGACTTAAAAAGATCTGACTTTTTTATTTGGTGCGTCACACTGCAAGAACATTACAGTACCTGTTAGCCAGATGGTACAGGAATAACATGCCAAAAGGTACCAGATTTCTTATTTAGAGTCTGCTGTGAAACATGCATATCAGATTCAGGTGATATTAATGAAAAAATAATGCTGGAAAAGTTACGAGCCATTATTCCATACAGAAATGGCATTTTTTCCCTTTTACAAGCACTCTCGAGTTAAATAAGCTTTGAACTTTCAGATCTTTCTGTTTGCGGGGGTTTGCTTATAACAGTCATGTAGCCAATATGACGACAAGTTTGGAAGAGGCCCAGGTATTTTTAATCAGTGAGACCCTGCTGCAATGTATGAAACAGATTTAAACTGCTTTTGCCTTTACATGAACAAAATTTTCTCTAACTTAATATAAAATCAATGTAACCAACTGACCAAATTCCCAGAAAATTTACTGCTCCTCAGCAGGCTAGGCTGCATTATAATTTTAATTGTCAGTCCTAATATGATCCCTCAAGAGTTTTATGAAAACCAATTTAGTTTTAGAGATTGTAAATGGTGTGGTGGCTCTGTCAGCATGAGCACTATCAAACTGCTTTACTATCATATCAAAATTAATATCCAGTTTTCTTTCTTGTTGGTATTAAACCAGACCAGATGTTTGCTTTGAGTCTGTAAACCCCTGGTAACAGTGACAAACAGGATGAAAGTTACAGGGGAAAACAAGGCCAGTGCCGGCACTTGGAGCCAGTTGGTTCCCACCCCACTTTGCTCCCCACTGTGCTCGAATAAGCCATCCCTCCCACGGGGTTGTTTGCTTGCTCGTTCAGTTGTTTGTTTGGAGGGAATTGGGTTAGAGTAGCTCAGCTTCAAATGAAAAACACATCCTGATCTAGCAGGACCTGCATTGGAAATTATGCATCAGAGCATCCTGGCCCTTTTTGAGTCCTGATCTGCACTAAAGCCTGGCTACTGGAACTGTGCTTCAGTTAGGAGCTTCCAGACTTTCTGACAAAGTCATACCAGCAGAGACCTTCCAGGCCCAGGCAGCACCAGTTCTCACCATGTCCTCACCCACTCTGACTTTTCTCCTCTTCACGTTCATGGTGGCAATCACAAGTGACATGATTGGATGCATGCGGTCATGTCTTCTGATTGCAGGGTCACACTGAACCCAAGTTATAAGGAGGTTCCCTGCCATGGTCACGGGGTCAATAAGAAAAGATGACAAAGGTGCAGGGAAATTTGAAACTAAGAGCTTCCTCTTTAGGTAGATTTTCTCCAAGAGGTTTGATCCTTTCTCATGTCCCCCTCTCTCAAATAATCCAGCACAACACTTCATGCACCAGTATGTGAACATCTCCGAACTACTGGCACCATTTCTTGCCTCCTTCCTCCTAGGGAAGACCTTTGACATTCAGGCCGCCAGTTCAGAATCACCAACACGGCCCTGACTCCCCGTTGGCGGTACTGAGTCCCCTCAAAGCCTCCTTCCACTGGGACTTTCAGCCCTTCATGGGCAGGTCCTCCTCACCCCAGGGGCCGACCAACCTCTCTCAGGTCCTTTCCTTCTCTCACAAGCTCCACACAAATCTTGCTTGCTGGTCTTCAGCAGCATTCACCTACTGAGTGCATTCACCACTGAGGAAGCAGCCTGTTGCAGGCGAGACACACACACGTGAAAAACGGTGAGATTTTTAGGGCTACCATAACAAATGAAATGAATACATAAACCTACCCAATACCTCACTTAATAAAAAAGTTGACTCTAGTGATGGCAGAGGTATGAAAAATAACTGCAAAACCTATCATAGCAGGAGGAAGTATGCAGCACTCCTGATCTCAGCTACCATTAAAGTCTGTGTAGGATGTTCTCACTACGAAACATGGAAAATTGTAATTCCTATGATTCTCCTGTTAATTTCAGTAAGGACAAAAGCATATCTCTTAACTGTGAATTTACAGTGTTTTGCAAATTTAAGAAAGGCCACTTTAACATGACCAAAAAAAAACAATAATTAAAAAGGGTGCCTTTCTAACTTAAAATAATATTGACATAATTTTCTTGGATTTTTGCATTATTTTGAATAGGCTTTCAAAGCAGAACTGTCAAAATGTTATTAATGAGATGTAAAATGTCTCATATGTTAACTTTCTTCACATTTCATTGCAAAGTTAAAAACAAGGAAAAAAAGAAACCATTTCAACAACATAAATTTAGCTTAAGTGCATTTTCACTTTTTCAGCAAAATGGGTCATTGGTGTAACCTGTGAACATTTCTTGGTTTGCCGTGGTTTGATGAAAATTAGACATATTCCATTAAACTCATGTGATGAATATGCAAAATCATTTGAAACAGAAAGGAAAAAACATATCTGAGCACAGTTTTTGCAACAAGATTTAAACTATACACAGCTTCAGTCAGAAAACTTGGAAGGCAGCTTAATTTCTTTGAACTATGAGACACCAGGGCAAAGCCCTCAGCTCAAGTAAATTGCTATTGCTCCATGAAACACATTGAAGCCATGCTAATGGCAAAGGAATCATGCTGATTGACATCAGATGAGGATTTGGCCCCATTTTGTCTCCTGGGTAAATGAGATTTTTGGTGTTAAAGAGAACATTATTACTCCACAAATGACACAGCACTGTTCCCCTAAACACTAACTTGCTTTTGTAATCTGTTGATTCCCAAAGATTCCTTAGTCTAAATCAGGGTAAATAGAACAAAACAGTTTTCTGTTTTCTAAGATTTTGATGTGGTGCTCTTTGTTGCTACTCTGAGCTTGCACAAATTCATCTGCTTGAACACTGACTCCGGTCATGTTCAAGCTGTCTGTGAATGTTGTCTGGTCACCAGCCCGATACTCTTCATTTTTTGTTAGAAAAAATAGATATATTTTTCAGAAACTTGGTGGTTTAGCAATTTAAGCGTTTACAATTAACAAGTACCATCCTCTGCAGAATTCTGCGGTTTCAGCACAGAATAACAAGGTGGTTTAAAATAAAAGCACAGTTTAAAAATCTGTGAAAGCATGCTGTTGTCTTATTAGCTCACTGTTGTTCTGCAAATCCGCATCATCTGCTAGCACGTCACCTGCCCCCAGAGTCCCAAATGCTTAGTTCTGCTCTCCAACATTTGCAAAATCATACAGCAAAGTCAAAATGATAAATTATAAACTGACTGTGAAAAATTATTTTCCATGCACTGTGCTAATCCATACTCCAGTGGAGTGGCCATTTCTTGGCTGCAGGCAAATGCTAAACTTCAAAGTGTGGCTCAGGTGCTGAGCTGTGTCTTGTGCCTGACAGCAGGCTGCCGACATGGAGGTCGCTGTAACCCATATCCCTAGTCATGCCTTGCATGCTTTTCAGGCATCTGGGCCTTAATAACTGCATGTATCCTTGCTAGAATTTGTCACATTCTAGGCTACGTGTGACCCCTGAGCTCTGCAAAATGTGTAGCCACACACTACTGGCCAGAGTAATAAGACACATATGACATACAAAATATAAGCTAAATGTACTCCCTGGAGAGGCAATGGAAAGCAGTATCCTGGGGCCTCAATTTTTGTGTGTTCTGCAGTTCTAAAGCCTGAGAAAGCTGTCCTCAGCATGTTGACAAGCCTCAGGACAACCCACGAACATTAATTAAGGTAGTGCTTGCTGCCTTGCTTTCTACTATCGCCTGTTTCAAACTGCCCAACATTTTCCATGCCAACATAACTTTGCTCCCAGGTACATCATGAAGTTTTGGAAGAGGAAGTGTAACTGAATTGCACTTTGCAGCCTTAAAACATTCTAGTTGTTCCCTTCCTTCCAGTCTTCTTTTCCTTTCTGCTGCCCATGAAATTAATTTAGTCCTAATGCCTGTGGCTTTACTGATTCCATGTCACTCCTTCACGTGAACAAAACACTAAGTCCACAAGGTCCACAAGAGCTTTTTTGTGTCTTTTCCTTCTTGCAGCCGGATCAGCTACTTCAGAACGCAGGCTTTATTCTCTGTCTTATTTCCAGCACATTGTGAAGTCACTGTATCCCCATTAGCATTCATTACAGTAGGCTACCTGGGTATCTAACCCATAGCAGCATTTTGACATAATCATTCTCTTTCCAGCATAAACCAAACTTTTCTAGACTTCTGCTTTTTCCATGTAAGCAGCCTGTTGCAACAACCCTCATAACTGGTAGTCAAGTGATAGAAAATATTTTCTAGGGAGAAAGAGATCGAATCAAGAGCATTAAAGTAAATCGTCTCACTTTAGTTCTGCTAGGGTGGGGAAGAAATCCATGGAGGGCTGCCAGATGTAACACAGGACAGAGAATATACATGGTCTCATCAAGCAGCAGTGAGAGCCCAAGCAAAAGCTACAGAAGTCTAAAAGACACGAAATGCGTTGTTAGGTAACTGAATCCCCCTTAATTTTCCAATCTAAATTTGATAAACAGATCCACTGAAATTCAGAACACGTAAGAGAACTTCTATATTTTCTCTTTGTGGAGACTTTAGCATGTTTGTGATGTGACGGTCAGGATCTGTAATATGCAATAGTACATGAAGCATGCTAACCTGTGAAATACTCTCTAAATGTTCATTCTGGTGGCTTGCATTTCTTGAGAAAATGTCAATGTTTATTTCTGTTTTCATCTCTTTGTGCATATTTTTAATTTCTGCCTACATGGTTCCAGGCTCTCTAATACATTTCTATTCCACTATAACTCAAAGTGATAGCCATTAGACAATAGGCATAAATTCGTATCATGAATCTACAAGAACAGAAGGTTTATACTAACTTTCTCACCTATCATTTCAAGCTTCAGGAATGGCTGCCATATAACCAGAAATATCTCAAGTGTCCATCTTGGAAGATAAAAAATCCACTCCACCTGCAAACAAAATTCTCCACACCAGTAAGAAATTCATGGCAGTTGTTCCTTTTACATAATATTGTTGTGGTTATCGCAGTTAAATCCACGTATCATTAGCAGTGACTTGCATTATTAACATCAACTTATGGTCACTATCATGCAAAGAAAATTAGTTTTTCAAGAATATTTGAAGCAGAGCCAATTCCAGCTTGAAAAAACTGCCCTTGAAGTCTTTTGTCCACAGCTTTTCTCATCTGTAGCACATCTCTTATGTTAAAGCCACAGGCAATTCTTTTTCTCAGATGGTTTGTGTATTTCTTTGTGTATATATTTTTAAAATTATGTTTAAACAAGTTCACCACAATGAACTCTAGAATGGCCTCTTTATCCTGTTGATTCAAATCCTTTTTCCACTGACTGAAAGGCTGAGGAATGAGAATATGAGGAATATGAAAAAGGTAATAGCAGGAAGTTCCCCATGTCAGTGTAACAGTCCATGTGTAGAATGAGAGCAGAATCTTAAATCACAGGCAGAAGGTAATTCCTCATAATTGTGCTACAGAGTATTAAGCGTATCAGAGATAGCACATCTGGATATTTTGTACCTCGACCACAGTACCCAAACCCATATCTGACAGACAGTTTCCTGTACTTAATGTGATTAATCCTTTTACAATCTAGAATATCTCTTAGAGCAGAGGACCTTTTTGAAATCCTATAAAACAAGTCCTTATTTTCTTCCTCTTTCAGCACACTCTGTTATGTTCAGTAGTCTGTAATTTCTCATTTGTGCTGACAAACATCCCAGTCCTTTATCAGCTGGCAAGAGGCTGCAGGGATCCATCACACTTCCAATCAGGTTGGGTTGTAAACTTCTGTCTTGTCACTCCGATAGCACCCCAGTTCATGTTATACACATTCTGGCTCCCTGAATTCCTCTCGCACTTGCAATTAAGTATGCTATAGAATCACAGCATAATAGAATCATAAAATCATTTAGGCTGGAAAAGTATCTTTAAGATCATCGAGTCCAATGATAAACCCATACTGCCAAGTCACCACTAAACATTGTCCCTGAGCCTACTTGTCTTTTAAATATCTTCAGGGATGATGACTCAGCCACTTCCCTGGAAAGACTCTTGTTGCTCAACAACCCTTTCTGTGAATGTTTCCTAATATGCAATCTAAATGGCCCCTGGCACAACTTGAGGCCATTCCTTCTTGTCCCAAACTATCTCAGCTTTGTGTCTCACCTGCACCTTTCAGCTGTTGTTGTTCTCATTCACTTTAGTTTCTGATGTTCTGAGCCTTGTTTCCACATGATCCTTACTCTTTGCCGCATTTGTTTGACTGTCTATAAACATACAGGAGTGCAATAGCCAGGATACCAAGGCAGTGTGCTCCCAACTCCTTTCCTACAGCAATGGGAGAAGTGATTGCAATTCCCTTCCTACACATCAATGCAGTGCTGGTATACTGCTTTGGTATATCCACTTCCGTTCCTGTTCACACCATTACTATACTTTCTAGAAAACAACTTCCTCAGTCACTGGCTTTTCTCGAAAGAGTCTATTTTAATCCTATTCCAGAGGCTCTCAACAGTCTATAGAGCAGTAGACACTTGTCCAAGCAGGAAACAGAAGTAAATATTGGAGGCACCAATGAACAGGAAACATTCATTTCCATGGCTCCACTTCCTAATAATTGTTACTCTTAGTATACTCCTAATCAGTGATAGAGATACTAAGGTTTGACAAAGCTATGTTATCAATGGTTTTGACAGAAATTTTTGGACAAAACCAAATACATTCTAAAAGACTTTTTTTTAACGGAGACAGTAGTAAGTACATTCAATTTCTTTCTCTTCTCCAACAATTCAAATCTACAAAAGATCCTCCCTGGTCTGAATTAACTGTAATAGTAAAGAACTTAATGTCAGGTTGAATAATGATAGACTTTATGTTTCAGAGAGTTGCTGCTACTTTTACTCATGAGTATCATAAAACAGGGTTTAAGAAACATTTGTATTAAAGCAAAGTAATATATTCAGCTGAAACTTTAGCAAGCAAATGCATTACAGCACTGAAATAGTCAGTATTCATATATCAATCTGGGTTTAGCTGATCTGACAAATCTTTTAGATAAAAAAAACATAAAAATACAGTTTGAAATAGTTTAGAAACACATTATGTTCACTTAATGGCAGATGTGAAACAGTATACTGACACTTTAGGCCTTTTAATACAACCCCTGCAAACCACTAATTAATCTTCTTACCTTAGCAAGGTCACAGACTTTCAGTGTAAAGGGCTGATGCGCTGAAATGCCTTAAGACTGTTTTACGAAGTTGTCTGAGAGTGCCCTTGTGTTTGTCCATAGTTTTTGTCTGTTTTTTTTCAACCAGTTTCTTCCATAGCCTTGTGTGTGCAAATCCATTAGCACAGTTTACTTTAATTTTCATGAAAAAATACGGCAAACAGACTTTTCCAGTCTTTCACAGGTTAACGCAGATGAAGAAACTGGAGTCTCTCTAATGACCTATATTAGCTGAATTTGAGCTCCTCACAGATTACGAAAGAAGAGTATTATATGTCTTTTATCCCTCTTAATGCACAAGGACCTTGTTTGCCTCTTATTCCTCCATGCCTTTTCTATGTCTCTGTTTACTGTCTTTTAAAGAATTCTGGACTGCTCAAGAAAATTTTATAAAGTCTAGGAGTAAGTGTAGACTTGTATTTCCCTACAAAGAGAAAAAAAATTGTCAGTGGATTTGAGAAAGAAAGGAAGAGGAATGGTTTTTGCATTCCTCCCCAGTGTCCAAGTTCAGATAGATAAAGGATTATCAAGTGGTGAATGACATCACCCCTCTATCTCCCCTAGAAACCCAAGCAGGTTGAGCATTTTGCAAAATACACCACGGGGTCAGCTTTCAGTTCAAAAAAGAAATAATTGAAAAGAACAAAAAGGAATTTAATCCAAACCACTGCACCAAAAAAAGAGTCTTTCAGTGAAAGGATGAGAATATTGCAATTGACAGGTGTGGGGAGAAAACTTGCCAGTTTACTTGATATTAAGAATAATCAAATTGCTATGGATGAAGCCAGAAGAGATCCAAGCCTCCCTTTGGTCCCTGAATGAAGTCCTAATGTAACATTTCCCCATATCAGCACATCCCGGTTCCTTCCTGGAGGCGAAATGTCTGGGCAACTTCACCAGCCTGAATCTTTGCAGGGGTAGGTTTTGGTTTTGGCCTGGAGCAACATTAGGTGTTTGCTCTGTAACTGACCTCCCCAAACAACCAAAAGTCAAACATCCCCTCAGCTGAGGAGGGCTGAATCCAGCCTAAATCAGCTGAGTTTCTCCCATGCCAGAAAACCTCGGACTAAGCAGTTAGGATAGGTCTTATGGCAGAGCCAAAGAACTGGCTTTTAATTTTGTAGTTTCAATGGTTTCAACCCTATTTCAAAATTTAAACTGATAACCCTCCATCTTAATTTAAAAATAAACCCTTCTGCCTCACTTAATCATGTCTCTAAAAATACTTTGGCCAGATCCACAGTGTCCTTTCCAGAAGGAAAGCCAGCTGTTTCACCTCCTCGGTTTCATTCTCCAGGCATTCCCGGAGGCCATACAACTAGCACAGCTGTCTCTTGGTGTACCCTTTGGCTACCAGCTGTGCTGTGATGAGCCCCAGCTCCTCAGAGGCCCGGACAGCCAGACAGATTTGGGGCAGATTTAGCACTGATTTAAGAACAGGTTGAATTTGCTTTCAACATGGCATCCAGGCCACAAAGGTGGGTTGGGGCCAAATTCCCCTCACGCTGAGTTGAGTGCAGCAAATTCTTGGATCTTGATAATATTTAATTTTTTTCTTTCTCTGAAGTTGACCTGTCCTGTTTTGCTTCATCCTTCTTTCAAAATCATAATTCTTTTTGTATATCTGCCTTTGTCTTTTTCTTCCTTATTTTTTGTTTCCAATAATAGGCTTAATAATGTTCCCTTCATTGTTCCTGACATTGCTTTACTGACTCATATTTTGCCATAAATTATAACTTTTTTCTTTTTTCTATTTGGGCTGCATTTCCCCCCAAACACAAACCTTTCTGAGAACAACACTTCCCCCCCTGCCCCAGTCTCTTAAATGACATAACAAATCCTTTGGAGAAATTTTGACCCAAGCATGATGTCTTATCTGTTGCCATTAAATAGATGTTTGGTTTTGACATGATAAATCACCAGTGTGTTTCAAATAGACTTGGTTTTAAGGTGGAATTTAGCTCTGTTGGCAAAGGCAGGGACACATTGTCTTTCTTCCTACCACTCTTTTTTTATACCATTTAAGACTATAATGATAAATGCTTTTTCTCCCTTTGCTATTTTAAAGAACTAAGGTCTTGGACATGTGTCTTTCCTCTGTATGCTTGATTTTATTAGGTAACATTGAGATGATGAGATGGTTGTGAAAAAACAAAAACAACCTTCCCCAACACCCCACAAAAGAAAACCCTCATGGTTTTATTGTTCTGTCAAGGATTTATTGTCAAATTCCACTTCAGCAATTCCAGACATCATGATTAAAAAGTGTTTGTGGGCTCGGAAAAGTGTCCAATTGCTATTTTGAGTCAATAGCTAACTATAAATGTTCTTTGATAAGAATACCAAGAGGACATGAAGGAATGGTGCTGGGATCTCTGTTACAGCATTGTGCACACCAGATGAATCTTATCCTACCAGCCTAGAGGGCAGACAGGGCTCATTTCCTAGTAGACTGGATTATGACTGAGCAAAAATGTCAATGAATCAATGAATAATCAATGCATCTTCATGGAATATTAAACTAATGCTCTTTTCTGACTGATCAGTGCTTCTAATGTTTTTAACAAGTTTGGTATTGTAGGGTGGGTTTCGTTCACTCCAATTTCACATACATGCAATGAAAATCACTCGCCTAACCTCTTTGGACATCTATTTTAAAATGAGATGGCTCAAATCCTACATGTGTTTTTTCTCGTCATTGATTATTGGGAGAGTTCAAACTGGCTCAGATATGGCAGTGGGGGTGGACTAGATGGTCTTTAAAGGTACCTTCCAATCCAAACCATTTCATAATTCTGTGATGCGAGTTTCTACTCCATTGTCTTGCATGTGGCCAGATGAATCTTATCCAGACAGATTTCTTTTAATTTTATGCTTAGCATTTTTATTTATGCTTAGCAATGTTTTCATTAAAAAATGAGGGAGAAAACTTCAGGACGCTACAGAATATTAGAAGTACGTTTTGCAACATTGAAGGCAATGGGCATGTTTTAGTGGCAAACCCACTTTACCAGCAAGTTGATAATATTCTGAATTACTTCATTGGCTCAATCCCATTTAAACAGTCATGGCAGCATATAATCATAGTGCTTTAGTTTTATTCCTTAGAGCTTTAGGTAATAGAGACAAATTGCCTAAATAAACAGAGGAACTGTTCACCTTAGCTCTAGATAAAACTCCTTTGTCAAAGTTCCTCACTGAAGATGTTTTGATGCTGATTTTCATGTTTTAATATGAACAGTTTTAACTGTTTTAACAAGAAGTCTAATGTCATCATTATTTTGATGAGGGCAAAGATTATTTTGAGCATTATGTCCAAAACCAGGCAGTAGACAACCAAAATTTAGATGTATTAACAGCTTGGTTTTACACATCTGGATCCCCCAGAGCAGCTTACAGGACCAGACTGGTGTCTGAGCCAGCGTACGTCGTCACTCTCATGTCAATGCTCATTACAAATCCATGCCAGTAATACTCAAGTTTACAGCTGCCCGAAGTTGACTCCTTCTGGCAGCAAGGGTGAGCTGTAATTTCCCCTTCATGTCCATCCATTAGGCATCCACAGCTCTAAGACCCCTCTCTACGGCAGTCCCTCTGGTCCTTCATTCAAACAGGACAATAGTCCTCCTAATGGGAAGGAGGACGAAAAAGAGGAAGGTGCAATTCTCTCTCCATGTTGCCCTTATATTCCCAATTTTTTTCTGTAGTGATAATCCAGGACTCCAGCTGCCATACCATGATCTGAGTGATTCAGGCTCAGCTCCCAGGACTTCAGATCATGGATAAGATATGCACAGAAAAAAGCACTCTGGGGAGGAGGAAGAACTAGAAGCCAGCATTTCTTTTTCCAGTTAGTACAGCTGGGTTATGGAGTCATGTTTTTTCTCTGGTCCAACAAAGTTTGAATTCTTCTGGCACAGCTTCTGAGGTTCAGCAGAGGGAAGGACAAGTGCCAGAACTGTCTGGTAGCTAGATGACTTTCCTGGGAGACACATGAATTACTGAAAGCAGGGATCACTGCTTGGCCTAATGGTCTGAGTGCTAGGGAAGGGTAAGGGATGGGACAGAAGCTTCCTCTCATTGAGTTTTAAAAAAAACCTGGTTGCTGCAGATAAATTTTACCTGAACCCAGTTGTGTTGGAATAAGGCATGGACAAAGGTCTCTGATCAAGGAAAGCTTTTAATGCATTTGTAAGTAACACTTGCATCGCTCTGTCAAGATGAGAGCCGCCAGAGTGTGCTTTCAGACAGTTAAGAGCACCTGAGGGGTCTTTAACTAGAGGAGCATGATACCTGGTTTTCTCTTAAGAGCAGCTGTGTGAGGTGTTTAAATCTGCTCCTAATATGAAGACGGGGGTCCAATGGAGCCGAATAATTCAGCTAATCCCAAAACACAGTAGGGAGGCCACCAGCCTGCTGTGTAAAACCTCAGCAGGTCCCTGTGGGCATCATTAGACATCCTCATACCTTAAAAATCTTGTCCCTGTGCGGCGGTGCTGCCTGCCGGCTAGCAGTGACCACAAGCACCGGGCACCTGCCCACACCGGAGCGGGTGACGGAGGCTGCTCGCAGCACAGGAGGGCAGGCAAAGCTCCGGCTCGGATTCGCCTTGCCCACCGATGACAAGGGTGCGCAGAGGAGGCAGGAACAAGGCAGAGGGAGTTTTCATGGTAAAAGGGAAGGGTTTATTGAGAGCAAGGGTCCAACATAAAACCAGGAAAGGGCAGGAAGAACCAAAAAAATGGCACTAACATGGGGTTTTATACCCTTAAAGAAAAGGAGGGGAAACCACGTAATAACCAGTGATACAGTGACAAGGGAGCATTACAAAGGCGGGAAAAAGGGTGCTTGACCAATAGGGACAGGGGTAGGTGGGGAGGATTAACATGGACCAGTGGGGGACCGAGTAACAGAGAACTTTCTAGAGGGGAAACCAAATGTAGGGGAAAAGGGAGGAGATGGCAGTGGCCTTTTATGGGGGTAAGATCTGCATACCCTGCACAGCCCTCTGGGTACTCACCCTAGCTTTAGGGCTCTTGGGCTGTGGGGGTACCAAACCAGTGCAGGTACTGGCCTTGCTGGTCGTGGGCTCTGCCATGGCACGCTACAACATCCCTGATGCCATTTATTTTCTGTTAGTAGGGCAATCTAGGCCACCAGCTTCCCCAGGGGCTGCGACCACATGAGTTCCACTGGGGTGGCAAGACAGAGCCTGGCTCATCCCTCCGTCCCAGTCAGAAGTGGGGCACTGCAGGGCACCAGGGCAGCCACAGTTTCTGGCATAGTGCATTTCCTGGGGATGGGCTGAGGCTGCACCAGGACACATGGGTGGGCCCAGCTTGGTGGGACTCCATGACCAGGCAGGGGAGCTGGAGACCAGCCCTACAGTGACACTGGTGGGGCAGGGGCCAGCTGGCCCAGGAGGCTGATGTGGTGTCCTTGCCATGGGCAGTGTGCAGGGTACCCCAGGCAGCTGGGCAGGGGCAGTCAGGGCTGTCAGTACCTCAGGGCCCAAACACTTGCATTCAGTGGTCAGTCCAAAGGTAGGCAGGCTTTATATGGCTGCTGCTGTGCTGCCAGCCACATCCTGTATTTATCCACCCACTTGCCTTAGCCACCCTGGGCAAAGCCTTACCTGCATGACTTCTGTGTATGCCTTGCCTCTGCATGGGCTTGGATTTCACCATTGATGCTTATTTTGCAAAACACATGCCACTAAATCTGGCTTTTTTATGCAACCTAAGCATCGTTTGGGCCAGAGAGCGACCATCTCAGCTGCCAGGATACTGATTTACACATCCCTGAAAGGAGATGTGTCTTTCCTATTTGGACCCAAGTTAGTCCCTGCCCTTTTCACAGGTAACAAAACCCTGACCTTATCAAGTGTCAAACTGACCTGCAACTCTCTTAATGAAAACACCCTGCTCCACAAGCAGAGGTGCCCGGGAGCCTGAGTTTCCTGGAGCAGTCAGCCACTGCATGATGGTTTGCAGCTGTTTATGGTGACTCTGGCTGTGGTTGGTTTAACATTCATGAGGGCACACCACATGGTGAACTTGGACTCTCAACATGACATAATTGCTGTCTTCAGACGAAATAAACACCTCAGAAACATAAACAAAGATGTTTACTGCAAATAAAAAAATCATATTCACATCATTAAGTCTTATGAATTATAAAGAGGTCATTTTGCAAGTTGTGAAGCATCCATGTGCACAAGGGCTGCTGTTTTCATCAGGACAGCTGCCTGGGACATGCATATATTTATCTGAATGTGCCAAGCCAAATCTCTAGCCTTGTATCTAGAAAGGTCTTGATTTGACTGGTGGCATCATTCTGACGCTTTCACAGTTTCATTTTCTCCCGATCTGGCAGTAGAGGGTCATAGAAAACACCAAACCAAGAATCTGGAAAACAAAGATATTTCTGGTATTACTTGGCAGTTCTGGAAATCCCAGGATACAACTGATACACAATGGGAATATTTTGTTTGCAAATGTCTTGGATTTACATGCGGGCTAAATCTGCTATGCAGATTTTTTCCAGTGTGGCTCTTACAGAGTATGACTCCAGAATAGAGACATTTTAAATGAAGTCAGTATATACCACAGGTAAGACTGTGGACATCATGGAGAAGTTTCATTTATTTAAAGATGGATTGCCTCTGTGGACGGGGAACCCTGTACCTCTGGGTGTTTAAAATGCAGTTGTTAGCTGTAATGGAGCAGTAATTACCGAGTAGTTCAAGAAATTTGGACAAAAATTGAGCATTATATTTTCTGATAGAGGAATGTTGTTCACTGTGTATTCTAAGGGTTGTCTCCCTTTGAAATCTCTCTTATTTTCTACTGCCACTCTCTTTTGTGTAACCATATATGTGAAGTGTATGTATACATGTATACACGTACATTTGTATACTGTATACAGGTATACATCTATACACATGCCTCACTGTTTTGAGTTGCAAATGATAATGCAACAAATATTTTATATTTATCAGTAATGGACTTGGGTTAGAAACAATAGTGAGGTCACTGAAGAAGCTGTTACTTGAAATAGAAAATTCAGTAGGGTCACCTTCTGTATGGGGAATTACTGGGTAAAATTCCGTGAACTGTGGCGGACAGCTGGTGAGATCAGATCAGAAAGCTTCCTTCTGGATTTAAAACTAACCAGTCTGTGAAGGTGTTCCACAAAAGTGGAAAGCACCCAACTGACACCTTTGAAGTCATGAACACTGGCACACTTTATTTACTTAAAACAGAGACAGAGAAGAGCATATGTAACACAGAGCTAAGACAAAGGGATGGACTCATTGCTGGAATAAACTGACAGGGCTTCCCTGACATACCATGCCCACATTTGCACTTACGCCTAAATGAAACTGGGCCCTTCCTATCTGTATAATTTTCACTAGTAGGGTGAGCTGAAAGCAGTAACAGCCCACAAGTGGCATAATGAAGCAGGCAGAGGGGGGAAGAGCACTTCTTTTTATTTGGGATTTCCTGGAGCAGAGAGGTGGTTAAGCAAGTGGCCAGTTGCTTGAGTTAATATGGAGAGGCTAAATGTTTATCAAGTTTATCAAATTGCCATCTGGCAATTTGTGCTGAGTCTGATATTGTTTATTCATGTTTTTTTCTAATCCTTTTATGATTGGAAGTGGCAGCTACAGCAGAAAATGCCAGCTGGAGAACAGGAAAGAATGATGGCCAATGAACTAAAGGGTACAACTCACATAACTGCAGTAACTAGAGCAAAGTGACTTATAATTCACCTTAGGGATACAGAAACAATTTTACACTTCTATTATATTTTTAAGGCCATTTATATTGGTGTATTTTCCCCTCAAAGTAAACATATGGGTGAGAGACCTGACCCCCCACATATAGTTCCTTAAATACCATGAAGCCTGTGCTGAGAAAGAATTTGGTGACCTGTCCTCTTCCACTGCTGCAGCTACATAATTTTTCCCCACTTACTACTATTTTCCTGGAAACACAGTTTTGATCTGGGGCTCTTGCCCACTGTTCTACCATGAGGAGCAATCCTCTGCCAATGATGTTAAGAAGTTTTTGCTTTGAATAACAGACTGAACTTTCCACAGCAATCTTTGTCATTTTAGTTTTTTCCCTCAAACATCCATTGGTGGAGAGCGAGGGTGGAGGAAAAACAAGGAGGAAGAGTGAAAAGAAAAAAAAATACTGAAGAAAGCGTCATGATGAAATTCCCTGTTTCTTTATCATTTTCTCCTATTCAAATGAAAATCAAGTAGCTGACTGGATAGCCTCACTTCTTTTCCTCCTCTCTTCAGAGAAAATCTTGCATGTTATTCTTCAGTGTATGGTGAAGAAATTAAAATAACAGTTCACATACTCTGTGCTTTTTTACACACAGGAATATATGGAGCATCACACGTGTGCACTCAGACACATTCATGCATGATCTTGATGCTTAAAGTTTTAATGCCTCAGAACTATAATTTTGTACTAAAACTTCTCAATGATAAGAATATGTATTTTAGGGGCTAAGTTTTCTTAGGAGATGACTTTTTCCTTGAGCAAAGATGAGAAAGAAGAGGAAAAGTCTGGCTATCCTTCCTCATGTTTTCTGGCACTGTTTATTCACACACCTCTCTGTGGGGCTCAGTGTCAAGGCACAGCCTGGCTTCAGGACTGGCAATTTTTTTGAAGAAAATGCCAAAAGTGAATGTGATTCACTTATACAGGCAGCAGGGTGGTCTGATCCCACCTGAAGTTTGCAGCTCAGCAGCCATATACTGCTTGTATGAAATAACAGTAAGGTTATAGCTAAGGTGAGAGGTGGTTTTCCCTTGTCTATTAATTGAGCAAGGCATGTGTTTTAATCCCATTCCCGAAGTATTTCCAAGTAGAACATATTGCTTGTCAGCTACTGAATATTTTAAAAGTGTACGCTGGTACCTCAATAACAGCCAGTCCAAAGGATATCCCCATAATTATGACCAGATTGTCTTTTAATATTTTCATAATCACTTCTCCACAAGGCTGAAAAATAAAACAAAATTATTAATTATAGGTAAGCAGTATTATTCTATGGTTATATAGGAATGCATCTTCTAAAATAACTCTCTCAAACTCTCTCTCTCTTTAACTCTGTGCTAAAGGAAGGCTGTTTGAATTTACTCTGGCTTGTTGCTAACAAACACAAAAAACACACGTGTACCTTATGGTCTGCGAAAGTCTTTGCCTTCCCAAGTATGACGATTTAGTAGCTGACCATGAAGAGTTACCATTTCAAAGGAAGACATGCAGCTGTAATGCCTAACGTTTGCATGATTTTCAGTTAACAAGGAAAGAAGTGTTCTTACTTTCACTTGATAATCATTCGCTACTAGGAAAGAGCCGATGCAGCTGTGACCAGATCTGAAAGGGAGCTTCAGTTTCCCACCAATCTAATCTTCGGATTTGAAACTTCAAGGTTTATTATTAGACTTGAGACTGACTAAAAATATTTGGTTATAAAACCTAGCTTAAAAATTAATTTTGTCAAATGTTTGTTGGTCTTAGGCTGGGGCTGGAAGGCAGACCATGATCAGCATGGGCTCATGAGGAGAAAGTCCTGCTTGTTGAACTCGACTTCCTTCTATGACAGGGTAACCCACCTAGCTGATCTCAGAAAGCCAGTAGATGTAATCTTTTTGGACTTCAGCAAAGATTTTGATGCTGTCTCACAGTATCCTTCTGGACAAAATGTCCCTCAGACAGCTAAATAGCCATGTTATGCTATGGATGAGCAACTGGCTCATGGATCAGGCACAAAGAGTTATAGTAAGTAGGGTAACATCAGGCTGGAGTCTGGTTAGTAGAGGGATTCTACAGGGCTCCATTCTGAGTCCAGTTCTCATCAACATGTTCCTTTAACAACTTGGATGCAGGACTCGAGGGAATACCAAGTTTGCCAACAGCACTAAACTAGGAGGAGCTGTTGACTCCCTTGAGGGCAGAGAGGCCCTAGAGAGAGAGCTTGACAAAACAGAGAGATGGGTGGTCACCAACCATATGAAGCTTGATAAGGTCAAGTGCTGGATTTCGCAACCCTGGTTATGTTGGGGTTAGACTGAGGAATGAGATACTGGAGAGCAGTGCTGTGGGAAAGGGACCTGGGGATCCTGGTCGGTGGCAAGTTGAGCATGAGTCAGCAGTGCCATGGCAGCCAGGAGAGCCAACCATGTCCTGGGGGTCATCAGGCACAGCATCGCCAGCCGGGCAAGGGAGGGGATTGTCCTGCTCTGCTCTTCACTGGGGTGGCCTCACCTCGAGTACTGGGGGCAGTTTTGGGCACCGTAATGTACGACAGATATAAAGCTATTACAGATTGTCCAAAGAAGTACCATGAGGACAGTGAAGGGCCTTGAGGGTCAGCCATATGAGCAGTGGCTGAGGTCACTTGCTCTATTCAACCTGGAGAAGAGGAGACTGAGGGGAGGCCTCATTTGGGTCTTCAGCATCCTCATGAGGGGAAGCAGAGGGGCAGGTACAGATCTCTTCACTCTCATGACCAGTGACAGGACTCAAGGAAATGTCATGAAGCTCAGTCAGGGGAGGTTTAGGTTGGCTATCAGGAAAAGGTTCTTCACCCAGAGGGTGGCTGGGCACTGGAACAGGCTCCCCAGGGAAGTGGTCACAGCACCAAGCCTGACAGAGTTCAAGAAGTGTTTGGACAATACTCTCAGGGACATGGTGTGATTCTTGGGGCTGTCCCGTGCAGGGCCAGGAATTGGATTGAAGGATCCTGATGGATCCCTTCCAACTCAGCTTATTCTATGATTCTACAACTGAAGTTCTGTGCAGAGCTACTCTCCTTTTGAATATATGCATACGTCTGTTCTTACAGTGCTGCATCTTCTCTAGGCACTGACAATCCTCCATCTGCAAACTGGAGGGAAAGCCAAATACAGCTTAAATTCATCATAGTTACATTACTATTACAACACTACAACTCTCTTCCCCCCAAATATAGTTGTATTTTTTCACCATATTTCCTCTCTCGTAATAAACACATGGGTTTTCTGCTTCTAGTTCTTCTAAAAAACCTCTCATTTAAGCTGACTCATAACTGCACTGAATTTCAAATCTTTTTTCCCATATCAGAAGAGTTGGATGTCTCTACTAGCATCTCACACCACCACAAAATCTGTGTTCATATGAGCGATATCTTGCACCTGCAGTAATTTCACAGATGGCTTCTCATATGTCCTTTGAGGGCTTGCCTGAGGCCAAAAAGACATTAAATGTGGCCAAAACATCCTCTTTTTATGCAATCTTATTTCCAGATTGAGTTCTGGCATCCTCTACTTAACCAGACTGTTTCTTTGCTTCAAAATAGTATTTACTTCTGTGGGTCTACATGAGGAGGAACTTACTGCTCAGGCAGGACCTGCTTAAGGACCTGTGCAATTAGAGAATTATACAACCGGAATGGACATTTGCTAAAATCTGCTTGGTGGTAGGTGCATACTGGCAAACTTTGTACCACCTGCATTCTAAAACTTCAATTACTTTGTGCTATTCAATTATTTTGTGCACTTCTTTTTTCATATTTTTTTTTCATATCCATAGAGTCCAGATTTCCTCATAAGAAGACAGGCAAACCATTAAATTTATTAATTGCGATCTCTATTGTCTACTAGATGGTAGTCTTCTGAGTGTGCTTTCTTGTTGCCTGACACCAGATATTTTGCCTTATTATTATACTACTTGTTTTAAGATTTTCAAAAGTCTGTAGTTGTAAGAAATCACTCTTGGAGTATTCTGCCATGAATCCTACAATAGGCAAGGTTTCTTTCCAGCAGATCCTGCAGAATGAGTGTGGGTTTTTATTAAAGCATTGTAAAACCCCAAAAGTCTTGCATTTAATGTATCTGATTTTCAATACACCTTAGCGTTTTGAAAGTCTCTAAGTCAACATGTCTGCTACCACAATGAGCCTGGGTGGGAACATAACCTTTTGAGAGAGCAATGAGAGCCAAAGGGTAGCTGGTGTGCAGCTCTGACCCAGAGGCAGACCCCAACCCCAAAGTCATAATAATTTTCATCAACAATAACCACGCAGATTGCTAAGGGCCTAAACTGGAGGCATCTCCGGAAGAGGAAGGAGCAGAGTTATGAACAGTCATTTCTTAACGGATGGCACAGGGGTAATTCTGGCTAACAAAGACAAAGCAAAACCTTCCCTTTTCAGAAAGATACAGAACTTCTGAGAATGCCAGTCACCAAAGATAACATTGGATTAAAACTTGGCTCTTTGGAAAGAAGACTGAACATTTTTCTCACCTTTTTATAGATGTATCTGCCTTGATATTTGGTGCAGAGGTCTGAACTAGAGGGGTTCTCTAGTTCACACTGGCAGATTTTTGAGGAAGGTTTGTTAAAATTTTCTCCCCAGTCTTCATGTCCATTCAGCAATCCACAGCACTGGTTCTGCAAGAAAGGAGTAAATGGGGAGAAGAGTTAAAAAACAGGTGATTTTCAGTTCGAAGAGAGTAGGTGAGGGAGCTGAGAGAAACCAAACCCACATTTTATTTCTTCTTTTTCCATGTGGAGGTTGTCCCAAATTGGTATGTCTCAAACACCCTTTACATTTCCATACCACTTATAAAAATGTAAGTGCACAAGTTAAAAAAAAAAAAAAAGAAGAGATAGGGGAAAAAAGACCCGATTTTAGTATAAAGTGCTCAAAAAACATTAACATACTCTATAGAGCCAGTAATTATCAGTGCCAGAATGGAACTGGAACACTGGGTATAGTATTTTTTGAGAATCAAGTCTTCTTTCTGTAGGTTATGCTTGCAGAAGGTAAGTTGCCAGCTCCAGTAACATCCACATTTCACATCTTGAAAAGTCAAGCCAGAAATGTAAAATTCAGGCACATAAAACTCCAAAATCTAGAAAAATAACCACTTAGAATGATGGTTATCCCTTTAAATTAGAAATGGAGTGAGGAGACCAGGGCTCCATTTGGGGTTTGTGAAACCTAAACCAGGTGCAGTTTCACTTCATGTTCCACTATATTGAAGCCACTAAAGCTCAGGGGTGCAAACTTGGGTTTGAGGTTCTCCTTCTATTAAAAAGCAGCTGGAAATGTTCACATAATTTTGTATAAAAGCAAAGGCTGTGGGACATAGTATAGCAGTCCTGGTACATTTAAAAATTAATGCAGTAATTATGGGATTTTTCATTTTGCTCATCTCTCCAGAGAGCTGCTAATTATATCAGAAGAAATAAGCTGTCTCAGAAGCAGAGGACAAGGCTGGAGGTGGAATGGGGAAGGAGAAGTGGAAGTAACGTAAGACACCTAAATATTATTCCTTGTTTCATTTTCTTTCATACAGCAGTCTTTAAAAACATAAGAATTAACTTTAAGTCTATCCATCAAAGTCATCACCGATTAGAGACTAAAAAAACAGAACAGCAGGCATTCTGTCAATGTACAGACCCAGGTACTTGTGGGAGGGGAAGGAGTGCATGCTGTCAATGATATCAACGAAATTCCAGGGAATTCTCTCTGTGAAACCCAGGAGCAAGCTCACACTAAGTGTCCACCATCTGGCGTCTTGCAGGTTAGGGGTGCCAGGAAAAGTATAAACACAACAAAAACAAACTTCTCATCATATTTTCTTCCCCCTTCTCACACAGTAAAGTGTGGCATTTAATGACTTTATAGCAGTAGGATATTCTAAATTAAATACACTCCTGATGTTTTCCTCATCCCTGGGGTAATCTTTCCTTAAAAGTACTGGAGAGTTCTTATTTGGGATATGGTGAAGGATCAATGTTCCTTCAGAAGGAAAAGCTGTAAGAAAGGATCATGCAGTCCTGTCATGAAAGATCTTAGCTAACTGTCAGTCTTACGTGCATGTGGTGTGTCCTGGCTTCATTGCTCTTATAGACAACACTATTGCACTAAGAAATCATCACGGGAAGACCATGTCCTATCAAGAGAACAGAAGCCCCTTCTGTGGTGTTTCAGCTTGCCTTTAAGTCAGACCCTTCTCCATCCCCAGGGAATGAAATTCAAGTCTATGGCAGAGTAGTCTTATGCCAGAGATGAAACAGATAGCAACAACCCCTTCGTTTTTCTACTGTTTAATTACCTGTCTCTCAAACTTCTGGAACGTCTCCTGATACTCTTTGTGTATTCCTGCAGTGTTTTGCAGTGCATCAATATTTGCTGTTAGAGTAAGGTTAAAGCCTGCTTCCACCTGCAAGTTAAAATATATTAGTAATTTTTTGGGAAGAAACAAAACTATATGAAGACATCCAAGAAAATCTAGAATAATACTGTACCTGAGATTTGTACACTGCTCCTAAAATACCTCCTGTGACCTGAAGAATCACGATCAGAAGCAGCCCAATGAAAAACTGGGAAGAAAACAAAAGGGGTAGAAAACTATATTACTTTTGACTAAGGTGATATAATTTCTTCTAAGTTAATGTTTCTCTTTCATGTGCTTGAATAACCATGTAGGTAGAATGACGTTCCCCTCAGAGCTGCTCCAATTATTTCTTCTTTGATGAAGAGAAAAAGTGGTGCTCAAGACGAAGGGTGGTCAGCTGATGATCAAAACAAGGCACACACCAGAATAGTGGCATGATAACAGTGTGTAAGTGAGAGTTGGGCGGGAGGACAGGGAGGACATTCTAGGTGGACCAGCAAAGGGAGCAACTGGGAATTTATAAAATTAAATAGGATAGACAATGGGGGAAAGTTGATGGAAGGAACTTTGATGATGGCCGGGTGGAAATAAAGCTAGTGACATGCTCAGGTCTCTCTGGACCCTGTCTTCTTGGTGATGAGACCAACCATCATTTTTACCACAATAGAATTCAGAAGGGGTCTAAATTCAAGGTAAGCAATGAAAGCACTGGATCATAATCAGGTTTTTGGTTAAATTAAAATGTTCCCACCCTCATTTGATAGTACTTGCAAGGACTCTATCCATCAAATGTAGCTGTGGCCTGTTAAAAGTAGACAAATGGGTTTTTTTCCTACCAACATCAGCATGCACCGGCTCTCCTTTATAGCACCGCAACACCCCAGGAAGCCAAGGACCATAATGATGGAGCCCACGGCTATTAGTACATTAACTCCTGCAAACACGCTGCTGTCTATCCCCTGAAAAGAGAGGGAAAAAATCTTTCAGCTATGAGAAGGTCCTCCTAAAAACATCTCTATTCCCCAAAACAAGATCATCATTTTGTAACTGACAAATATACTGAGTAGCAACTATGGACAAATTCTGATCCATAAATAGACAAAGTTCTAATGCTCCCTTCTCAAATGTTTTGATGGAGAGCTTTGTAAAACCTGTTTTTTCACAACCTTTGTAAAACCTGTTTTTTCACAACCTTTGTTTCCGCACAAGATGAAAGTCAGTTTTACAGAGTAAATGAATAAAGATCTTCTGTCTTTAAAGTGGCTTTCGGTTGGTTTTCAGTCAATGAATCTTTGCTTTTTACTGGAAGTAGGAGACTTGATTATCTCAAAACCTCTCCTACATTAAGCAAATGTTAAAGAAAAAAATCTCTGTTTGTCATTAGAAGGCCAGGAACATACTCTGTGACTGTTCCTGGGAGAACACTTCTCAGAGCAATGCTGGATATATTAGAGAAATAGATGTATTTTCCAAAGCAGCTTTATTTCTTTTTTTTTCTTTTTTTTTTTTTCCCAGGCTTGGTCTCTAATATTACCCTTAGAGATGAGAATTTTATTTTGATGTGTGGGACATTCAACTAAACAATTCATATAGCTCAATATTATTAAATATCAAATTATTCAGTTCCCACAGGACTGACTAAGACCAAAGGCCAAAAGAGAGAAAAATGTTCAAAGAATATTTTCCGGTGTGACTGGTGCCAAGATTAGCAAAAAATGTCTGGAAGTTGTCACATTTATCTTCTGATGGAAATTGCAAAGGTATATAGACAAGTATAATTTGAAGAATGTGTTGTTCTTTCCCTTTCCAAGCTGGACTGTACCTCCTGTTATTTATTCTTAGAAAGCTGTATTCATCTATAGCCAAATCCTTATGGTCTGCTCAGTTATTACTGAGGCGAAACATACATTGGTTTTGAATGGGAACTTGGCCTGCCTTGAGGCAAAAATGTGAGAAAATGCTTTCAATTTTGGTCCTGACTCTTAATTCATAGGTTTTTGGGGAGTACGAAGTGTCACTTCAGGAAAGCAGTTTGTTACACATTTAAATATCCTTTTCTGAATAGGAAATCTCTCAAAAAATAAGATGTGGTAGTGGTTGTGATTGTCCAAGCTCCATTGCATCGTTTGAGCCATCATACTAGAGACTGTCAACGATCAAGTATGGCGGTTTGAGCTTCTAGTAAAATGTTGATTGAGGAGTGAAAGTTGTGATTCTTCCTCTTCCACAGAAGAGAATGGCAGAGCTCTCCACCATAACCTAATTTACCTGATGACAGTGTCATCTTGAATTGAGTTCTCCTGCCTCTAGGCTCTGCCAGACATGAGAGATCTGGGACTGGCTAAGGGTAACAGTGTTATCAGCCAAATGGCAGGAAATATACAAAGCTATGTTCTTACCTCCACCATCTTTTTATTTCCAGGTGGGAAAATACTGGTTTAAAAATTACTGGTCTTAACTGACAGACTGTGGTAGAGCAATAGGGAAGTTATCTGAAGAATTGCAACGTAATCTATACTAAAGGTTCAATCTGAAAGCTGAAAAAAAATGTTTCCATGTCACACCTGGCCATTTTTTCACTTCTATGGCCAAAAAGTCTTTTTGAAAATAAAAGAATGCAAATTAAGCTTTCAGATTAATTTGCATTTCTATGGCCCAAATTCATTTGAAGAAATGTACTGCTTAAACTTTAGAGTCAGTGCCACTGTGTACACACTAGGCAAAAGGGCTTATAGGACCATGGGGTTTTTGCAACAACAAGACCAACCTCTGCTGCATGTCTGCAAGATTAAGAGCTCCTCAAAACAGTATTTTCCCTAGCTTTGCAGAAAATAAAAGTCATAATATCCAAAGTAATTTAATAACCCATACAAAAATCCAGGAGGGCAACTCAGCGTCTTTCTTCTACCCTCCAGGAGGAATTTTAGGATATTGTAATCCTAGATTCTTGGGCATCTAAGACTCTTTATATATAAATATGAGGGGGAAAGGATAAGGTGTTTTTAAGGAGCTGTTGAAAATTGAAGGGAAAAAATCCTTTCTCCCATTTGAAGTTGTAGTTACTAGGGAAGTAAGAATTGTGTTATTGAAAATAGTGAGAAAGATAAAATATTCCCTACAAACATACAGAGAAACCGCTAGGAATAGATATGATTATACTATTCTAATAGGGAAAAACATTGAAAAGTCTATGAGCTGCATGGCTCCACATTATTCTCTAACACCGAAATCATTAACAAAACCATAACTATTTCTCATTAGAGGTGAGAGACACATTTCATTTTCAAACAGAAATCTGTGTGCATCTGCATGAAACTACATTAATAACACTAGCAGCTGCTTCTCATAGTCACCTATCTCTGCTTGCATCAATCACTTTATCCAACTGCCTGCACCATGATGTTTAATCTTAATGTCATAAAATGCATTCCTCTTCACCCACACAAACCACCTCAACAAAAACAAAGCAAATTTGTGGAAATGAAGACGGGAAATTAAAGTGTACACAGTGGTTTCCACATTTTACATGGTACCGGTATGACTGTGTGCGTTTACCTGCTGAGCACCGCTAACACGTATCCATATAGAGACTCCCAAAATAATGCAACCACACACCTGTGGAAGAAAATAAATACAGGTTAGAAAGGTCAACAACGTTTTTACTAGCATTCAATATCCAAATTGCACCATATGCTGTCCAAACTTCTGAAATCATTTGTTTGGCAAAGCAAAGAAACATGAATTGCTGGAGCAGAGAATATTGATTCATTTCCAGGAAAATTCATAAGTGTAGTTAAATCTTCAGGTATGCACCAAGTCCCTGATGTTTCTACCTCGGAGGACTATGCATTTTCATGATGATTTATACATATGTTTGGGAAGCACACAGAAATTCTGTTAGATGAGAGAGTAATATAAATTGTTATTGTATGTGTAAAACGTGTCTGTAAAGAATGTTGTTTCTTGTATAATGGAAACATGAGATTTGATAAGGGATGTTTGCGTATATGTTGTTTCTAGATTTATTTAGGACACATATCTGGAGACATTCTCTATGGTAAAGCTATCAGGAAAAATTCTAAATAAATTCTGTCTGCTGTTTCAAATGCAGCGATATCTGACCATCCACAATCCTTAGAATCGTCCTCATAAAATACCTAGAGTAATTGTTTCCATTATACTTTTACAGAAAACAGCCAAGTACAGCTTGGTCTTGTACATGTTAATGTTTGACCGTGATGATTTGCCATAGGATGTTGAAGTCAGGGAAGATGAATCCCAGGTCCAGATACATTCCCTCATCCCTAGTTGTGCTCCTATTTCGTCAATCATTGAGGTACCATTCCCCTGTGTGCCAGTCACTCTATTCCTAACCTTGGTGCTGATGATTCTTGCACAGGATTTCTCTTTATTAAGTGTTGGACATAGGTAACCAAGAGGCTACTCAGATGTACGGATTGTGCCTACTGAGATGACTGGTAGGAAAGAGACATCACTGAGGACATCACTAGACAGATTTAGAATTATCTCCATCTGCCATTAATACTCAAGTCATAAATGGCCCTGAAATATTGTTATGAATTTCCCTTGAAGACTGGGACTATTGAAGTTAAAATAGTGATTTTTATATGGTTTAGGTATTTTTTCTTTAGAAATACTTTCCCCACAGAAGTTTTTGTATAATATTCAACATCAAAGACATTAATGACCTTAGCAGATTATTGAATATGGAATAGAGCCAGCACTCAGACATGAGTACCACACATATTCCTGCTCTAAGTAAAGCTCCTCTAAGTACGTTTTAAACATGAAAAGGAAAGTTGTACAATCAATGACAACTATAACATGTTATTGAATTTAGCTAGAACTCCCCACTGAAACCTTTTGAATCCTGCTGAATCTGCCTGGAAACTGATGGTATCATATGACTGCACATTTCAGGCTTGTTCAGCAGCACTGTGTGAGTGATGTGGGTATTCACTAGATAACATGGGCTTGCTAATGTGAAAATTTCCACTGAAGCATTTATTCCTACAAATCCAAAGAGAGTTTGTCACACTGTCTTTTTTGTTACATAGGACCTCCCATAAAAATACAGCAGAGTAGTAGAAGCAAATTTAGCTAAATGTACAGGAACTCATCAATCAGATGGGAATGCTACGCTATCTCCTCCACGTAAAAATAGAAACATCATTTATAAATAAAAATTTTAGTAAGATGTGCACATATCTTAATTTTTAAAATAGAGTTGTTTTAGGTTCATAAAAAATGCTCCATTTCAGTAAAATCTTGATGGTTTGTTTCTGTTTATTTTCATAATATACGAAGTGTACAAAAACACACAAAGAAAAGTTTTGAAATAGCAAATAAAAAAGGTCTGTTCCCAAAGAATCCAGGTTGAACATGTCAAGTTTCCTGGAATACTCCATCTTAATTTTTAAATTTTCTTAAAATAAAGTTTCAAGTAAATAAACTTTCATTTCAGGAAATTTCATTTTTAATGAATCACCAGTGTTTTCCAATGGAATAAAATGAACTTCTTTGAAAATGTCTTCACCCATTTTCCCAAAACTAGATGGCTATAGTATTTTTGCCTTAACCCTTGATAAAGAATCAGTGATCTTATCTCAGTTTCATAAACTGAATAGCAACAATACTGCTTCCCTCAAATTTGGTCCGTCCTTCTCAAGCTTTCAATTTTGGTCTGATGAGGAAATACAGCCTACTTAGTTAAATCAATATCACCTCAGATGAGCCTGACATAGTGCTGAACCAACAGTGTATTGAGACTCTGCAATTCTCATACACACAAATACCAAATTTATGGGGAGTTTCCTCCGCTGGCACACCCTTTTCAAACATTCAGTTCAAGGATATCAGGAAGAACTTGTATAAAGTTGCTTCTGTTAAAGAAAACTTTTGACTGGAACGCTTCCTTGAGACACCTGAAATTACAGCTCTAGGAGGTCCTACAGAGAACGTGGTCTCCGGCTCAGCAAACCTGCTAAGCTTGTGTTGCTACTTCAGGGACTGAGATGTTCACATTAATGTTCAGGGCAGGGGCCACTTTGTTTACAGATGGGGCTGCAAGTCTGGTATTAACAACTGATCAAATATGCTCTGTCACTATGCTGCTTCGAACTAGCATTAGACATCAGCATTCAGTGAAAAAAAAAAGGTAGTTCTACAATTTTGCATGATGTGGAGTAGCAGAAGTTGACACAATGAGGACAGCAGGTGAGACTGGATATCCTGCAAACTCCAAGGAAGGGAAAGAAAAATCTGACATATATGTTAGGTTTAATGCACAAAACTGACAAGGATTAATTTAAGGACTGTTAGAAACTCTATACAGGCACCCAGTTCCAAAGCACAGATCTTCAAAAGCCCATAGCCAGCTATTTTGCACCAAACTGGGAAGATGAAAAACTATTTGTGTGCTGGAGCCCAGCATGGGGCCCATGGGTATGTAGATGCCCAGGGGACACACATCATGTAGTGATGCCATAGTCAATTTGCAGAGCTATCTTAGACTAACCCAGGGCTTGCACACTTAGTGATGCTGCATGAGCTACTTAGAAAAAGTAATCAGAAGGCTAGAAAGACCATTCCTGAGTCTTCTAAGAGGGGATAATCCCTTAGAGATTGCAAAGGGCGTAAAATGAAAGGACACTGTCATCCTTATCTATTAAGATTAACGTCACCTTCATTTCCTAGTATCAGTAATTTTCCACTTGTCAACTGCCTTGTGCACTAGAGAAAGCAGCTGTGGGACAAGTGGCTGAAAAGTCATCTCTGTTCCCTCTACCTTACTATTGCAGTTTAATGAT
Source organism: Rhagologus leucostigma (assembly GCA_013397725.1). Classification (NCBI taxonomy): domain Eukaryota; kingdom Metazoa; phylum Chordata; class Aves; order Passeriformes; genus Rhagologus; species Rhagologus leucostigma. The sequence continues at coordinate 2,150,466 of VZTD01000110.1, read as the reverse complement.
TTCCAGGAATTAGGACTGTGAACCAAAAAATTCAGTTTTGTTATATTTCTGTCAGCCCATACATCTGTTCTTCCCAATCTTGATGGTGCTAAATTAAACATCTTCCTAAAAATAATTAACTATATCTGCATTCCTGTCCTTCTCTGTTTCATTCTTTCCTATCTTAATAGTGCAAAACACCTTCCTTTAAACAGTTCACTACAGTTGCGTTCCTGTCCTTCTCTGTTCCAGCCTGGCAGTCACATGCACAGCGAATGCTCTCAGCATTTTCTTACTCAGAAAACAGTATGGGTTTTCCAACTTTGGTATAAAGATAGGAAGTTTATTCCACATATGCTTGTTTCAAGACTCCCCCAGGATCCCACCCCTTTTTTTTCCCTAAGAAGTCCATACTGTCCCTGGAGGCATGGGACATTATTCCAGTGTTCATTCTAGAAGTAGTTTGGAGCTTTTCTAATGCTAGTCTCAGACATTTGCCCATGTTTCAGCTTACAGTAAACACAGATGAATGTGAACAGGTGTGCTGGTTTTGGCTGGGGTAATTTTCTTCACAGTGGCTGGTATGGGGTTGTGTTTTGGATTTGTGCTGAGCACAGGGTTGATCATATAGAGAAGATCTAGCTGTTGCTGAGCAGGGCTTACATCGAGTTCTCTTTCTCCTTTCATACTGCCACCCTGGTGAGGAGACTGGGGGTGCATGGGAGGTTGGGAGGAGACACAGCCTGGACAGGAGACCCCAGCTGACCACAGAGATGCTCCAGACCATTTGACATCATGCTCAGTAGATAAATATGGGAGGAAGAAGGAGGAAGGCAGGGGATGTTTGGAGTGATGACATTTGTGTTCACAAGTAAACATTACACTTTATGAGGCTCTGCCCTCCCGGAGATGGCTGAACACCTGCCTGCCCATGTGAAGTGGGGAATTAATTCCTTGTGTTTTTTCACTTGCATGCATGGCTTTTGCTTTCCCTGTTAAACTGTCTTTATGTCAACTCACGAATTTTCCAGCTTTTATTCCTCCACTTCTCTCCCCAATGCTGCTGGTGGGGGAGTGAGTGAGCATCTGCATGGTACTTGGTTTCTGGTTGGGGTCAAACCACAAAACCAGGAAAAATTTCCTGAGGGACAGGAATTCGAATTCAGAAACTTACAGATTCTTGTAAGTACTGTTGCATAAAAACTTCAACACAAATGTCAAAAATCTTCAATCTGCCTTGATAGACTTAGAGGAAGAAACTGGGGGAGACAGTCCAAACCATCACTGGTCTGTCAGGAATTTCTTTGTGAGGCCCATAAGCAATTAAAGAATTTGGTCTAGCCACAAATTTTCCAAGGCTACTGTTTGTGGTCCATTTTGAATGGTATCACCTTTTCACTTGAAAGAAATCCCTTGAGGCAAAGCCCATAATGTGACTAGTAGTTCCGCTTCTGGTTTCAGTGAACCCCTGGTGAACCTGACAAAGCTCTGTCAGGAAATCTGACAGTGAGGTTGAACCATGAGAGAAATGTTCTTTAACTCAAACCTTTCCAGAGCTTCCCGGACCTGAAATTCTTGCAACCCAGATGAGATGTGATAAACAGACAAATACAGTTCAAATAACACTCAGAAACCTGCCTGCTGTGCTATGCTGTATCAGCCTTGGTACAGCTGTGGCAGTACTGCCAGGTCATACATTCTTACAAACATTTACTGTCCACCATCAGAAACTAATTACGCACTGAATGTAAAGCAAAGAACCGCAAAGAAGGATGTGAAAACCGTTTATCAATTAATTGCTAAAAATTTCAAGTGAATTTTCTATATTTTCTGTTGCAACTACATTTTCAGGATCTTTCACGCAAACAGCAGCAATGAAAGGACAAGAACTGTGCATTGTTATTGGAGGGTCTGTTATCTTCTGACTGAGATGAGTGATGTCCCTTGACATGAGGGGCACAAGAGCAGGCAGACAGACTTGTGGCTTATCTACTTCTGAATGCAGAGGGAAAGGTGTTTAGAGGAAAAAAGACAAAGAGAAGGGCAAAAGTTAAATAAATTCTCCCCTCTCTAATTTAGAATCCTACTCTGGTTCCACTTATGCTCTATTTTCTTTACAATTCCTTTAACTACAGCATTCAGATAATGGGGAACACATTTCATACATCACTAATAACAGTTTAAACACTAACTTACCCAAAAAAAAAAGTTGAAGATGAACATGGAGTACTTCATGCAGCTGCTTACACCCGCCATTTTCAACAAGCTGAGACAAAAATGAGTGCTGCAAAAGAAGTTTTCCTAAGAGTTTGACCTTGATATAAAAGTTGTTCTCGTGTCTTCAGAAAACTTCTAAAACCACGTCAGATACACCGTGCTCTGCTACTGAAAGCAGAAATTATGACCAAGTTATCCACAATTGCTTAAATAGTTGCTTTACCACAGGTAAATATTAACCAAGCATTGGGGAAGCACTACCAGTTGTTATCACCACAGGCTCTTACTGTGTCTTGTGATTTGTACTTCTCTGTAATAATCCTATTACTCGTCCTACGCCTCAAAAGTAAATAATGAAGCTAAAGTTATAGTTTCGACAAGTGATCACAAAAATATTTTACAGACCTGCTTTTAAGAGGAGGTTGAAATGACTGCATTTCCTTACATTGCAGGGTTTACTCTTTCACTTCCTTGTGTTCGCTGCCAACATTCATTCAGTCGTGTTCACACTTCCACTTCAGATGTTCAACCGGCATAAGGGGATGGGTCTGCTTTATTCCAGCAGAGGAGGGGTAAGGAATCTGCCAACATTTTCTCCCTCTGACTTCAGATCCTTTTCCTCTTCCTCACCAAGCCAGGACCCCAGGAACCTGAGCATTGTGGTGCACGAAATGTCCTACCGTGCAGGTTTCTAGAAGTATTTTGAACCCCAGCACGGTAATCCTAGTTCTGGCATTATAGCAGGATACCTCTCAGCAATAGGAGCTAGACTCATTCCAGAAGGCAAGGCAATAGCCTGTTTCATTGGGTTTGGGTTTTGTCTTGTTTGTTTTCTTCTGTGTCCCTCCAACTAGGAATCTTGAGGGAAAATTAGAGGTAGTTGGTTTTTTTCTATCAGCCTATTTTCTGAAGAAGCCCCATAGAGCAGTGCTCATAAGAGTGAGGGTCAGACACATGTTTCTCTGAGTTTGTCATAAAACAAAGAAGCTTTAATTTTGGAGGTGGACACAGTGTGAGGGATTGAGGGCACACTGATCTGAACTGATTTGTGAAGGCCACTTGGCTCAAACCCAGTTTTCAGTCTTCAATGTCAATTCCTGTTACTCGGTTCTGCTCTCTGTATTTGAAAAAAAATGGGAAGTGTTAGTATATAACACACCTATAAATGGTGACAAAAAGATGTAACTTAGAATCTGGTTTTTGTAGGATTCACAAAAAAAATCAGCAGTACTCTACATTTAAAACAACTGCCTCCAGCTGCTCTCTTAACTAGCTTTCCTATTTTCAGTAGTGGATCTATACCTGCCTCTGACTTTCTGTGCTCCTTTCTGGAGTAATACTCTTTGTTATAACTCTAGAATATGAGCTGTCTGACTACCTTAGTTCAAGTATTCACCCTAAATCTGAGAATGTTCCTAAAAATAATTGCACTCATGAAATACAGATTTTTTAAGGATTGGGAGAAACAACTGTGTGGTATGGTTTAGATCTAACACACTCCACAAATAAGTAAATTGAGAAATGTGGATGTCTTCATGGAAGGATGCCGTAGCCACAGATGAATCATGACAAAAGTTTAAATGGCCATATAAAAATGTAAGAAAAGGACCATGAAAGTCATAAGGGAATCACAGAGGATACAGGATTTGAAAAGATAAGTCTGCAATCAGACCATACAACCACAGTAAAATGAGTTTATTATAAGTGGAGGTCAGAAATGGCATTATGTACCACAAACTACACTTCTGTAAATCTTCACACAGAGTAGATTCCGATTAAGGAAGGCTTGAGCTGTAGCGCTGTTGTCTAGGAGCTGCTCAGCCCAGGCATTCAGTCAGATATGTCTGAGGGAAAATACGCTGGGGCAATAATAATACAGGAGGCAAGCATGAGCATTACCACTGGCTCTTCAGAAAAGAACAGTGTGCGAGGACCTTTCACGTGCAAATGCCCAGAACTACTGCTGTTTCTTGCTTTTGGTTTTGGTGGGTTTTGGGGAGGTTGCTTGGCATGGGTTGGGGTTTTTGGGATTTTTAGGGGTTTTTTTGGGGTTTGGTTTTTTTAATAAACTTGGGGGGTTTTTTTTAACTTTTTTAAGAACATAAGCAACTTCTGGTAAGATCCCAGTTTACAACACGCTAAATTACAGCTGCTGAACAGAAACTCAGTATCTATCTGACTTTGCTACAATTCCTACATGTTTCATATCTATATTTAATGGTATCTAAAGTAAAAATATGCCATCTAAGTTTAGAAACAAACAAGCAGTTTACAGTAAGTGACAGATTTTCAGCTTAAATCTTCCATATGATTGCCTGTTTCTTATTTCCTGGCTACACAGTGCTTTTTTATGCCTTGGAGAAGGGAAAGGCTACAGTTGTGGCACACATTACATTCTTAGTTGTACCTACAAGTACAAAGGTCATGCAGATAATTGCATAGGCTTCTAAATCACAGGAATGGCATGAGAAATTTTGCTTCTATTTGTCTGCATATGAAATTGCTTCCACTACCCCTCCACTAACTGTTTAAATAATCAGCTATATCCCACCAGTAACAAAGCCTGTGCGACAAACTGCTCAAAAGCTTTTCCCAGCAAAGAATTTGTGAAAACCCATTTACTTACTGCTCCTCTACAGATTAGATGAGGAGGGTTATTAGAGCAGAGCCTGGGTGCAGCACAGGGTGGGAGCCTCTGACGCAACACACACAGCTCCCTCCATGACAGGGAAGCTCTGACAAAATGCTCACACAAGAAACTGGAGAGGCGTATTTTGGCAAAAAAACCAATAAGCCAGTACATCTGTAATGAACCTAGGTGGACCAAAGCATCTCCCCTGTGACACACCCCAAGCAGCTACAGTTGGTTTTGCAATGATTTTATCTTCCTTCACCTCTGAGCCTTCCTCACTTTGAGTCTTTTTCATCTTATTTTACAACCTCCCTTTTCTCTTGTGAGGTGCCTCCACAAGGTCAGGCTGTGACCAAAGCCCCGTATCAGATGATTCACTGCACAGCCAGTTGTACTTTCAGGTTCAGACTTGAAAAATTGGTTTGTCCTGGATAGTAGTGAAGTCCTTGCATGGTGGGGTGTGAATAGTGGAGAATAAAAGGGTTTTTGCATATCAGAATTTCTGCTCATGTCAGTGATAAATGCACAACAGAGAAGATCGGTAAGAACTATATTCAGAGTGGAGCTTGAGGCTTCAAAGGGATCTCAGGATCTGCTGAAACAGTCAAATCGGCTTATATAAAGTGTGCAGAGATGGATTTCAGGCTGTCACTGCCTTTGTCTTTCAGCCAAAGGGATACTTCACCTCTTGCAAACTCACTTGTTGCTCTGAGGTCTCTACTCAGTACAAGTTCCTGCATTTCCTGATTAAACTCCTGTCTAAACAGAAGTGCAAATTATAAGAGCTTTTTCATGCTTTCACAGTATGTTGCTTACCTATAATGCCAGGTGAAGCAAATGTTGAGTGCCATTAGCCTTGTCAGCATTTCAACCCTCACCTAAATGGGGTGTGCTGCCTAACGGAGGCATGTTTGCAGTGCAAACAGTAGGACAAACACTTTCAAACCAGTGCAAAATTTTAGTATTTGTTCTTGCCCTTGACTGTACTTGCAACGCAAAGTCTGACTAAGCTTGTCCTTAGTCTACTACAACTCAAGTTTTGAGTTACAACCTTAGCAATTAGATCTTATTGCAATATTATAAAAGCTTGTAATACATTAATTGTAAAACTGAAGAATACTCCTATGTCTGACTTAGCAAAATACTACAGTGTCCTAACAGATCTTATTTTTGATATGTGGCACTGCCATGATAGCTGAGTTTATACTCAAATCCCACTCCCTGCCATCTTTTTAAACTATCCTTTGATTTAGGCCTTGAGATGAAGGATAAGAGTGGAAAACATGACAAAAATATACCCCAAAACTCCGAAGGCTGAATAAAAAGTAGAAGAAAGAAGACAGCAGTATTGCATTTAATCATGTGTCTTAATTCATTTTCATGATTTTGGGTAGCTGATTTGTGATTTACAATGCTATGAGCCCCTAAACTTTTCAGAAACTTCCGTGCCTCAGAGGGTTTAGGTAGCTATGGTTGAGGCTGATATATATATATATATATATATATATATCTCCAAGGCTGATACTGCAACTGACCACATGAAAAGCAATAGGACTGGTTTTCAACCAGTGTTAGGCATGTATATGTGTGGCTGTATCAGCTGTCTAGCGTGCCTTCACAGCTTCTTCCAAGGACTGGAGACTGCTAAGGAGTGATCAAGTTATCCTAAAATAGGCCTGAAAACAGGACAGGTGAACTGTGCCCTTGAACTCCCTGTTTCTTGCCACTGACCAAAAAGTGAGTCCAAGAATCTGAAGACATTTGAGATGGATTCCACACCAGAGTTTCGTCAGTGGGACAGCATCTCTGTTCCACAGCAGACATTTTTTGCTCTTAGAGTGCTCTAAAGGAAGAGTGTGTGTCTTTCACCTATAGAACTTCTTTGTTCTGTTAAGGTGATGCAAAAAGTGGGGAAAAAGACAACAGGAAATGAGGATCTGGTCTTAGTTATGTTACTTAGTTATGTAACACAGGGCACATCTGCAGAAGTTTTGCCGTGAGATGGATTTGCCCTGACCCAAAGCTGTGTAGCTGCTGCAGCAAGGTGCATAGCCCAAAGCTGCAAGCCTATTCTTTCAGAGGCACTGATTGACTACAGCTCAGCAGTACTCTGACTCCAGCCCCACTCCAGTTACAGCTCAGAACAAGCTGTAATCCACCCAGAAATCTGTCTGCTGTGACCTCTGCCGAATACTGCTACTGACTTTCTTCCTTTCTTGTCCCTCGTTCTACCATACCCTGAACTGTTACAAAGATGAGCAGAGTTGTGTTTCAGAACAGGATCTGAAGCCTCTCCACTTCCTGTGGGCTACAAGAGTGAACTGGGCTCCTGTTAGTGTTCTACTGGTATCTGATTTCTTGCCTGTTAGGGCTTTTACTTTCATTCTTAAATAATAGGTGCTTGTAGCCATTAGCAATGTGAACACTTCTTTCATGATGACTCTGTTTTTCTGCACTCCAGCCAAGAGATACACAAATGCTTCATATAAAAGATGCAGCCCAAACTGAGTTGGTGAACAACCCAGCTCACGAGAGGCAGTAGCCTGATCATCAAAACAAACCTGGATGTCCAGGACATGTCCATACACACAGGAGCAGGCAAATCCTATCGTGTGCCTTTCCAGCCCCATCTCTGGGCTGGGAAATGTAGAGCTGGGTTACCCTGGTGCTCTCCTCTCCTCAGAGGTCTAGAGAAAGGCAGTGTGGATGTATAATACCCCTCATACCAAAACAGTCCCTCAGAGGGCACCGGCATTTCTGTGGACCAGGTGAGTTTGTTGGCAATCAGGATGCTGATCAGAGGTGTGTCATAACTTCCCTCTGACCACACTTTTCACATTAGCCATGTAGATCTTGTCTCCAGGGAGAGAGTTTAAATGGGGATATGTCTTCACAAAAGGTTCCTATTCTGACAAAAGTTTCATCAGAAAAGCCCCATCCAGCTCTGTGCTAAACTCCTACCCAGGCACTCCAAGGTCTGGTGCCAACAACACTCATATGTTCCTGTTTTAGCAAGGTCTAGTGTCTCAAACTCTCACTTCCCCTAAAGTAACAACTGTTCAGAAAACAAACCTCAAGCAGCCTGTGATCTGCTCTCCCTCCCAAAGGGTGCAGCCTTCTCTTCCCATACAAAACCAGTTTTCTTCTGAGCCTTTCATCTGAAAACTCTCTGAAATACATATTTTTAAGCTTTGAGTGATACTTGACTAGTATGAAAATAAAATAAGTCCTTAAGTATAAATAAACTCACATACCTAATCCACATATTTCTCTTTACACCCTCCCCACCTCTCCAGACCTTCTTGTTTACTGCTAGCTTTCTTGGCTGCTTTACATAATTTAGCTCATTTTTGTACTTCATGAACTAAGCTCATCTTTTATGTCAGAATTTATGTCAGGGATTTCCTGTTTCCCAGCACCTGGTCAGGATTCATTTAAACTGTATGTCTCCAAGTTTAAAATCTTTTGGTAGTTTCAAATTTAATTCGTCATGGATTAACATGATAATCAGTGTCAGTAAGGGCTTCACTGTCTAGCCTGTAAGTATATTATTATGTCTAACTTTGTCCAAAAAAAATGCTTGCTAAAGAAACCATTCTGAAAGGTTTCTTGCAAGTTTGTATTATGTAGGCAGGGCTCCATGTATGGGAGCTGTGACTAACATAAGGGGTGGTATTTTTGACCCCTGGCATTTTCACCGTATCTTGAAGTTGTTTGTGTCATAAAGTACAGATTGCTGTGAAGAAAGACACCTTAAAAATGCAGAAAACAGCCTGTGTCAATGAAGAATCAAAAGGTTTCACATGCATCTTTAGAATATTGCCTTCTTTTTCAAGCAGGGGGGGAGCTGATCCCCCAGTATTTTTCCTGGAGAAGACATGCATATTTCTTATTCAGGTCTAAACACCAGGAAATAATTCTAATTTTGTTTATGCCTTTGTAAAGCAAAAGAAGTTTATAAGGCAAGTCACTGTGAGTGCAAATTTGAAATAATATATCTAACCATCCTCCTGCTGTATTTTTTCCAAGGAAAAAGAATAAACCTGTTAGACAAATGTGAAACTTTCTCTCTGAATTTTCCCTGCTGCCCTCCAGCCATGGGTGGGAAGTGTCCCAATGATATGAGGCCCAGACAGGTATACAGTCATTTTGTGATCCAAAACCAGATACTTACTGGCTAGAAAATGAGAACAAGGTCATTCTGTTTTTTTATAGACATGAGTTATGCAACTACAGTTATATTATTCCCTATAAAGATGCTTTCTTAATGCTTTATATGAAAATTCTACATAATACAGGCAGGCAGGCAGGCAATGCGGTCACCAGTTATGTTTAGAATTAGTACACAGGAAGTCCATAACATCTGCCATGAAATTTTGCTCAAAGAATGCAGATTTGATATTTATTTTGACAAATGTATTTCTTCTATTTCAGGATAGTATGACACTCAATCCCCTCTTTCAGTGAGGCATACCTCTGTTTGGCAAAGTAAGTAAACACTAAATGCATTAAAAAAATTTAAAAACTAATATAAGTGAGCAAGCTTTAGCTTTCAACATTGTCAATTCCTTAAGTTTCATTTGAGGTAAAACATCAGTGCTCTGAAAGTTGAATGGGAGCTTTTTCTTTTTCCTATGGTCGCTGCAGACAAAGTGATGCTATCAAAATAACACAGCACAGCAAGTAAAATACAGGCTTCACAACCCCCTCTGATGGAACTCAGAGATCCTCTGGGAGTATTCTACCAGATGTGTATGGATATATCACAGTACAGAGAGGAGAGAGGAGTTTCCATCAACCCTCATCTGCTCACTGACCTTCACAATCCCAGTGACATTAAACTCTGCCTCTCTGCAGCACTTTGTGGGCAGTGGGGTCTTTTCTGATTCAGATAGTTGTATTGCTTTTTCAGTTTAATCCCTTCACACACAAAACTCTCATTTCTACCCCTGAGTGCTGTTTTTTACAAAACTTGAACATGAAAATCCTATAATTTTCAGACTATAAACATTTGTTGAAAAAACTCCTATTTCAATTTCCATTCATCTTTGTCCCTCAAGTGCTATTCATTTATCCCCTCTATATATAAAAAGACTCTTTTGTTTCCAAATGTTTTTTCTGTAGCTGAAAGGACAGGAAGAGAACTGAAGAGTATTACTGAAAACTTTATAGTAACTACCAAATAGCAGAGTTAGAGATTTTACCTACTGGCAATGATCCAGAATTATAACTTGCACATGTGCAATTTACATTTGCACTAAAAACTAATTTCCTTCTGAAGCCATTGAAGAAAGATGCTGTAAAGAGCCTGTTCCTCCTCAGAAAATCTAAGAAGCCCATGCTGAGGGACTGTTGGCCTCTCAAGCCTGTAATCAGAGCTGAGAGTGGTGAACTTTCCTTTCAAAGGAATCTCAGAACCATCCAGCGCTAAGCTTCAAATGTTAACCACTACTGTAAAAATAGTTCCTCTTTTTTTCATCTTTCACAAATTGTCTGAGATTACCTCCCTCTGATCAGACAAACATGTGGAACTGGGATAGTCCTGGCTGCTGGATAAAGATGAGTCTCTTCAGTGCTACAAGAGGTGTCCAAGACCTTCCTTTACTGAGAAAAAAAAAAAAATATACATGCTGGAATAATCCTGGGGCTTTTGTAATCTGTAGAAGTTCTTAGAGACCAACTCAGGCTTTTGTAGGTCATGATGTGTTTCCTCACTTGCTCTCTGATCCCCTTGACTCATTCTATGACGAACACTATGATACCACAAGGGAGGAGCTTCTGAAGACGAGCCTTTGATTGAAGCTATCCATGAAGGATTTCAAAGCTCTGCACACAGTTGGTTTTAGACCTGACTCTGAAAATTTTAAATCCTCCTCTGCAGGGACAGGCAAGACAAGCTTTAGGGAACTAATCTGCCACAGAGTATCTGTCCTGGGTGGATGCTGGAATGGCAGAGACCTTTCTGTCAGTTAGAGAGCTAATGCAACAAAAGCCAAAATTCAGTTTGTATACTCCTTATTTTATGTTATCTGAGTTGCTATAAGAACTGCTTGCCCCTTTGAAGGTACTTGGCCAAAGCCAAATCTTGAGCAATCATGTTTATGTACATGGCATGAGCCAGAGGAACTTAGAGCAAGTGTGAACTAAAAGAAATGCAAATGATGAAACTTTAGTTTTAATTTAAAATAGAATCTTTTTCATAGACAACGTTTAAAACAGAGGTGAGAATACCAAAAGGAAAGAGACAAAACTTCACAACTAAAAGTCAAACAGGATTGTTTTCATGTCATACCTCCTTGGAACATAGTTGCTGCAGTTAAGATAATAAAAGACACTCTTCCATTAAGCTGTAGGCTTCCCATCACCTCAAAGCTAGGCCTTGTGTCTTCTCTTTGTTAAACCATTTACTCTCTCCAAGTGAAGAATTTCTTCCTTTGTCATGTCCACAGACGAGATTAACAAGCACATACACTTTATACTCTTCGTTAATCCTTGTGATGATTCATGCACATGGGGGTCAGACTCTAATCCAAGTCAGACCTCTAAAAATACTTGACCTCCAGATGTCTGTGCTGACTGCTGTAGCTAAGAGCAGAGTTTGGACACATTGTCTTTCTTTTCATAGCACCGTAGTACAGATTAATCATATTCAAACTAGCCTTACAAAAGACACACTTAACAGTGTGCTGACGATACCTAAAAAGATAGGACATTTAGGCAAGGGTTTTGATTTTGGTTTTAGTTCAAAATCTGCCATCAAAGCAATTTTTCTTTTGAAAGAGTCTTCGGGTGCTAAAAGTAAGGCATAACCACAGTTCTGCACACAATAAGCTTGTTGCTAAAGGTGTCAGCCATAGTGGGAGCATCCTCCAGGGCACACCCTGCTGGGTGCACAGGACTGTGCTCCAGGGTGCCCGAGACCTCTAGACCAGGTGTCAGGGAAATACTACAACCAAACAGAAATGTTGCAAGAGAAGAATAACCATGATTCTAATCACTATTTAACTATGCTTGGATTTACCTCCTTTCTTGGGTTTTGAGGTTCACAGTTCTTCGTGAGTCAAATTTATTCACAGATCTGAAAGGATTTTTCTCCTGTCGTTTCACCCAATCACACAGAAATCAGATGTCTGTTTGCATCTGAGTACTGCTGTGTTGGTTGATTTAGTCTTACTGCTGCGCTATTCCAAATTTATTCTGTGACAGCCACCCAGAACACCCTGTCATGAGGATATTTATTTTCCATACTTTTTAAATATGATCTCTTTCATTTAATGGCAGCCACTGAAAAGTTAGTTTTCTAACCTGAAGATGATCCATCCTAAGTATGTAAAACAGGTGAGATGGCTTACTGTTGGCAAGAATGTCTTTTTCTTTTAGAGATAAATTCTTTATACTGAGTTTAAAGGGTTATCTCAGATTATATGCCAGATTTAAGAAGCTAACATTAAAGGAAATAGGTATTACCCTAAAAGCTTTCTATCTGTGCAAGAATTTAAATGTTGTACATTATACAAATCATACCATAAACCAAAGTCTGCTGGCTTTACTCAGAGACAAGATATCTAGATATATATAGCTATAACTATATATAATATATAGATATAAGATATATAGCTTGTAGATAAGATATTTTCCATCCCTTTGGATTGCCTAGAAACTATTTACTCATCCCAGGAAGTCTGTTAATCATGTGCATAAAGAATCGTATTTTTACCTGGTATAAATGGGAATAACTTCACTGACATTAAAATTGGTCTTAGTAGCAGAAGAAACATCCCACAGGCCATTAACTCCTGAAAATATTGAAAAGGAGTTCATCAGATCAGAAAAGATGTAGGAAGTTCTAATATCTTCCACAACCTGTCTGATGTATTTCCTCATAAAGTCTGTCAACGATGGCAAAAAAAGAAAAAAAATCACAAAGGTCAAAAGCTCTTCTCTCAAACTATCTGCGTTGCATTTTCAGTAGAGGTTGCTGTTAAATGTGGTGGCTTCTACCTTACTTGAAGCACTTAAATTTAATCTGAATACCTTTCTGAAAAGATGTGCTATAGATCAAAGAGAGGCATTGAGCCTGGGGCAAAAATGAATGAGTAGGTTTCTATGGGCTGTATTACATTAAATTTCAGAATAGATGATCTCAATGCTCTATCCTCACCTGAACATATGAATCCAGTCTCATTTAGCTAGATTGTACTTCGCTGCCACAACTATGATGATTTCATGAACTATAAAAATATGATTTTTAATTTAAGAAATTGGCCTTTGAGCTCAGTGAGTACTCTTGAGTCATATAAAGCATTCTCTTGCTAGTGCAGATATCATATTATATCCTTTTTTATTATCTTCCATTTTAGCAGTTTGTTTTCTTCACTTCGTCTGCTCCTGTTGCTATTCTGGTTAGGAATGTTCTTCTAATTTCTGTTCTAAGCTTGCACATGGCCAGTTTACATTTATATACTTGATTTCTATCTTTTCTTACGGCTATGTCTTTTAGCCTAAATATTTATTTTCTCTCTGTAACACCTTTATGAACTGAAAGACTACTTTGTCCAAAAGATGCCACATTCTCCTAGTTTCTCCTCACAAGATGCTGAACCTTACCCTATCTCTCTACATCACTTCCATTTTAGTTCATCTTTCCTGAATAAGGGAGCTCCACAAAGGATATGAAATTCCAGATGAGGTCTGAAAAATAGCAATAGCCATCCCTCTTTCTACATGTAATTGCTCTCCTGACCAGAGCTGTCTTTCTTGTCTGTATCACAGCAATCATACACACTTATGCTGGTAAATAATATGCCCAAGTTCCCATCCTCAGATTTTACCAGATTAGTTTCTGGTTTATGACACAAGGTTTTTTCTTATCACTGTCCAAGCTAAATACCTGACATCGTATTTTGTGGAAATTCATCCCATTCTAATCCTCCAGGCCTCAGGCCATTCAGCTTTTCTCTGTATCTTGATTGTTCATATCTTGATCATCTCTCAACCCTTTGTGTCACTGTCATTTCTCATCAGGTTCTCTCATTCTCCACACTACAGGAAAAATATTAAAAAATAAGGATCCCAGGTCTGCTCCTATGCTGCTTCTGCTCTGCTCCTCTATAAACTAATTTGCTTCAATGACAGTATCTTCCTTTTCGGCACTATCTGATTACATCTCTATTTTAAGCATCTCCTTACCACCCAATAGAGTGCTTCTGTTGATCTCCATCTTCACTGGTTTAACAGACATTCCCTTGTGTGGCATTCCATTACATGCTTTATAGAGATGGGATAGAAAAGAGCTCTTGCATTTCTGCATTTATTCTGCAACTTATCTGGAAGAACAGCCTTGAGATTGCCTTATGCAGCAGGTATCTGCAAATTCTGAATTTTCTTTGAAACTTTTTATCTACCATGTCTTCTAATATCCATCTGTACTCCTGCACCAGTTGATTGTACAGTCTGTAGATCATTTCGTGGAGCTTTGTTGTTCTTAATGCATGTAATCAGATATACATTTTGTAATCAGATATACATCCTAAATTAATGAATAAAATGAAGTGTCTCCACTAAATAGCTCTACTTATTCTGTAGTTCTTTGGATTTCTTCTCCTAATAGTCTCCTAGCCACCATTGTCTCCTCCAAATAGTCCTTGCTTTTAAAGGCAAAAATAAATTATGTTTTTAAGAAAGAAAAAAAAAGAGCTATATAAAATTAGCATTTCGCTACTTTTTATTTGTTCCTGCAATAACTCATTTTTGATTACTGGAATGTAACATCTGGCTGTGATCTCTCAGCATCAAACTAGACTTTCATAACCAACTATTGTGTTTCCAGGCAATGTGTCTCCCAAATTATGACAACATACCAATATAGACAAAATGTGTTTATGAGCCTTCAACTGCAGTGGAGGATGTGAGATCATTGGACTCAGTTCTTAACCACATTAGGCTTGTTTGGGCGTCACTGCAGATTTCATGAGAAAACTTAAAGGCAGTTAAACAGCAATCCCAGTGTACTTGGTGTACAGAAGAATCCTCTATATTTGCCAAATTGGTATAACTACTTTGGCTCCAGCTCTGGTTACAGAAAGTCTTTTGGGGCATGGCCAAGCAGTACCGACCCTGACTGCTGCACTCAAAGCAGGCTTTTGCAATCCCGACACTTCTCCAAACCAAATGCTCATCTCTGTCTTCAGGAGTAGGGGAGAGAACAGGGCAAAGAGTCAGCGACAGGGAAATACTGGGAAAATCAGGGGAAGGAAGAATATTTATATTTATTGTGGGCTGAGGGCAAGGGAAATCAAGAGAAATGGGGGCTATACACGGACTGTGCTACACAGTAAACTATTAGCAAC
The DNA here is from genome assembly GCA_013397725.1 of Rhagologus leucostigma. Lineage (NCBI taxonomy): Eukaryota > Metazoa > Chordata > Aves > Passeriformes > Rhagologus > Rhagologus leucostigma. The sequence continues at coordinate 2,135,289 of VZTD01000110.1, read as the reverse complement.
AGAGAACAGAGACAGACAAATTAAACACAGCTTTAGATACAGGTTCACACCCCTCAGTTTGTGAGTCATGTAACCAAAGTTAAGCAAAAGAAACCCTAGTTTGAAACTGCACCCAGTCTTTCCCCTCCCTTATTCTGTTAATAAACAATTTTTTAGATAACAATAACTGGTATGTGAAACTCATGTAATGATGGAGACTTTGCTCACATATACATTACACATTATGTACTAGCACACCTTGAGGGATGATAAGAACGTGTTTGATGATGTGTAACTGTTGGTGCCTGGCACATCACTGTTTAAATTAAAATACGGTGTGTACTGTAACGCACACATTTGCTGATGAAACAGGAAGGAAAAGGTACACTGCAGCAAACAAAATGTTCTTCTACTAAACTCTCTTTTTTCAGCATATGCTCAGCTTCTTTACTAGAGTGAAATTGATACTGCATCTTTTAGCAAATTTTAGTAAGATTGTTCCAGAAATTGTAAACTAAACATAACTTTTTCGTAATGCTTTGCACCTTTTAATTTGTTTCTTGGAGGCTTTTTGTCTGTTGAATATATCTTATTCTTCAGCATGTAAATAGCATCATTTTACTTGTGTCTTTTCATTACTTCAGACTTTGGCCCTGAAAATGTCCTGGACCTGTGCAATGTCAGAGCCCTGCTTAACTCCCAGTGACAAGCTCTGTATGCAGAGCTTTGCTTGGAAAGGTTCATTGACACCTGGGCTGTTTGGGCAGCCAGGTACAATAAAAATAAACCCTACATCTTACTCAGAACTGTACAGAGACTGCCCCTAACCACAAAAAAAAAAAAGAAGCAAATAATGGATATAGTAAATATTTGTATTCATAAGCAAGGAAACAAACTTTACAGGTTAAGAATGCCCAGAAAGATTTGGTCAAGTAAATTGTTTTCTGTTGAAATAAATTACAGTACAACCACAACCACAACCCCCCCCCCCAACCTCTCTGTATTTTGAGATCTTAATCAAGGTTTACTTAGCTTTTATTGTCTCCACTCTTATGACAAAACTAATGTGCCGATGTTAATTAGATGTGCTTAACAACACATGAAAGTAACCCCAAGCAGAACTGGAAAAAAAGGTCAACTTTTTACTTAGCTGAACATCTGTGGTGAGAAGAATTTTATTGAAAACCTTAGCACTGCAAAATCACACACATAAATAAGCTGTAGTCTGTAAAAGTCACAACCATTCATAAAATGTAGTACACAAGGTTGTTAGAAAGAGCTAAGAGAAAGACCTTTCTGTTCCAAAACAAATTTCCAAAGTCAAAAATTAAACAGATTGGTGGAAGGTATGAGAAAGCAGAACAGAAAGCATTAATTATTTTGTGAAGGACAAAAATGTAACAAAAGAATGGAAATGAGAAGCAGCATTTTGCCAGGAAAGCCGTCATTTGAGCTTTTAGAAGCAGTTGTTCACAGAAATTGGCAGGCAAGGGACTTCCATGTCCATAACTCCAAGTCAGAGGTGAATGGGGTTTTAACCTTGTACTTCTGGGACAATATTTGTAAAGAGACAAGAAAGAGACACATCCAGGGCTGAAATGAGATGAGGAAAAACATATGAGAGACTAGAACTCAGTTTCTCAAGAAAAAACAGAAAATAACTGAACTCCTCCTTCTCAGGTAATGCTGTATTTTAGACTCAAATAGCAGGAAGATAAATTGGTAGCTGTCACTGTTATTTTTGTTTAAATGCCAGCAGCAAATGCCTCACAGAATATATGTGTAAATATAGCTTGTAGCTGAGGTTTTCTCAAAAGGTGAAAACATTACTTACTAACTGATAAGAAAACAAATGCAGCAGAATGCCAATGCAAAACTTGGATGCTGTGAGATAACTGGGTGGATGGATACAGCAGAAACTAAATAATGCCCCTTTTATTTATGCGAAATATTTTCAAATATTCATAACCCACCCAGATATGACAGGGACTAACGTACTGAGGTGGGGGCAGTGTTGGGAGGTGCAGCCTTATCCCTCACTGAATGCTATCCTTCAGTTTGAAAGTTTAAAAGAAAGTGCGGCAAAAGAAGACCATTTTTTTATGAGGAAGCAAAATGTCTGAGCATCTACAGGAGTGCGCAGCCATCTACAAACACTGTGAAATAGATGGTTTCTTGCTTTCTTCCTTGAATGCCCTCTGGTTGTCTTGCAAAAATGCTGGGCACCATACCTCATTGGGATGGATGAAGCTCCTTCCTCCACAGGAATGGGGACAGCTAGTGCCACAAGCTCAAGGTGAAAAAACCTCAGGGAAAAACTTTTCTCTTATATTTGTGAGCTATTCTCTTAATGCATGTATTCAGACAGGGTTGCCTAAAAGCACTTTAGAGCAGCACTCCCAAAAAGCATAATTACTGTTGTAAACAGGTTATTTTTGACTTTTTCCTGATGTATGACTGTGATGAGATCATCTAACCTTGAGCAAAAGCTGAGGTCCTGCTGCCACAGACCAAAGACCTGTGCATGAGGCTGAGCCTTTTGTTCCCGGCTCGCAATACTGCAAAGGGGCAGAAGATGGCAGAAGGAAGCCCTGGACTGGCATCCCACCAGTACAGTGGGAAAGCCCTGCTGGCAGCTACCCATCAGAGGACGAAACAGCCACATCTGACCTCCGTGTGAGGATGGCTTTTCATCTCGGCTTTTCAGAGTGTTTTCTTTGCCTTTGTGTATTATCCTTCAGTAGCAGGGATGGAGGATGAAAGGAACACGAAAATCCACGTTATCAATGAGTGGCTTAAGGGCTGGTGCAATCAGCGGACTCTTTGGTTTTTGGATCATGGGACAAGCTGAAAACCAAGTGAGAACATAAAATACCTAATCCAGTAATGGACTGGCTGTGAATTTCTCTTTTCACCCTGTTATTTTGTTCTGCTTTTGTAACTATTGCTGAGATCAGATTCTGGTCTTTTATGGCAACCTTCGGAGAGTCATGTTCCAAAGGACAACAATTCTCTGAATTCTCAAAAATGGATGAAACACCAGATTTGGATCTCTTGAACAGCTCAGTTTCTATGTTTTAGCCAGGAGCTTTGTTTAATGAGACCTTCATGCACTTTCTGCTTGCAAGGGCTCATTTGCAAACTGGTCCAAACACACCATCAGAGAGAACACCAGCACAGTGCCAGTGCCAGTGCCAGTCCTGCTTGCCTTCATTCAGTGTTAAGCAAGCTGTCAAAGGCAATGCTCCTCCCTTTCAAGTGAAAATTTAGTGAAACCACAAAACCGTTTCATCCATGAGGAACTTTAAAGGGGAGTTACTGGATTTTGACAAAGCTGCAAAGATGAAGACAGAAACATTATCTGAGCCTTGAACATTGGCTGATTTCTTGCCAGTCTCCTCACTTGATCAAATACCTTAAAATGAGAATCATCATCTAAACTAATCTGTTCTGGAACAGATCCTACAGGCAATGCCCAAGTGAGCAATGACCATAGCTGAGTCTCCAAAGGTAGCTGTGGGTCACAGCACAGCTATTGCAGAGTGGATTGACCAGAACACTCTCCTTTACCTGCTTCTCTGCTTTTTTCTTTCTCCCCACTTCAATCTACCCAGAGAGCCCAGTACTCTGAATGACTCACTGCCATCGCTGCTTTTCTGGCAAGCTCTTCTTTGCACCCTTATTGCCTCACATACAAGGAGAGGACAAGGAGCAGGGGACTTTTACTGGCTGCCTCTCATGGTGTGCCTGCTGCCTGCAGCACCCCGAGTCGATGGCAAATACAGGCAACCTCTGCCCTCAGGGCTCTTCATGGAGCTCTGCATCGCTGCAAACAGACCCATGCTCATAACAGCAGTAAGAACTGAAAACAGAGGTGCTCAAACTTAGCAGCACTTACACCACATCCCTTCGCAGAACCGCACTGGTGTTAACCCGACTGCACAAGCTAAGACGAAGGCCACTGTTGTTTTTTAATTCATTTTGTTCAAGGAGCAGCAAGTGGCTAACCACATTTTTAAAGGAATTGAACCTCTTTTTATGTGTCTGTTTTCCCTCCCAGGTCCAGGTGACCAAAACAGGAACTGCATTTCCTTGGTGCCCTCTCAAAGGCCAGCCTAAGCACAGCACCACAAAGCAGCACTCCCCTGGTGTGCCCACCCAGCATTCTGTCTGCTGACACTCCTGTCCTTGCTCTCACTGCCCTGATAAAGTGTGGTACAAATTGGAGTTGTTTGGGTTGTTAAATAAGACCAACTGTATTAATTTTATCTCCACTCAAAATAAAGCAAAACAAACACACAAAAAAAGGGTTTGACAAGGGGAAAGAGAAGAAGGAAATCAACAGGGAAATAAATAATGGGTTTTAAGCTTCTAAGAGAGTATTAATGCAGATTAAAGAGCAAACAAAAACTCTGAAGCAAGCTGACGGTGTCCTTTTAAGTGAACATATGTGGGTTTTTACATTCACATATGCCCTAAAGGTGCACTTGCCAGCTATCCAGCCAGACTGTATAAAAAGTATGCATAATATTCCCTTCTCTTCCTCAAGCCTACCAGACATGTTTACTATAAAAGGAGCTGAACAACTTTGGTCTCTTCCTAATAAAAATTGTTAATAATTATTTCAGGTATACAAAGACTTACTGCTTTTCTTTTTCTCTTAAGACAAAAAGGTCAAAGGTCAGTAAGGTGTTCTGTTTATTAGTCCCAGCACTTCAACCATCACTCTGATTTTTAGACATTGTCAAGAATTTTTTTTTGTAGGAAGAAAGAATTACTACTATCTCTTCAAATAATTTCCACCAAGTTTCTCAGAAAAATCTGTGAGAATGTTCTTGATACTCTTCGGTGGAGGTAAAACCTGTCATAAGATGGGTCCTGGAGCAAATTTGAAGGCCAGCTCATCTTGATGTCTCACATCAGACATCAAGTCTGCCACTCTGTGATTAAATGAGTGACTAAAAGAGAGCACAGAAGCCCCTACTGCCCCATTTCTCTTGAGACTGGCAAGGACAGTGCCATATCCATCAATAAGAATGACTGAGGAGGGGGGCAACAAAGGACGTGCAGAAAAACTGAACCATGACATGGTGATGGGACTTAATCCAACCTGGCTGCAAAGCTGGTGGTTTTGATGAGAATAACATGTCCGTCAAGTATTTCCCTGTCAACTGATTTTATATAAAATCTACAGAAGACCAGACGCATTTTATGTCCAGTAAATTTTCACATTTCGGGATGGGTCTTATCACTGCACAGAAAGCATTGTCCTTTTTCATAAAACCACAAACTCTCTTATGACCATTATTGCCAGTAGCCCCTATCAGTATCTGGAATATCTGCAGCTGAGTCAGGTGGCCGTGTAACCAACGCACAACCTGCTGTAGAAGTGAGAAAAACATAACAAAATTAAGCAAATTATGTTTTTAGTAAACAAAGGTTTGGTGATGCCCGTGACTTTTCCAGCTGCCTAGACAGCAGGAGAAGAAAGTCAGAGAGGCAAAAAGATTTCTTTAAAGATCTTAGCTCTACCCCATTTGTAGGTGCCCATCTCCTAAAAATTTACCTCTGCAAATCTCTCTTCCTCTATGTAATCCTCATTCTAACAGTTCACTTCCACATCTCTGACAATCATTAATGTCTAAAACTTAATCTACTGTCAATTTTTCCAATTTTTTTCACTGCTCTTAACCTCATACTTCCTCCAGCCCATGATGAGTGAAAATTTTAGATTCTGCTCCCTCTTTTAGTCAGTGTATGAGCCAAGTCAACTTGCCTCCTCCTGCATAATAGCTCACAGATTCATCCTTTCTTTCAGCAGCCAGCTGAGGCTCATAGCAGCATCCAATCTTTTTGTGCTTTGTCTGTAATAATCTGGTCTCCAGCCATGTTCCAGCAATACTGCTGCCTTCACTTCCATCCAAAATAGCAGGATTAGAACCCTGTTCCCAGCTCATTGCTTTGGCTGCATCACCACTCTCCTTGTGTCCTTACAGTGGCTTTGCATTTTTGAACACCAGCAATTTACCTATGCCTTTAAGATCCTTCACATTTAGCCTCACCCTATCTGTCAAATATACTGGCCTATCAAACTGCCAGCTTCTGCCTCTGGTGTGACAAAGATGACAGCCTTGATCACCACTTCCGCTTCTTCCTTAGTCACCTTTATGCTTTCATCTGCCCATCCCCTATGCGAAAGGAATAGTACTATGGAAAATATTTAATTTCACCTCTCCTGCAGGCTTCTCCATCTGGGGACAGATAAATAAACTCCATAACTCCCTTCCTGCACTGGCCTAGCAAACGCAAGGCTGTGATTTCAGCATACCTGCTAAACTCTGTTCAGTTTGTACTTGTCGTATCCTTTCATCCAACTCACACTGAGATCCTCCACCACGACTGACACTGGGAAGAGTTGTAGCCTTTCCTACCTGCCTCCTACCTGCACATCGCATGGGAGCCCTTGCTACTTTTAAAAGTGTTAGCAGTGACTGTGAGGAATCTCTCTTTGGAATTGTTAATAAGGAATCCAAATCATCTTATTTTTGTAAGGCTAGGCGGCCATGTCCATGAAAGGTATGAAGTGCCTAACTTAAAGTTTAGATGCCTAACCTATGGAAATCAGTAACAAATTAGTAACTTTAGAGAAACTAGACAGCCTCCTCCCTCCAGCTCTGCAGATATGTTTTTGAGACCTCAAGCCTCAAATGGCTGCAGCAGAGAGTGTGGGTGGTTAGCTCTGCCTACACCAAACTACAGTGCAAGGTTTTCCCTATAACTGCATCTCTTCCCAGCAAGGGAAGCTTTCTGGGTCAGTGCTGTGTTAGCCTCTGCTGCTTCATCCGATTTGTCTGCTTGCACATATTCTCTATGTCTTCTCATCTCTTCTCCTGCCAGTTAGTGAACATGAGCCCTAGATAATGGCAGTATCTCATAGCCATAGCAGCATTCCTGCTTACACTTTGACGTGCTGGCCAGTTCCAGCTCTGATTGTCACTCAGAAGGTCTTCCTCCCTTGGCCTAGTTATGAGCTAGGAAAGAACAGCTTCATGCCCTCTGCATATGAGCTTTTTTCGGTATGGTTGCTCAGCTGCCACATCAAGACTTGCCTTTAAGGTAATGACCTGGTCACAGACTCTAGCGTTGCAAGGATTTATTTTACTGAACAAAGGTGTTTATTCTCAGCTATAATTATTATTCTGCTTGCTTAGGTCTTGGGAACCTCTTTGGGCTGTTGACTTGATGCACTTTGGGAGAGGTTATGGCATTGGATTGCTCAGGACTTTGAGACGGCTAAAATGGATATTAATGACTAGACTCATTGTTATATAATTGCAGAATATCAGGAGGCTGTTACACTCAAGTAGTTTTGGTCACCTCCCCTTCTTTCACAGAAGCCAAAATCTTGTACCTGGATTGTGTTGCCTAAAAAAACTGTGGTCTTTCTGGCCATTTTTCATTTGCTGCTTCTACTACTATGAATTCTTGGCAATGAACCTTAGTGTAACAAGAGTTATGATACGGAATTAAATGACATAGTTTGGAAGAGGTTTTAACTTTATTAACTCTTAGCCACCAAAGTGGAATGGTGTTATATTCGGATTTTTTTATTCTTTTGATGTTTCTAGAAATCCCACTGAAACACAACTAAAGTTCAGTCGCTCATAAAACTTTATAGATCGTTAAAATTTCTGTTTATTCCAGCTCTGAGGGAGATCTAGGTTACACTATTTCAGATGTAACTAACCTTTACTCCTTAACAACCAACAAAAATCCAGTCCAAATTAAATCCCAGAGATTTAGTTTAGAGGTTAATTTTGCCAGTGGACAGCCTGGAAAATTAAGTTTTGTCCCAAAGAAATCATAATAATTTATGTTTAATTTCATCTCCCTGAATGCAGAACATGGACCAAAAGTCAAATAGATGTGAATCTTTGTGGTGTTCTCAATTCTTTACAGGAGGAGATACTTTTTAGTCTAAAACAGTAAGTTGAATTTCCATTTCACTGGGACTTGTACCCTGATTGCTCACATTGAACACACACAAGCTTACTCTGGTCCCATTTTGGATGAACCAAATCACTGAAAATTAAAACCTTTGAAATTTCTGGATTACAAGTACTGTTTAAATAAATGTATAAACTGTGTTGTGCTGTTATGGCAAAAAGATCTATCACATGGCTTGTGGGTTCTTTGGACAACCCCAACAAGGTTCCTTAGTCCAGCAAATGTTTTTCAGCAGAATATCCTGAGGAGGAAAATCTGACCTTGACAAAGGGATCCATCATAAGACAGTGAATTTAATCATTGTGACTTCTCTTGCTTTTATTGTGTCTATTTGCCTTTTTTGCTCCCTATCCGTAATTATCTGTCAGTTTGTTTGCTCCTGTTTCCCATACTCCTCTGGTATGCTGGCTTCCATATCTATGCAGACCTGTCCAGGGCAGCACTTTCACACTAACCTTTAGCCTGTGAACTGCCTCAGGAGAGTTTAGTTTGTGCTTAACTGCAATGAATTTTCTGATCAGGATGTTCAAATATTGAAATGCTGGAAAATATTTAGATAGGAGTGTCAGGTAATTTTATTCAGGCTCCTGCTCTCTTGATACAAGTGTTTCAGGGTAGTTATTTTTAGGTGCTGTCTGAGTGTAAAACTGAAAAACGCCAATGATTTTCCCATGCTAAATCATCTTCCTGATCAGTGTGCTCTGTTCCTGTTTCAGGTTTCAGTGATGAGTAAGATCATAGAGAAATCTTCAGCTACTCTGAGGTCAAAAAGATCTCAGTTGGAATCTCTAACATTTAGCATGCTCTGTTGATGCTGCACTTCTCTATAGAAAGCTTTTGAAAGCCTTGCATCGTAAATGAGAGATTTACACACTGTCTGTAATCACCAGTTTCAAAGGATCTGCTTCTTAGTTCGAGAGCTGCATAAATACATGTTTTTCCTTTTTTATAGGGTTACTTTAGAACAAACACATTGTGTTATGATCAGCAATTAAAGCAATAAATCTCTGAAACAATTCACAGCTTTTTGATTTATTTCAATGGTCAGTGCAACATCTTGTGTTCACGTTGAGCTCTTTGAAAATTATATATGGCTATGTTGACAAGTTAATTTTTTCCATTCCATCTCTTTCTCACTTCCTAATGAAACTGAAGACTGCATATAGCTCAACTATTTTTTCATAATGTACTTTCTGGAGTACTTAGCACTTATGTTTCGTATCAACTTTTATTTTGAGTAATGAATTAGCACTTCAACCCCGAAATCCCTCTGACAAGAACTTGAATGCACATGTTTTTTCCCAAGTATCACAAATAACACATGCAAATGTGAACACAATATACGTGTGCTCATCAAGGAGGAGAAGGAAGGTCTATCAAAACATTTGGATCTTCATTTCAGGCATGCATGCTGAAGTTTGGATGTTTGTTCAAAGTCTACCCAAATGTATCTGAATCTTTTGGCTTTGGAAATCAATTGGAAATCTTGCAAGGTTGAACTTTCTCATGAGATTACCTCTAATGCCTCTCAGCTTCAGTCAGGCCAGTAAAAATACCACAAAATGCTCTCTTATCCCCTTTTTCTCCCAGCTGAAAATGGAAAAGATGAGGAATGTGAAAATTAAACAATTAATCAAATTTTTTCCAACCCTCAGGAAAAGGCTTGGTTCAGTTCAAGTTTGGGGTTTTTTTTACAAGGTTTCAGGTTTGCTCTTGTTTTATGCAAACTTGTTCAGAGAACCCAAGTCTGTATGTGAATTGCACTAATTCTTGTGGTCAGAACTGCTCCTGTTAGCTTTAATGGGCTTAATTGGAGCTCCACAGTCTTTCAGTTTCAGAGTACAGTGTTTACTAGGGGTTTCTATCCTTACATGCAACCAGATTCCCAGTTTTATCCCACTTCCTGATATTATGGGGTACTTATTTTCAGCAACTCTCCAGACACATAAGGAAAACACTGATCTATAAATCTATTTTAACTGTGAAGAGACACAGTCAAGCCTATGCATCACACACATTATACTGGGCTAATGTGGAATTTAATGTGATACAGACATTGCTGTTCAGGGATGTTGTACATCAATGTACCATACAGGTTTTTGACCCAGTGATGATTTCCTGAAACACTGTCTTCTGCTGAGAAGGAATTCCAGGAACACTTTTCCTTTGATCCTGATACTGCAAAGGTCTTCTTCAGAACAGGTGAGTTCCTGAAGTTCTTTCCAGTTCCTAAAGCCTGTATCTCATGCAGATCAGGAGCAGTTTTAGATGATTCGTCAAACAACATGTCTGAGGATGACTGTGAACTGTTACCTCAAAGTTGCATGTAAACAAACCATACCATGAAAAATAAAATAAATAAAAAATAAAATAAAATAAATAAAATAAAATAAATTTAAAAATATTAACATGCAAATATCATTCTCTTTTGTAACTGAGGAAGATTTTGAATGGCTGCTGGTTGTCACAGAATAATGGCAGCATCAAATAAAAAGTTTCCACGTGGAAGTTCTTCTTTCCCCCTCTTCATTCTTCTTTACACTGGTAAGTGAAATGCCAAGGAAGTTATTCCAAAAGTAAGTTTTTGACAAAATGCTCTGTAATGAAAATAGAATAAAGATGCTCTTCTTGACCACTACACAAGAAAGGAAGTTAAAACATGAAATTACACAAATTTTATTATTGGATTGTTTGTTTTTCTCTGTAAAAAAGGTTATGGTACAATAGATGAAAGGTCTGAAATAATTAAGAAAAAATAATACAGTTGCAAGTACAAATTCGGATTTTCTCTTTGTTTCAACAAATGTGAGAATGCCAAGCTTGCACTTCTGAAGGTGTCCATGTAGCGATATGCAAAATATAATTGGGGTTTTTTAGATTTTAATAACATTTGTCCATTCTCCCACTGGGACTGAAAATTAATTATAAAGAGTTGCATGTTTTCCAGTCATCTTGATTTGTTCTGAACACTACTGTTAGTTTCATCTGGAGTTTGATGATTAAGTTCTTTATAAGTCCTCTCTACACAGAAAAACATACACACACTGTAAAAAAGAAAGAAATAAAAAGGATTTATCCCAACAAGAAGCCTTCACTTTTCTAAGAGGTCTGTTGAATAGAAGGTGTTGCAGACACTCATGATGCAATTAAAATTACTCATTGTACTGAAGTCAATAGCTGGCATGAGGCAAGTAACTTTACTGGGATTAGTCCCAGTTGCATTTCACTTTAGCTCCCAAATTTCAGCTGTACTGAATTATTCCTGGTTAGACAAAAGAATAAAGTTATGGGAAAAAAATGGGGGAATAATATTATTTCAGCAGTCTAGGGAGATGGCCATCATTTGTTTTGAAAGCTACATAGATGCATTTAGTCAACATTTTCAAAGGCTTGAGTTTATTTCTTGATGCTGTTCTTACTTGTCTTCACCGTGTTTCCTCTGTTCCAAAATTACCACTAATAGGCAATATTGAGTGAGACTTCAGTTTAAGTCAGAAAGACCCATGAGAACTCGTATCTCACTAAAATTTGTGCTTGCCATGCAAACCAGTTCAAGTGTACTCCCTAGTGTTCCAAGTTTAATGGGGTAGATTTGAGATGTTTTGGACTATGTTTATGCTAGTAAAACAATTACAGTCAGGACATCAGTTTGAACAATTTCCCAGGATGATCTGTTAAATATAATTGTTAGAATCCTTCCCAGTTTTGACATGAGACAATTAATACTCTCCCAAATAATGCTAAAGGCTTAGAGACAGGGCAGAGACTTTTCCCAGGAGGAGTATAGACAAGGTTGTCCTGTTCTGAGAAGGAAATGTTTTTAGCAATCACGAAGTCTGCCATGGCATTTGTCCCTGAGATTGACATCTGTCCCATTTTCTCTACTGCAGGGGTCAACTGTCCATATGCAGAGCAGGGAGTTCATGTGCCTGCTCAGTATGCAGTGGTCAGTGCCACCAAAAATGAAACTTAAGTGAGTTGCCATGAAGAGAGCAAAATCTTGAACTGCATTCTCTTTAAGCAAGAACCAAGATGCATCTGAATTGGACATGTTTGGAAGGGTAGTGGGAGGTCCTTTATATGTCAGTTGTTTGACAAATGATCTAAGTATCTTTCCTTATGCCCAGGAACACAAATTCAGTCACAGCAGACTCATCTTGAACTGATGGAAATGGGATTTCTTGCATATGAAAAATAAATCTGATACTACTTTTATACGTAAAACTAAACAGTATCTATACAGAGGAGAATGAAATTACATAAGACAACAAGTAAGAAGCTGAATTCCTCACGGGACTATTTTTTTTATCCTGAAGACTAGCATAACCTCTCTATTATATCGTGTTAAACAGTTATAAAATTCTTCTTCCAGTAGTTTGTGCATTCCTTGGCCACAATAAATAATTATTTTTCGCTCTTTCTTATTTTTCTTTGAGGGAATTTAATCATTATGAGTGGTGCCAGATTTGTAGCACTGGAAAAGGAAGACTTCAGCTTTATGGAAGGTAAGCCAGTGAGTAGCAAGAATGCAAATATATTCATGATGCACTTCAATTGTTTAACTTCCCAAGGAAAAATACTCTCTGGGGCATTCTGTTTTTCACACTTCATTAAGAGCCTCTACTATGCTCTAAATACATCTTTCTGTGTGTATTAGCATTTGAGAGACTAGAGGATGGAAATGTTTATGTACCCTTTTCTTAGGGTTTCCTTTTCTTTCTTCAGTCAGAATGAGTGGTTGGACAGCAGAGGAGTTGTCTCCCCAAACCAACAGCTCTCTCACTATCTGGTGTTCGGGGGGTTGCACCAAAATCGAAAGATTACAGGTAGAGAAACCATGGGAACTCAGCATTGGTTCCTAGGTCAGATTGCAGGCAGGCTTTCTGCCAACAGAAGCCTGTCTGTTCTTCCCTGGAACTTCCCTTCCTGATTCTTCCTGGAAACCTGCACCACAAAGATGGCAGGCAACTCTATGAGCCATGACAGTCTCAGCATCCACCAGCTACTAAGGGTTTAAACTATGGCTCAGATGGATCAACTAACAGTCCTTATTTCATAGTCATCTGTCCTCAAACCAGCTGCACAGGACAGGAGGGAGTGCTGGGGCTGAAGACAAAGGACAGGAAAGCACAGCTGACACTCTTGTCTCTGCACACGCAGTACAGCATGTATGGCAGCCTGTATCTTACACTGGGAACTGTACCGAATTGCATCAGGAAAACTGAAATTTTTGTGATGGGAACAAAATGCACAAATTTAAGAGCTGGACTAGAACCAGTTACATATTTTGCTGGGTAATATCAGTGATAAATTACCAGATTTGGTAACTAGATTTTACAGAAGTATGAATCTTGTATGTGTCCAGAAGAGAAGATTTAAAGTGAAATGGGATATAATGTGGTAGGAAAAAATTCCAAATGGCTGCCACTAGTAAAAACACAGTTTGAATCTGTTGTCTAAGCAGAAACATGCAATTTTCCAGGGTATAAATAGAGTTGGTGAATTTCTTTGTCAACAAAAGGGCAAAAATGGTTTAAGGTAAGTTAATAGAAAGGCCATAGTTCAGCACCAGTCATTTCAAGTCAGAGTCCTCTGACTGCGTATCCAGTGTATACAGACTGCTCTAGTTTCAAGCTAATTGGTTTGGGATTTTCCAGTGCTCTGTACTGCTTGATCAGGAACACATGAGACCATAGAAGTGTCAAAGGATATCATTGGCAACACCCCAGTAGCAAATCTTTCCTCTTTTCTTGCATGGTCCATTTAATTGAACACTCATATCAGTGGCAGATTCATTGCAAAGCACATTTTTTATTTTTATGCCATTTTTATGAAAGCTGTAAAGTTATATTCTTAAAAGACTTTGGCTAAAAAAATTATGTGAAGATGGATAACATTTGCTTTTCCTAAGCTTGGGGTGGAGTAAGCGGTTCACATTTATGAATATCCCTGAATGCAATGCATTTTTATTAACATTTCTACTTACCAGCTATTACTATATGTCTGATTTAAAATGCACTTTTGAAAGATTAAATTCAAAATACCTGCTATCTTTATGCATATGAGGAGGTCCAACAATTCATACAAGATGCATTAGGGAAGACTGAAAAAAAGGCTGGCCGATGACTTGTTTTTCCATATTTTACCTCTTTATGCCAACCCGAGGATATCTTAAATACATTACAGAGACATTCTTCCCATCAACGGGTGTTTAGAATAATGGCATTATCTGAAGTGGTCCAAGCTGACAAAACAATCAGGGCCAAACCTGAGCCCCCATTTTTTATGGAAGGAAAATTCCCATTGACGTCAATGGGAGTTTTGCCTGACTACAAAATACGGAAATTGGCCCCAAATGATATCTCCAAAGGGGGCTTTACTCACGACATAGCAGCTGTATCTCATGAGCCAAATCTCCAGGTTTCCATTATTCTTCTCCCAGCCATTAGTGAAATTACTAAGTGAGCCAAAGTAAGAATAATACCTCTGCTCTGGGAAGTGAGGCTAAAGCATGCACCACATATTCTGCATGTACACGCGCAGCTTTCAGTCATGTCACTGCTCTCAGAAAGAGAGTTACAGTAACAGGCCACCATGCTTGCTACAGTAAAACAAAGGGAATTCACAGCAGGGGCAACAAAGTGATAGAGCACCATAAAAGTTAGCAATTAAAGGACCTATGGTTAGATTCAAAAATACTCAGGCCCCTGAAAAGGGTTTGTTTTGGGTTTTTTTTCAATTCAGTTCTTTTTATTCAGTGACTTCTTGATATAATAAACAGGAATAGTTATCTGAAAGTACAGATCAAAAGTCCAGGACTCCCTTCCTTTAGGAAATTGCCCAGATCTCCGTCTTTTTCTCTGGCCTTAGCTCTCTTTTTTGCATTTATTTTGAAAAAATGAATGAAGTTCACTTCTCTTTGCTTCCCCACAGCCAGGGTTTAAGGCACTTGAGTGGGAGATCTGAATCTTCATGTCTTTAAGATGAAGAGGGTCTGAATCGAGATTTCCTACACCTCAAAGCTGAAGGCTCCCACCATTACATTACTGTATAGAGGAGGATGGGAAGGGTGTCTTCATGCTCTAGCTTTATTATGAGGGTGGAACCCACAAACAAATTTTGTGAGGAATGCCTTTGTTCGTACATTTTCAGTAGATCCTGCTTTCCAGATGAAGTCTCTCAGTGTGCTTTGGATGAAGAGGTGGCTAAGTTCTGAACCCCAGGCAAGCTTAT
The DNA here is from genome assembly GCA_013397725.1 of Rhagologus leucostigma. Lineage (NCBI taxonomy): Eukaryota > Metazoa > Chordata > Aves > Passeriformes > Rhagologus > Rhagologus leucostigma. Next base: position 2,120,070 of record VZTD01000110.1, on the reverse strand, counting down.
GCACAACATCTGTCCAAGGCTACTTTATTTACTGGGGTAGTCTTCTCCCACATACTCCATTTCTGTCCCTTACCATCCCTGACCCATGTATCAATGTGGAGTGCCAAATGACAATTAGCGGCTCAACAAGAAAATTCAAAGAGAAGTCCTTTGTCACCAGTACAGAGCCGTGAAGCCTTGGTGAATTAGCCCATTCACATACTCTCTGTTTAATAAATTTTGCTCCACAAATGAATAATGCTAAGCCACCATGACTGCTACATGAAGTATTCTTATCCAATATCCCCCTGACAGAGATCCTATAATGCAACTTGTGTTCTGGTTATGCAACCTGCACACAGGTGTTTCAATGAGCAAAATACTGAATGCAGGTTATGGAGAATGGAGCTCAGTTGAGCAACAAGATTGCTGAGTAATGACATATGGGGTTTTTCCTGATCTTCACTTCTTCTGGCATCACTAGCTAGAATAACATTAAAATAAAAGTATGGATCAAAAGTACGAAAGAAACGGAGAAGCAAGAGTTCTTTTCAAAGGTCATTGAAAATTCACCTTGAAAATGTGAGGACTTAAATATCAGGATGTTCATCAGTAATAGCTTGTCACCATGAGTCAGAAACTGTAAGGAACAGAACCTTAGCAATCCCTTTTTGTGTTCCTTTACTGTCTCCAATAGTCAGCGTTGATATTTGCTGAGCTGTTCTCAAGTTGTGTGTGATAAAGGTCTGACAGTCCAGTGACATGCTAACTGTACAGTCCGTCCACATACCAGTCAGCTACGTGGGAGCTAGCCCCTTGATGGCCTCTGACCCTCCTTTTTAGTAACCAGGATATGTCATTATGGATTAAAGCACAGCATTCTGTCCATTTCAGCAGCTGAATGGGCTGCAGCCACAGTAATGCTGGCACTTTCCTGGTCAGGAAGTGGGCCATATTGGCACAATCCAAAGAGCAAACACACACGTCCCACAAACATGTTCAGCATTACTGTCAGGCCATCCTTGTAGAGAAGTCCAACAAGCCTGGTGTATCAGCTACTCCTCCTGGTTTTATGCCATGAGAGAACTTGAGGATACACTCTGTCCTATCATCCAGATCTTCAAAGAAGTTCTTCTCTTCATAGGGCAAAAAAACCTTGCAGTTTTTTCAAACTGTGATCTGATTTTCATATTCTGTTGATGAGTTCTCAACTATGGCATAAGTTTAAAATAATTTTCGAGTTAAAGTTAGGTATCTGCCAAAGAGAAAAAGCAATTAGTATATAGAGTTATGCTTTTAAAATTGAAGCAAAAATTTCCCTGACATCGAAATGAACGTTAAAAGTGTTGTGATCAAATTGGTCTCTGAAAGATGAAGTTTCACCTTCACCAGGCTTCTTTCACAACATGCTTCTTGCAGAAAAACAACTTTTGTCAGCTTTCTGGAGTCAGTGAGCCTACACTGCAGCAGGCCTGGGTGACAGCCAGAAAGTGATTGTCTTCAGAGGATTATGGGTAATTCTTTGCTAATTAACTATAATGGTAACCTGGTAATGTTTAATAGCGGGTTAGGCATTGCTTTCCCCTCCGTCAGATGTTATCCGTTCAAGGAGAAAAAATATTTGTAAGGTGATTTCACTTACGGTTTCAACATATTCTAAATGAACAATCTTTGTTCTCTCCCACAAATGGTATTGTGTTGGATAACACAGCTGACAAGGTTTCATAAATCCTTTTCCAAGTCCAGCTTAATTGCAATTCAATATTCTTTTGTTTCTATTAACCCAGGTAAATAAATAGAGTGAACTGGCAATTTTGAACTGTGATCTATGGCACAGTCCCCGATGTACTGGCACACGATGAATTTTTGCAGATCACAAATCTGCAAGAAACATGTTTGTGTCTTCCAACAAAATGTCATCAAACCTCTGAAGGAATCCATATTTATATTTCACATGGTGTGCTACAGCTTCACATTAGAAGCAGGCAGGCAGACTCTAAAGCAGCAGACTTGAAACAGGGAGAGAAAAGATTCTTCCTTTGAACCTTGCTCTTTCCAAATACTAGTATCGTAACTTATTTAAACTAAATTATTGTCTAATGAAAACAATTATCTTTTTTTCCTATTCTTTCCCCTTTCCACACAATTCCTCTGTTATTTATTATGGGATGATCTTCTGTGCTTTTCCTCCACTACCTAAAACCCCAGTTCTCTGATAATACAATGTATATTTTACAATTCACTTTATTCCTCTGTGGTGGAAACCCCTTTCAATCCCTAACTAGCAAATACTCACCGTGAAATTTAACAGACTATGGTGAGGTCCTCTATCAAGGAATTTCTAAAAAAACTCAGCTGTTATAGGATAAAAAATTGTTTAAAATACACAAAGCAAAGGTTGAGGCTAAGAGGTCACTTTTCATAGAAGTATATCTCTGTTGTCCTGTGTTAAACTGTTCTGGAATCTGTCTTGTTTAACATATTTATACAGGAACTGGATGAACAAGAAAGCAGCAATATTTGCAGATCATATAAAATAGGCCAGAGTAGCCATAATCAAGATAAATGCAAAGAATTGCAGAAGAATCTTCTAGGGCTAAGGGACAAAATAGAATTTGGAGTTTATTTGACAAGTGTGAAGCAGTGCACACAGGCAAAAAATACCTTATGGTTCATTTATTTATTAATTCCCACTATTAAGGAAACCAGTTCTGGACTAATGGTGAATAATTACCTACAAAAAATAGTGTAATACACAGCAGTGGTCAAAAAGACAGCTAGGACGTTACAAAATACTAGGAAGGAAACTAAGAACAAAATACATCAGTATGATCCAAGCAGCACGTAAGTGTCGAATACAATAATAGAAATAGAGAAAATACGGAGAAAAGTATCAGAGGGATTAGACTGAAACGGTTTCCGTATGTGGGCAGATTAGGAGTGGTAGGACTCTCTTAACCCCGGACAAGAATCCTGAAGCCTCAGAGGACAGTTTGATGGTGAGGGCTAGTGGGATACATTAATTCACTGGCCTAGACAAATGCATAGAAGATATAATAATAAGCAGTGATTCAGCGGGAAACCTCTGGCACATGGAAATTGTAATCTGCGGACTACCAGAAGCTGGGAGAGTATAACAAAGAAGGATAATACTTGCCTTGATCGTGCATTATTCTTTAAGTATCTTGTCTCAGGCGTCAGTCTCTGGTGGTACTAACCTAGATGGTCTGGCCTTATGTGATAGTTTATCTCTTCTTAGGATCTCCTTATGTGAGATTCACTTCATCTCCCTTTGGCTAAGGATTTCTAAAGTGAAGAAACCTACACCTGAAGTTGTCATCAGAGGCTCCTATTATGTGAGAATTCGGCATTTTTAGGACATGATTCATGCAAACTAGTTTAGACACTGTCGTGGTTTAACCCCAACCAGCAGCCAGCCCCACACCATCACTCCAAAGATCTCCGCCTCTTCTTCCCCCCACTTTATACACTGAGCATGATGCCATACAGTCTGGAATATCCCTTTGGTTGACTGGCGTCACCTGTCCTGGCTGTGTCTCCTCCCATCCTTCCATGCACCCCAAATCTCCTCACCTGTGCAGCAGTACAAAAGGAGAAAGAAAAGGCCTTGGTTCTGTGTAAGCCCTGCTCGGCAATAGCAAAAACTTCTCTATGTTATCAACCCTGTGTTCAGCATAAATCCAAAACACAGCCCCATACCAGCCACCGTGAAGAACATTAACTCTACCCCACCCAAAACCAGCACAGGCACCTACCTTAGAATGAGATGAATCATACTTTATAAATGTTTGTTTCTCTCCATTGACTACAAAGGCAGCCAGAAGTGATTATTTTTATTGTAGATATTTAGATTTAGTCAGATGATTCAGATGATTCTCATCCATTCTTTTTTTTTTTCTCCACTGCTATTAGAATAATACTGGAGTGCAGCAGAGCAGAAACAAGGCCAATTAAGCACTGTAGATTGCACATTCATGACAATTACCCAAATCACATTCTGAACTATGATTTTCAGGGATTCAGAAGTTAATGGGCTCGTATGGCAGTTCAATTCTTGTCATGGCTGAACCATGGTAGACAGCTAAGTACCATGCAGTCGCTCTCTCACGCCCTCACAGCAAGACGGAGGGAAAATCAGAAGGGTAAAGGTGAGAAAATACCTGTTGAGCTAAAGACAGTTTAAATATTTGAAAAACTGGAGGTGAAAAATTGACAACTAAAAGAAACATATGGCTCAAAAGAAAAATAATTGCACACCACCAACCTAATGATGGCCGGCCCCCATGGAACTTCCACCCCCCAGGTGTTATTGCTGAGGGCGACATCATATGGTCTCGAATACCCCTTTGGTCAGTTGGGATTGGCTGTCCAGGCTGTGTCCCTTCCCAACTTCTTGCACATTCCCAGCCTACTCACTGGTGGAGCAGTCTGAGAAGCAGAAAAGGCCTTGACTCTGTTCAACCACTCAATAGTAACCAAAACATCCTAATGTTATCAACACCGTTTTCATCACAAATCCAAAACACAACGCCCCACCATCTTCTGTGAATGAATTTAACTCTCTCCCAACCAAATCCAGTACCAATCAGAATAAGGAAAACCTCCAACAGGCAACTAGTAGGCACCATCTACATAATGCTCTAGAGGAATTTTGTGGCTTCATTTCTGATCAGGATATCGATGGCATAAGGAAGCCCTTCCTAGGACTCCTTCAACAGCTGTTGGGGAAAGGATGACAGCAGTCCATTTTGGCAAAGCCTGTCAGCTAGCACTGGTGGCAAGCTGAGTTTTGTGTCTATCTATCTATCTATCTATCTATCTATCTATCTATCTATCTATCTATCTATCCTATATCTAAAATGCAGAGAAGCGAGAAGACTTTCTTGCCGCGGACAGGTTCAAGCAGATACCTCCCAGAATTTGGTTTTCACAAGATAACTACAGGTAACACTACCTGCACATGCATTGTCAACACACAGGCAAAGAGCTGTCAAAATATTTTACCATGCACATTTTAAATGCAAACAACCAAAACTTCCCAAGTGCTAGACTGTCCTCTGCTTTAAGCAAAACACTTCACTAAAACCATTGTGGTTCTGCTTAAAAACATGAGAATAAGGTCAGGTATGTAGAATTTCCACCTTCAGTGGTGGTCCAAATTTCTCTTGTGCCTGAGTTTAAGACAAAAAAGATGTGGTGCTGTTTATTCTGCTTTGGATTAAAAAATGAAAAATAAATATTTTTCATGGAGTCTTACAGGGCTTTTGGCCCTCCCGAATGACATTGCATCTGGATTTCTCCACCCTTTTATTTGGGTGGGAGACCCAAATGGAACTCACTAGCACAACCTTTGGCATCTCCAAAGTTTTGGCAATCTGTTTAGGCTAAATAGGTCAACAGGGTGGAGATGGCTCTTAAAGCTTCAAACTGTTCTTGAAAGTTAAAATGTCACCAGCTATTTCTAACATGTAGGTTAAGATCGGAGCCACATGAAGCATAAGAAAAACCTGTTTTGCCAATGGTCAGCAACTCCAAACTGGAGAGAGGTGGGCGGAAGACGGCCTGTTGCAGCCCCAAAACAAACTTTAAAAGGTTTAAAAGGAGGAACTAAGAATGATAAGGAGAGTATTCTGGACTGTAATGTTGGCTGCGCCACTAGAGGCAGGCAGGCAAAGGCAGAAGAGGTGTGGCTGAGCCCTGTAGACATGTATGATGTGACTCCAATGTTTATGGAAACAGAATTGCAGCCAAATATTTGGAACCTGATGAGCATTTTCAGCTGAAAATAGCAGTTATTTCAACAGGCAAATGGGCTTTATACTAGACTTTTTGGACTTTAGGGTTCTCTGTGCCCTGTCTTACTTCCTCATCCAGAAAATTTTCTTCCACACTTTGTAAAAAACATGCCACAAACACTTTCAATATATGAAATTAAGAAATTTCCAGGTGTAGGGGGGTTGGAGCACAACAGATAGCCTACTCTTTCCTCAATCTTAATATTATTCTTGCATTAATCCTGCAAGAAAAACTATTTTTTGTGCAAATTACAATTTCAATATTTATACGCTACAAGGTAGTGATAATGCAAATCATCGGTATGCTGGCAAAAGAGCACCTGAGGGTAAATGACATCTGAGTAAATTTGCTCGTGTAGTATTATCATTCACTCCAAATTCCTCTTAGTTTTAATGAGTAGAATAAGGACTACAAGGCCACTCCAAAATTCTTCAAACCATCACAAAAATTCTTTGTACATACACCCACAATCTCCGTTCATCAGACAGCAAGTGTGGTCACATCATGTATGAGTTTCATAGAGTTTCTTAAAAGCTACAGCATTCAGATGTTTGAGTAGCAAACTGTTTTAACAAAGGAGACAAACACAGATGAATTTGAATTTTTGCATTTTAAATTATTAGCAAAATGAAAAACATAGGTCAGTGATATCTCTCTACATACAAATGCAAGTGTGATCTTGAGAACACATGTTAATAGTTAAAAGGAGTAATTATGGGAGGGCAATTTTGTTTTAAAATGGCACATGGCTGGATATCATAGAGAATTCGGGACATTTGGGCACTACAGAATGAAGGAACTGACATTGCTGGTAGTGTTTTTACTTGCAATATCATCCAACATAAACATTTCCTTTTTTATTTTAAATTCTCTGATGTTTTTTGTCTAGAATCCTGCTGAGTTTATACACTCTCAGACTTAACTTTGTTCATCTCATTTGGTTAACTCATGATTTCAGTGCTGTCACACATACAGAATTTTGTATTGGCTGCACATGTTTTTATAAATGGATTTATATTTTTAAACTAGCAGTATGAGCTTGCATACCCCTAAATTACGTGAAAAATCTCAGCACATAAATATCTATCTGAGTACATGTGTCTAGAAGTCCCAGCAGAGCATGAAAAGTGGTTAACCTACCAATATATAGGCACATACCAATTTTGTGTACTCAATACATTTGCACTAAGAGTTAGATTTTCCACTCTAACTGGTCTATGTTTGGAGATGGTAGAGAAAAGGGTGGAAAAAATAAAAAAGCTGATTTTAATTCCTTAATCCCAGGAGATCTGTATTTAGAAGTAGGTCCTTTTATTTTCCACTGGATGAAGAGCCTCAACAAATATATGTCAGTGTTAGCCTGCTCTACTGTTCACATACGGCAAATGGCTTTTATTTATTTCAAGGGTGGAAACATGACCAATGCACAAAATGCTTCCATAATGCCACAGTCTTTCTGCAGGCAGAGGATTCTGTTGCAACAGGGAAAGTTCTGCTGGTTGCTCTAATAATTTTAAAATCACTTTGTACTGTATAAGCAGACGGAAGGATTTAGCCAAGCCTGTTCTAGATAAAGCATTGAATATGAGAGTGAGCTGAGGGTTAGGTGTTGCTAGAAGAGATGGAGGCACATCCTCAGCTGGCATAGGCCATTCCAAAAGCTACAGTCATTTAAATTATCAAAGGATCTGATATTTAGTTCATTAAAAAAAACAGAAAACTGAATCAACTGAGTCCTTGTACAACATGATTAGATTTTTTCAGAAAATGTAGTTCAAGGAATACTCCCCAGCACTGAGTTATACTGCAAGGGAAGCATCAACAAGCACATTAATGGATGTAGCTCTTACTTTTAACTGCATCCAAGACACAGATGATATGCTGTGCCGTGCAACAGGATAGATGCCTGGTTCCCATCACAGGTTCTGATGGAGGGTTTTACAGTCCTCCATTACAGCACTGGAAAAGGGTTTATTTCCTGAGTGGAAAAGACAGGAAAAAGTGTTGCCTTCATGAAAATGCAAGAGAAATAAGCATTCTAAGGATTTTCAGCCAAATATGGGGATTATAGAGATTCTTTTTCTGAGACTATCCAGACCAATTTGGCCATTAGAGCAATGACTGATTTTTCTAAACTTTTTAAAATATATTTTCAGTACTATAACCAACACAAGTATTACTGGGTCTGGTTCACTGAGTCCCGTACATTCCAGACATGTCCCATTCATTAAGCTCCTCTTAAAACTGCTAGCATCTTGCCTGTTGCACTAGCAGGGCTGCTCCACAATCTTGCAGTTTTAATGACTAAAATGCTTCTTTCTTCTTCCCAGTTTGATTTGAACACACAGGGTATTTACCATGACATTTTCTTCCAGTCTTCTTCGTTTTTAGAATTTATTTTTAATTTTCTCCTAAGCAAAATCTCGACTCCCCATCAATCAAGCATCCCTCTTCTGTTTTGGGGCAGCTCGCTTCCATGGGTATGGGTGAGGGCAGTTGCTCAGCCAAGGATTGCCTTGCTTCCCCTTTCGTAAATACCATGTCCTATGGTCACATGTGTCTTCTCCAACTTCTGCATTGCAGGGTGGTCCTGTGATTAGCCAGTGTTACTGATTCTTCTCAGCCCTAAGTGAGCACTTCCACATCTTTCAATGTGTCTGTTGTCTTCAGCTAATGAATCCCTGGTTCATTTCAAAAACGCTGGCACATTTTCCTTGTAACATACACCCATTTCTATCTATCATTATAATTCTCAAAGTACTACAATCTTCCTCATATGATAGTCTGATCGTGCTGAATATTGGCAATACCTCTTCGCTTTATAGCATCACGAAACCTCATGATCATCCTCCAGACTTCTGTACCACTTTCTACAGTGACACTTCTAAATAAAATCTGTCCCCAAATGTGCTGCATTGTTCTCTTCTCAGCACTACTGGTGGTCTTACAATTACCAATAGCATTTGCTCTCCAGTTTGTGTCAGGGAAATTAATGTTCCCCAAGACAATGCCTAGTAAAATTATTTCTACATTTATGTTAAAGGAAACACTTGCAACATATAAAACTGATCTTCAAGATCTGTTCATAAAATAATTTTCTTAATTTTGTCCCCGGATTGAATACCTAATGTCTTCTAGGTAAGCTCCTTTATCTCATTATTTTTCAGCATTCTACATCTAAACGTGTCATGCCTGCCCGGTGCATTTTCTTTCTTCTCTGAATACTGCATATCCTTCAAGAAGTATTTCTCAGTCCTTCTGGCTCTTCTATTACACCTCTTTTTTTTCTCTGTAATTCATAAATTCATGTAATGTATCTACCCTTCACATTCCTTCATTTTGTTTTTTTTAGGTTCTTTACCTTATTTCTTTCAGTCTTTACCTGTTTCAATTTTTTCTTTCTGATTTCATTCAATTCTCTGGCTAAATTACATGATTTTAGCTGCAGCATCCACTTAACTGTGACTCTACTCATTAATAATTTCTCTTTATTCATAAACTTTCTACCCTTTAGTTGTATTTTTTCTACCCTTTACCTCATTTCACTGTTGCTGTGAAATAAAACGTGAGTTTTCTTTTGAGATTACGTAAATGTCTCTCAACCTTCTTTCTGTATCTATTTGTTTAAAACTTTCCTTATATTATACCAACTTAATTCCATAAACTGGAACCCACAAACAAGCTCAGTAGCCCAGTTATTTATATTATTATGCATTTTTCTCTTCCACTAGAAAAGATAGCAATGCTATTTAGGTTGCCTGCTTTGCTTCTCTTAAAATGCTACCTGTCTGGTCTAATGCAAACATAGCAATGCTGTTTATATTTTTCCCACAATAAAGACTTTCGTCAATTTGTCTCTACTTCTATACATCCCAGAGCCTAAAAACCAGTATGCCTTTTTGTCCTCTGGGCCTGTTCTGAAGACAAGCCCATTGATTCTTCTTAGCAAGGAATACCGATCACACAATCCATTTTCCATGAGGGCCCTAAAGAGAGTTCTTCTACTTGTTTGAAACTCATTTCATCTCATCTGTATTTCTCTTTCAAATCAGATGTGTATTGTCTATTTTCTCCACTGGGTTCTAATCCACAGCCATCCTTCATACTCATATCTTATTTTCTTGCGTCAGCACTCTCTTCGTCTCTTCCGTCTTTCTGTTCTGCCTTTCGTGTTTTCTGTAGCAGCTGTATTCTGTTATCCTATTTTTCTTCTGCTGGGTACTACTACTTGTTGTTGGATGTTTCTTTGGATCTTCCTTTCCACCAAACTCTGTTTTCCACATCTGCATCATCAGAAGTTATCTGCACCTCTGCCATTACTTGTGCCATATTCTCCCGCTCCATCATGTCCCATCTCCGATGTTGGACTTGACTTATGGTTGCTCTTCTCATAGTCTCAACTTCTCTTCTAGGAGCGAGAGTAACATTTCGGCCAAAAGTACCTTTTGCCATAAATGCTCTGGAAGACTATACTCATCCCACAAATTCTGCAGCTGGTGATCTTTGTCTCCTGTCTTACTTGAGGCACTAACATCTTTCATTCCCAATCCCTAACATTAGCAAAATATCGGGGCAAAATGCAGACCTCACCATATAATCTCTTCCTGTATCTTCTTTAATGTTTTTACACATTTTCCATTATCTAAAATAGTAAGGACACAGAGTAGTCCCTCTGCATAAATCAAAATCTGTAATTAATGTGGTGAAAGTTTTGAAAAACAGGAGTTTGAACTCCAAAGTCTGTATTTGGACAATGGCTTGAATTTCCTGAATGCATGGCTGTCCACATTTCCCAGTGATTGAACTGGAGCAAAATGGAGACTTCAGGGCTTAACTTTAGGCACCTCAAAAAAAATCTCGACCACAGACTATGTACCAAAATTCTTATAATTTAAAAGAACAAACATTGTCCATGTAAAATGTGGAAGTGAAGAAGTGCCTGCAACAATGGACAGGTAATTACTTAGAAAGGATCTGCAGAAAAACACAGATCAAAAAAATGCAAAATTCACTTCCATGATATTACTGGGAAGCTTTCCATTTACAAGGACTGCAAATTAATTATACAGTCTAACAGTAGTTGAAACTGCGGTTACATAGGGAAACGAAATAGGATACAAACCTGACTGTCACTGTATGCTCATGATCCTTGACCAGACAAAGGTAACAATGATAAAGTGAGACAAACAGAGTTATACTGACAGTACATCGTTATGATGCGAAGAAGCAGTGACATTTTCAGGAGGAAGTTTGCTGAATATCGGAACAGCCACCTTCAGGAATTCCCAAAGTGTAATTGGGAAGGAAATAGTGCCAGAAAGCTCATAAACACCATGATACAGCTGTGAGATGTCTATGTTATATAGAGAATGCATCCTACTAGGAAAAGAGGATAATCCTTGACACAGAGGTGTACAGACACTGTATTTTTAGCATGTCTGGAGTTCCCAAGAAAGTTAGTGGAAATTTCCACCCCATAAGAAGGGCTACTAGCTCCTTTTCCCAAAGAAAACTTAAGAATGATTTGGTAATGAGTAAAAGTGTTTAGAAAATTCATTCTTAGTATTATTTTCTTTCCCCTAGTAAAGCAGAAGTTATAATTACTTGGTGAGAAATCATAGCTGTGAATAGCTAGTTATTGTTGGCATCACACCCAAGCACCACAACATTTTTTCCCACCTACTGTGTAGCATAGCTGGCAAGTCCCTGAAAATTAATGACCTACTCAGAAACAGATATTTGGACAATATTTTTTGAAGGCTGGAATGGTCTTTACTGCTAATATTGAGGGATAAGCAGCTATGCAGAACCAAGAGAACTCCAGGAAAGACTACGTAAGTGTGACAATAAGTCTTCTCCATCTTTCCTTGTACCCAGCATAGAGGAGTCAGTCATTGACTCCTAACTTCTAATGTGAGCTACTAAACTCCAGTATAAAGCTAATATTCTAGTAAAACGAAGCACACTTAAAATCAAATTTATGGTGAAAAGTGGTGAAAAAGAAGTCTAAAGGGCCTTTCTTTAGTTTTGTTTGCCCACGTTTGTTTCTTTTTCTCTTACAATATCCAGAATCTTTTTTTTTCCACACGCACAAATCCTGAGAGTAGAAAATGCTATTTAACAAGGCATCAAAAATATTTCTTTCTGGCAGAGCTATGTCCAGGAACTTGTGCTGGTTATAGCAGAATGCATTAATATTGCACAATATTGCACAATAGTATTAACCTGTCCAACATTCTTTGTGTGAATAGAATAGCTGCCCTAAGTTACAACACTCTTCACAGGAACTGTAGTGGCACAGAAACTGTAGTGGTACAGGAACTAAGCAGACAGATCTCTCTAAAAACAGAGTAAAACAAAGAAATTACCTTCTTTCAAGGGAAATTGTTGCTATTAACATCACCACATTGAACATTTACTGAAAAACTACGTTAGACGGTACTGATCATGGAAAAGAACTTCACTGGAAATTTAGTATGCAGGTCTCATATTCTGGTGAAAATATTTCAAATTCAGTGTAACAGAGGGCCTGTGCAAATCAGAATCTGTTCATTTAGCTAATACACGCTCTTACACCTGCAAAGCTGTAAATTACTATACGAGTTACCAGGAAGAGGGGAGCCAGGCCCGAAAACTAAATACAGGAGCATGTGAGAGTATATGCATAATCTGAAACATTTTCAAATTTTCTGAAATCTAATGAGTTCAAATAATTATGGACTTGGGAAACAAATAATCAATCTGTTTTCTATCAAGAAGACAATTGCTTCAAGAAGACTCACTTGGAGCCCAATGCTGACTAATAAACCACCCATGCAGTTTCCATTTTTGACTTCTTGCTTTCGGGGGGTGTGTGAAATAGGCTGCAGATGACAGTCAAAAGCACAGACTTTGGTAGCTTCTTTCCAATGAATACATTTTCCTGGACACTTGCTGTTCTGGATTTTTACAGTGTGAAAGTAAAAAGAAACAGTTGTGCAGTTTAACTGAGGTTTCATTTGAAGGAATTGCATAATGGTTTCATTACTGAGATGGCAAGTATAGCTCAATCTAGTCAATATGGAATTTCCTTTTTCCATTCTCTGGATATAACAGGATACAACAGGCAGTGAAATAGGCAGTTAGTCACTGGGGTTTTTTACAAATCTTTTTAATTCCCTTATTGCCCAATCTTGCAGTTGTCAATTTGCCAACATTTTTCTTGACATAATTCCTGCAAAAGCAGGCCCTTAAATATGAATTATAATTAAAATAACCTTTAGCTGCCATCTGTGGATTGCCATCCATAAAACTAGAGATAAATATATATGTATATATTAATAGAAATAATGTGAAATTCCTTTAAAGACACCATCTAATAGGCTAACTAAATATGATAACTATTGGCCTGCTCCATGACAACATTACATCATTTTATTCTTTGCAAGTCTTACCACCACAAGAGAGTGCCATTGACAGAATGGGCTTTCCTATATCCAAAATATGCCTTAAATACTGCAGGAACTAACTTTTGAGTACTCTCTGAAGGGTATTCAAAAGTCCGGTCTTAGTTTCCAAGAAAATGCAGCAGCAATGAGATTTGCAGCCATAGGCTTAACTCTGGCTGCAAAGAGATAATTATAGGAAATTTGATTCAGATCCTTGGAGTTAACTTTTTAGTGACTGAATGCATACTCTACATAATTAGGTCCACACACCTGTGTCCCAGGAATGGATACTTATCTCACCTTTTCCCTTCTCTGAAGAAATCCCACATTTTTTACTTTGCCTTTTACAAGTTCTTTCACACCCTCTCTTTAGAGTTAAGTCTACTGAGGTTTTTGTCTTAGGTCTTTTGTCTTTGTACTTAGGTCTTTCCTGACCTTATGTAAACATACATTTGGATGAACTCCAAGCTACTACTTTTATGAATAATAAATACTGATGATGAATAATAAAATGAAAGAGAAATATAAACACTTGAGAAAAGACTGCAAAATTACTATACAGAAATTTTCTATTGGTTATTTTGCAACCTTTTCTAATACTGTGGAAACAGAATAGACCAAAGCCAACCAGGACAAAAAGGCAGTTATTTTTTCCAAGTAAAACTAGCAGAATTTGACTGGTAACGTTCAAACACGAGCAATATCAATGATATTGTACACAAAAATTAGTGATTTGTATCAGAAATACTGTGGCCAGTGGGACCAGGCAAGTGATCGTCTCACTGTACTCAGCACTGGTGAGGTTGCAGCTTGAGTCCTGTGTCCAGTTTTGGGCCTCTCACTACAGGAAAGACACTGAGGTGCTGAAGTGTGTCCAAAGAAGGGCAATGGGGCTGGTTAAGGGACTGGAGCACGAGTCTGAGGAGGAGTAGATGAGGAAACTGGGGTTGTTTAGAGTGAAGAAAAGGAGGCTGAGGGAAGACCTTATCGTCCTCTACATCTACTTAAAAGGAGCTTGTGTGAGGTGGGAGTTCATCTCTACTCCCAGGTAAGAAGCAACAGGATGAGAGGATATGGCCTCAAGTTGCACAAGGGGAAGTTTAGGTTGGATATTAGGAAAAATTTCTTCATGGAAAATGTTGCCAAGCACTGGAACAGGCTTTCCAAGGAAGTGGTTGCATTACCATTCCTGGTAGTGTCCAAAAAACATGTGGATATGGCATTTGAGGACATGGTTTAGTGGTGAACAGAGTGGTGGTGTTAGGTTGATGGCGTAAATTGATGACCTTATAGGTCTTTTCTAACCTTAAGAATTCTAAAATTCTATTTTTTTTTCCTGAAAAAAACAATCATCTCAAAGTTACTGCATTGTGTGACCTGGTACTGGATGCACAATGAGATATAATTGCCAAATAGAATTTTTTTAAAAATAAGTAATATAGACTTTCATTAATGATGTCACCAGTGTCTAGACCTTAATTTCTTACCAAAGCTTCCATCCAATTTCTTCAGTACTGTTCCATGCCTCTCCTCCTTGATCATTTGACTATCTTTTAAAACACCCTATTTCCTCTGAGGATGAAGAAAATAAGGAAAAGAAGCTTCACACAAGAAGAAACAAGACCTCATCTCTGATTGTTCCAGACTGTTCCCCCTTTCATACATCTTTGTGCCATACTGTACCTTCTCAGAAACTGTCCTTGTGTTAATTCACTTAATGGTCTACTAAAATCTGTATATTCAATCAAATCTGTACAAACACATTGCTTCCATTACTTATTCTTTTCACACCAGTGATAATGATCAGTAAGAGCTTCATCAGGATTGCAAAAGTATCGATTCATTCTCTAAATCCAAGGCAGTATTCAATTGTTTATGTACTTTTTAGGCCATTCTTTTTACCAATGGTAAATTTTCATATGTTTGATTCTAAAGACTGAAAATGTATGTGAGGATTCATACATGTTTTGCACACTCCAAATACATTCTGAAAAGTAGAGTACGGAATTTTTTCCTCTTTCACTTGCCTGCAGCCCCCTCTTCTCAGTCTCTGGCCTTCATACATTTTTTATTAGCACTGTAATTTAAATAAAAATGAGCTTACCATTCACCTAGGCTAATCAGATCTGACTACATATGAATGATATTTGGGATTATGCCCTGCATGAGGACATTCACTAACTCCCTGAGGTCATAATTTTTCTGTTGAGGTTTATGATCAGGAAGACTAATCAGTCTTGTGATGCACACTTCAGGATTTCATTATTATGAGAATAAGTTTTTTCCTCCAACTGTTGAAAGAAACTAGACGTACAACTCAGTATTTTATACCCATTTGATGGATTATTTCATATTTGTTTTTCCTTATTCTACTTTAGGAACCAGAACTGTCTTCTAAGAAAAGAAAGATGAAAAAATTTAAAAGATTTTATGAAGTGTAGAAAGTGCTCCAGCCTTTTTAATTGTGTGACACACACATAAGGCAAGAGAATAAGCCCACAAAATTTCACAATGGTAGCTCACAAGAATCTTCAACAGCACGTGAAGTGGGACAGTTTCTAGCCTGGCTATGTTGTCAGGTGACCTACATTGAGAAATACTTGAAGAATCAAATTCTTTTCAAGATCCCTGAAGTCCAGAGATTTCATCCATGCACTCAAATGCACTCAGTTTTGGACAGAGGAAGCAAATAGCTTGCATTTTCTTCCCATGTCCTGTAGACTCTGAAAACAGACATAGGAATTACACAGTGGTTGGTCTCAATTTTCCTAACAAATTTACTTTCCTGTGTTATCATGAGTCCAGTGTCCTCTTCCTCCATCTTTTCAAGTGAAAAATATACTTAACTGCGTAATGTTTTGTGGGTAAAGGGCCTGAATTGATAGTACGCTTCCACATCCTAGGATTTTAATGGCTTTTCAGCATAGGAAGATGCCATGGCAGTGAAGTTCTGCATTCATGCTGACTTTTAAGCAGATGTCTGTTATCACAGCTTAGCACAACACATAACTATGCACTGAAACATATACTGGACTGGTTCCTAGAAGTGACAAGTTTTACATGCTTGAAGGGCAGTCTGTTCACATGCCTTGCTGAATCTCATTTACTTATCTTTGGGGGAAAAAAATACTATTACAGGGTGCCACCTGAAGAGTCACTGGCAAAGAAAAGTAAGATATTTAGTGTATGTGAGCATATGCGGCGTATCTTCTCAGGGAGTAGAATGCATAAAAAGATTCCACTTACATTAACTTAAGAAATAGGAGACCTAGCCACGGACCATGACTGTAGAACACAACAGAAAGACAGTCTCTCCTCCAAAAACCTTACTCTAAAAGAATGAGAAAAGTGATAGAGATAAAAAAAAGGCTAGAAAACATTTCAGATGGTGATAAGAAGTGAAATTAATCTTCATCTGCTACACAGTTATGGTTGCACCTTAGCAGTCTACCCACTGATGTTTTTTGCAGGTATCAGCAAGGACAAGTTTTGAAGAGAGCTATGAAAGATAAAACACAGAGCAGCCTGGCTTTGCAAGTTTTACAGGGAGCTCTTCTCAATTTTATCCTGCAGCATCACTGGATAAACTTTGATTAGAAACATTAACAACTGAAAAAGCCTTTTGCAGTGAAATTATGTAGGATGACCATCAGGGACTCTGCTTCCTTTCCTGATTAGCTATTAAAATGCTGATAGTCAGCACCATACAAGACTTAAATTTATTACAATCATAAGGGAAATCATCCAAGAGGAAGAAATAATTTATAAGATCCAGTTCCTGGGTAAATTTTAGTGTTCTTCCTGAATCTTTCAGTTTTCCTCGTTTGATAATTTTTATTTACCTTTCCTTTCCTCTGTAGACTGAAGTAAAAAATCTAAAGTTCTACTTCTAATCAAGTAACCAATCTAGCATCACTTTTGTTTTCAGTATTTTTAAGTATAACTTACCATGAGGTTTCTTGTACAAAAATTTACAGAAGTTGCCTATAGAACTTTTATTCCTCAATATTCAAATAATTTAGCAGAAAAAATTTATTTCCTTCTGGGTCCATTAATACAGGCTGAATTCAGTGGCAGAAAGCAAGCAGCTAAAATTGACTTCAAGATATTAAATGAAATATCTACAGTTAGTTCCAGAAATAATAATAAAAGTTTTTTTCATACACATTTTTTAATTACAAACTGATATCTTATTCTCAAAAATATTTTAAAACTGTGGACATCTCTGTCTGAATTATCTCTAGGTTTATATTATGAAACACAGCTGGGCAGGTTTTTCTTTGATACAAATGATTTAGAAATATGCCACATTAGCTCCGCGCTCCTTGTTTTAAAATTATTTATAGTTTTATCACTCATACGTACAAAGTTACGCCAGTAGAAATGGCTTTCACCAAAGGGTTTAATCCCCTCCCCACTTAGCATTAAGTCAGTAAAAGACAGAAGAGCTCAGCGGTTCCTCATTTTTATGTGTGTAAAGGCATTGAATACGTAACTGTTTCTCACTTGAAAAGCGTTACATAAAATTAGTTGACAGAAAGGATGTGTAACGGGTCCCTGTTTTGTTCCTCTGACGGTCAGGTCTGTAGTCTGTGGTGTCATGCCCAGCAGCTTTATTTGATTTGAGTGTGATTCATGCACATGTAAATATGAAGTTTGATAATACCAGGGTTTATTCTGAAATGCTCAGTTGGATTTTACTTCAATAAGAAAGATGGAGAAAAAAATCAAAAATATCAAGAGTTGGCACAAGAAGAACTGCATATGCAAAACTACAAGTACAAAATCAAAAGGCTGGATTCAAGCTCTTTTGAGCAGCAAAGCAGTTTAATCTGGAGGAATCTTGATCACATTATGGCAATTAATTAAAAAACTCATTCACTCCTAAGGATTATGGTAAAGGAAATTATTTGGGGCCAAGGGATCTTAGAGTGTGTGAGATTTTATCGCCATTAGTACATATTATCCTCAGTAAGAACAGCAGGATTTAGCCAAAGACAAAGAATCTCTCACAATATTTTCTTAGCAAAATGTGGTATTTTTGAAAGGAAAAAAGGTTTGTATACCCAGGCAGTTTTGGAGATAGTAAGCCCCATCCCAAACTCAACTTTCAAAGTGCATGGAAAGATGGAATGCAGAGGCTGACAGGAAAGATTTAGAACTTCAAACAGGAAGGTAAACGAAGCAGTGCAAGGAGAGCAAAACAATTTCCACTGACTGATCACCATAGTCTAATTAGAGCACCAGCATTGTATCCAGTTCCCTCACCGTATAGCCACTGAGGCATAACGACATAAGAGAAACCACCAAAAGAGTAGGAAAGCAACAAGCAGTGGAAAGTTCCATGAAGAGTTCCTGCAGTGGATGGCTTATAGAGATGCTCAGAAATGGACACTTCACATGTATTTTGTCATAAATACATCACTCAGGAGATCTGAATTAGAGTCAATGACATCTGTATTGAATAACTTTGACAGTAATGAACTGCTCAGTAATTTTATATTTAACATAGAAAATTATTTCCAAAGTACTTTTTGGACACCAGCTCAAAACTTTTTGAATTGTCTGACTAAGGTATACCTCTCACAATGCATAATGCCAGTAAAACTGTTTTTCTGAAGTTAAGTCTTTGTAGTGACTGTTTCCCCTTTTAATTGCATGGAAAAGTTGTATTGTTTTGCCAATAATCTGTTGCTTGGCATAAGAGATAATAAATTACTCAATCATGCATTACATTTCTAAAAACGAAGAGCCTAACCCACATCACGACTTATAGCTCCAATTTGGTGTCCTAAAGAATACCATATTTTATTAGTCTAACCTTGTCACTGTCATTTATGGTGACAGAATGTGACATATTTAAGAGAAATATATAGATGCTGAACCATGGTCATAGATGATATAGTGGAATTTGGTTTACAGTGAGTTGGCTAGCTGTGCCTCCTTGTCCACATAAGCCCTTCATTTCTCACTTCCATGTGACAATATTTTTTTCTTCAGATGCCCTTTTAATGGCTATTTCTCCCTTTTTTGGCATAATTTATCGTATCTTTTGTCTGAGTTGATGCTGCTTGCCTAGGGAAAATGTTGGGCTGAGGCACAGATCACATAGGTTGCTGTATGTAGCATGAGTTGCAGGGAGTGGAAGGACAGTGTCAGCCTTAGTCTTCACCTTCTATGTATTCTCAGGAGGAGCTGGGACAGTGAGAAATATCTGGGCAGAGAAAACCACCTTATTTCCTCTGCAAGCAAGGAGACCTGTAAAAGGTCAACAGCTCAATGCCTCTACCACTACTACCTGGCCAAGGCCGCTTCCACTCCCCTTTGGAGCAGCAAACAGCAAAGGTGTCTACTTTTCAGGGGTACTCTGGGCAGTGTGGCAAAAGGTATTTCAAGCCAGTTCTTGCGTTGTTATGATGTTAATCGTATTTTGGCTTCCTCTCATTTTCCATTTCATCTGTCTCCAGAGCTTTTCATTTATGATCAGTTTTTGGGCACTGGTCTAAATGTGTGTGGCAGGGCATCTCCCCAACACGGGCGGCCGGTGCAGATAGGAGAGATAACCCAGGCAGGCAAGGCCCAGCAGGTATCATCTCCTGGCGCCAAAAGGTCTGCCAGCCTAACCAAGAATCAACATCTTGGTATGGAGAACAGATGTGGGAAGAGATAATAGAAAAAAAACATAGGTGACCAACAGGCCTGCTTTACATTGTAAAGGTAGAAGGCAGAAGTCCCTTACACACTCCCTGGGAACGTGCAAGATGACTTCCTCCCAAAGCTTGGAAGCAACTTTGTGGTTACTTTTCCAGAAATTGAGGGAAAGGATTTCGATGTGTGTTCCATCACAACTGGATGGTAAGAAACACTGGATCCTAAGTTATACTATTTCTTCGCTAGCTGTAAAATTAATGGTACCTTTAACCCTGTGTGTAATACTAGTTGTCTCTTTGTGTCTTATTCCTGTGTAGTAATAGCCTGTTTTAAGTCTTATGTCTGTTAGTTTTGTGTCTATTAAATAAATAATTCATTCTATAATAGACTGAATCAGCAGTTACTAAAGAACTTGCGAATGAGAGTGGGTTTTGGCGTGCTGGCCATCCCTATAAAGCTACTGCCTGCTGCCAGAGGCCTCAGCAATAGGCAGGGACTTATTTAAACCTCCACATCCATTCAGAACAATGTGCCTACCCATACAGAGCCAGCCTAGAGCTACAGTTTATAAAGAAGTGGAGTTCAGGTAGCAGCAGCTTTCATATGTCTTCAAGTTGCACTGCCATACAGTAAAACAGTTTTTACAATGGTGGAAGTATATAGGATTTAATTTGAAGGCAAGATTTCTGTTTCTGCATGGCATATAGTTCTTGCTATTCTAGTCTTAACATCAGTTCATAATAACTTCCCTGACTTTTAAAATTCATGTAGAATTAACTTACTAGATTTATTTGTTAAGGACCTATTAATTAATTTCATTATTGAGACTTATTATTTTTAATACTAGTAATTTGCTAATACACAAGATCAAAATCTCTTAATCTTGGTGCTTTATAATGCGGATATCTATGAAGACTTACGCACGTCAACACTGTTTTTAATTATGTATGCATAAAATATATGAAGACATAGCCATGTATGTCTTCAACATATATGTATGTACATACACATACAAAATGCACTGATAAATAAATAAATAAATAACAATAATTTATACATAAAGATATCAACAATTTTGGATCCTTACTTTGTCACCAGGAGGGTCAATTTCTAACAAAGCCAAGGAAAATCCCTCTGTATCTATACTGGCGTTTTATTTTCACATTTTGTTGCAAATAACCTTCCACTTAATACAAGAATAACATGTAAAAGTAGGGTCAAACCACCTCTACAGGCTAATCTTTATTGCTTCATAAATAAACAAGTTGTTTAGTATGACTAAATACAAGGAGAGGGATATGAGGAATGAAGACAGCAAGTCGAATTGAAAAGAACAAGGTTATTATCCTAAACCACAGCATCACTGGAAGATTTTTCTAAATCATGATTATTGACTAATGTCTGTTTCCAGTGTGGTGTAGACAGAGAGCACATTCCTTGAATAGAGGGATGTCTAACAGTGTTAGGAGTGGTAATTTCTTAGTAATACAGTATTAATGAGATCATTGCTGAAACACGGGTGGCAGGGTCTCAGAAAAGAACTAAAAGATAGAAAATGGTCTGGGAATAGGTTTTTTGCAGTGAGAGAGGGACAGAATCTCTATTCATTTAGTTAAGTAAGAAAGTTACTGGATCATATTCTTCAGATATCCATGTGAGGAAGAGATTTTTGATAACAAATCAATTTTTAGCACAGCAAAGGAAGGCATAATAAGACTCAATATTATATTTAAAATGGTAAACAGAGTTTTCCAGCCATCTAGTATTTTGATAAACAGAAATCAAGCTTCTCGTAATCTCCATTTCCAGCTGACGAGTTCTCAGCTTACAACAACATTTTATATTTTCTCTGTAGTACCTTTCTGAAATGCTTTTCAGCTCTTACTGCTGAATCTCATGTGTAGTTCCCCGGGTTCTCAAGGCAATGCAGTTATTTTCACTGGCTATCCCGATTATCTAAGCTTCCCAATATTGTACTATCAGGATACTTCATTCCCACTTTTCTTTTATGACTATCAGGGAAAAGATTTATCTTGATATAGATGGTTCCTTTTCAATATTGTCCTAAATCACCTACCATGGTCATCTCACAATTGTGCTCTTAAATTCCACTTTCTCCAAGCAAGTAAGCAGTTTTCCTTTCAGCAGCATAATGAGTGCATTGTAAAAGGACAGACAGAATATGACCCCTTTATTTCCTTTCTCTAGAAAATGAAGTCAATTTAAAAGAAAAGAAAAAAAAAAATAGAAAAGATTACGTTAGTTTGGCACATCCTGCTTTGGTAAACCAGTATTCCACTTCCCTTTTATCTGTAGGTTTAATGGTCTTTCCCTTCAAAACCTGTTTTAAAACTACATGCATTACTGAGCCAGACTCACAAATGTGCAGTTGCACACAGCAGCTTCCACTTCTTACACACAAGCAAAGCACTTGCCTTTGGACCTAGTACTACCACTAATTCAGTAAGCTTGATTTATAATAGTTACTACTAGATCTGTATTTTGGTGCAAATTCTCTAAGAGGACAGCCACTGCTGGATTTGTTACCCTTTTATTAAAATCAACTGTAATTTTGTTTTATTTCCATTATAGCTATTTCCATTATTTCATCCCCATTTATACTTCATTTTTCTCCTGTAGCCAGTAATCGTCAACTTACTGAAAAGCAGAGCACATTACTCTTTCATTTTGTGTCAATAGCTATGGATTCTTTAACCTCTTTACCATCCAGCTAATTATTTTAGGTCTTTAGCTTGTCTTCATCCCTAGGTGTCTTTATCCTTCTGTTTAGTGCACGAACACAGTGAAGATTGCTGTAGAGTAATTATCTTTTTAACCTATAGTTTGTCAGCTGCTTCTCTGGTCATCTATGCCCATCTGGTGGTTAAATGCAAGGCACCTGATTACTTTCAGTGAGGCTTGAGCTGGTGTGTTTTTTCATGATTGAGGTATGTTTACAGACAATTTCTGTGCTTCAGATGACAGGTGGTCACTTGTAGAGCTGTTGCTATTCACCAAAGGCATGTTCTGTACCCACAACTTACAAAACTCTGGCCTTTTGAAATACTAAATCCACCTACAGGTCTAAATTTCTGCATCCTTCTAACTGAATTTCCAATTTCCCAGTCTGAAGTTATTTTTTATAATGCCTTTCTTAAACTGTTCCAACTACTTATAAGCTTATTAACTCTTTCATATGTTCTCCAGTTATGTCAAAAACTGTTGGTGAAGAAATGTGTGTGCAGTAACAGCAGAGATGTAACTCTGTCTTCAGAATGGTATTTTCTAAAATACAACTAAATGAAATGTTAAGTGAAAGTCTGTCATAATGACATACTCTCACCAAAATATCTTTCCCTAGTATAAGCAATGAACCAGATTATTTGAGTAAGCAATTATATTTTTCTGCACGTAAGAGTGGTAAAAAGCATGATTCCTTGCACTTTTATTTAAAATTGTGGGAAATGTGAAAAAACCCTCAGGCTGTTGGGGAAATGGTTGACTTAACATTGCAGTGTCCAGGAGGTATCACATTGCACTGAATAAAGAACACAAACTATAATCCACTCTAGAAGCTGCCTCCTTTTAGTAACTACTTCCTTTTGTCACCTTTGCATGCTTATGTGTGAAGTCTGTGGAACTCAAAACTCTTACGTTTTGGACTAAAATTCCTGTCTGTTGTGGTCTCCTCATGTTATCTCTCCCTGCCTTTTATTTAAGTGAAGTGATTCCAGAACAAAAGCCAACCAAACTTTCTACGCTTTTTGACTGTGGAAGGTGAAACACATACTTTGGGCTGCAGTTTTTAAGCATAGCCTTGATGGTGGCTGCTATTTATTTCCAGAACTAAAAGAACTTCTTAAAAAATTAACTAAAAAATTTTATCAGCTTCTCTCAGTTATTGACTAATACTCTCCCCAGGCATGCATTTTCTCATACTTTGACAAAAGTACCTGCCTGAGTGAAAGCATGGGCCTTTTGATGTCAAAGACAAAACTCAATTTCATGACTGGATTTTACCCCCTGGGTTATATTTTCAAAATATACATTTCAACAGTACAAAATGTCCTGAAAGTCCCATGCCAACACAACCAGCACCACACATAGCAGAACATTTTTGCATTGGCATGAATAATGCTGGCACCTCCCTTCCTGTGGTTTTGCTTTTACTGTACACAGGCATTTAGTTTTAAATTTTGGGAGACAATGTTATTTATCCTTGTATCTACATAACATCTACATCAGTATAAACAGCACTGGTAATAAATAACAATACAGCTATGCTTGGTTTGCTTTTTACATTGCCTTTATGTTAGCCCTAACCAATGCTGTATTGATTTGACATTTCTTAAGTGTTTTTCTATTTTAAAGTCCTTAGCAGTGCAGGCCTTTATTACAGCAGAGTGGTTCTTGACCCTCATCATAATGGGCATGTTCTCAATACCAGCAGCCTTTCCGCCACTCTCACCGCAGTAGAGGGCTTGTGATACATTTACTGTAGTGTGGTGAGTAATACACATTTAGAATTTGGTTTACTCCATTATATTTCACATCACTATAAAACCCACCAGAAACAAGTAAAGTACTTTTTAATGGACACTGTATTGTTTCTATAATGTACATCTTTCTTGAGAACAGATTGTTTCTTTACCCTGTTAGACTGAAGATTTCCTTTTGATCACAATTCACTCTTGATTCGACTGACTGCAAACCCCTACTTACCAAAAATTCTCATGGGCTTGCCTCACCACGTTATCAGAGAACACAAGCCTTCTTCAATGCATTAAAGATACCAAGGAATAATAAAATGCAATTCAGAGAGGAAAAATTACAGGTTTTAACACAAGGATCACATAAATATATCCCCAGAGAATCAGGGATGATGGACCAGTGCTCTTTCTCCAGTCATTTTTTCTGACAGAATCCTTCTACTTAGCAACAGCAATATGCATTTTATGAAAACAAAAAAAAGGTTTTATTCCAGCAGAATGATTTATTGTCATAAATAGAAGTTGAATAACACGTAACTATGTTTCTTAAGGAAAAAATAATTTGAAAATTATTCTAAAATAACCTCCTGTGGTAAAAGACCCTCAAAAAATTAGACATGAACCACAGGCACAAGAGCTTTTGGCATAGATAGAACATACTTATAGGAGCAGCACTGAAAGGATTACCTGACTTCTGGGAAAACTTGTCGCTTGCAAGCATAGATAATCCTCACCAGACTTGAATAATAGAACATTTTATTTAATATACCATCCACGGTTCTTACGTTTAAAAATGTTACCTTCTTTACACATCACCTTGAGTGAGCATGTATATATGGAAAAGTATAGATGGAAAATGTAAAAACCAAAACTGAAGATCAAACTTATCCAGCTTTTATAACAAACAAATAAACAGAAATTATACATGGGATTTAAACAGATGTCTTACATGTGGAGACTGCTCATATTTTCCAACTCCCTATAGTGTTTCTGTAAGTAGTTTTACAGCATGATATACAATTCTAAAATGCCAGAGAACTGTCATACACTACACTTGTTTTCATTAGGTGGGCAACCTATGCCAGAGCTCCTTGATCAAATACCATTCAACAGTCACACAAAAATCTATTAAACAGAACAGAAAAAACTTTGCTATCAACACTCACACTTACTATAAATATTATCTTCTTACTCAACTGATCTGCTTCCTCTCTGATTATTAGGTTCATATCTACTGACTTTATTGACATAAAAACCTTTGCCTAACTTTATTTCTATAAGCCTCACACACCAAAAAGGTGCTTATTACTACATTTATTTACACTTGTGCGAAACTAAAGAGTTGCTTGTTTGTTCTAATCAGACTTATGTTTTTCCATCCTATTAAGAAAATAGAATTAAATGGAAAACACCAAGAGACTAACTTACCCACATTTTTATAACTGGTGAGGAAATGTCGAAAAAGATCTCATTTTCATTGTTTGCTCTCACAATTTGCAGCTTTGGCAGTTTACACAACACTTTTTTTACTTTATAAACTGACCTCTTTTATTTTTAGACTTTTG
Organism: Rhagologus leucostigma; assembly: GCA_013397725.1. NCBI lineage: Eukaryota > Metazoa > Chordata > Aves > Passeriformes > Rhagologus > Rhagologus leucostigma. The sequence goes on along the minus strand of VZTD01000110.1, from coordinate 2,094,141 downwards.
AGGCTCAGCAAACATGGAACATAAGGATATCAGTTTTACTCACTTTTCAGATTAAAAGTAAGCTTTAACTGTTCTTGAAAATCCATTCCCAATTCTATGGTTCATGAAGCACAAACTGCCCCACCATGTGAGCTGTGCCTTCATGCACCCCTGACCTACTCCAGTTTCCTGGCCTATCTTCACAGCTCAAAGAGAATTACAGAAGATAAGTTCTGATGCAGTCGAGTGGCTACAGGGTACTGAAAGCAACATTAAATAAATGAACTATTGTTAGCTATCAGTTTGACTCTCTGCCAACCAGCTAAATGAATCACTTTGAAAAATTAAACAAAAAGAGGTTTAATTTGACATGACTGTTGTTTGACTTTCCGCTTTTTTGTTTTAGTGGGGACCCAAGGCTGATGCCATGCCATGCTAGGCAGAGAATAAGCACCACATATTTGTCCATTACCAACCCATAACTAATGCATTAAACCCTCTTATTCTTCACTTCTATTGTTTGCTATTAGAAATCTGTAGTGCAGACCCATAAGTTTACAATAAAGCCTCTGGATATTTTACAACTAAAACTTCTCTATCCTCTTAAAATATTTAGCTGGTTTTCTTTGCTCTTTATGTAGTAAATAAGCCTGTAGGGATACTGAATACAGATGGATAAACAATTTTGGGTGTTTTAGCAGTTTATGTGTGCCCTTCAATCTCTCAGAAAAGGCAGAGAGCAGGAGAGGCAGGGTTGCTGCAATAAAATGTTTTACATAGTGAATTTGGCTTGGTTGCATAAAATGTTAATGTTGGAGTAAACCACCAGTTTGGCAAATAAAGTTGCATGAAGCCTGTTGCCTGGCCATTTACAGTTTTGTGTTTTTTCTCTTCAATAGGTTTCTTTTCCTTGTTGCTACTTACAATAAACGCTCTGGGCCAAATTTTCCACCCTGCTACAGCGTGTGACCACATTGGCACTAATTCGGTAACACTGGTGTAACTGAGGCAGAAGAATTTTCTCTTCACATTTATAGTCTGCCTTTCATCTGAGGATATCAAAGAACAGTCCTGAACAAAATCAGGTTTCAAGATCTAAACCCTCCAAAGCTTTGTGAGTGTGTAGAGCCAGCCTTTGCAGCTAGATCCATTTCTGACCCATATTTAAGGTATTGCTGCCTTGATCTGAGAGATGCAATTAGTTACAACACTCCCTACATAGAATGGGAACCTGAAGGGAACATTGAGAATTATTAAAACCTGTGGCTTGTTTCAAAATCAACTTCTTGTTTAGAGACAAAATTGTGGTTCTAGAGGGCTTAAGCCCAGAACAGTTCTGAATATTTTATTTTCTGCTTAGTGCAAACCCAATTGCGTGAATAGTTTTGCCTGAAAGAAAAAAAACACCTGTCTAAGGAATTTGAAAACTTAGTTCAAGTTGCCTGTGGAAAGAATTAAACAAAATAAACTGTTACTATGAAACACATTATTCCAAGCCTTCTAATCAAAACAGCAGAAAACCATTTCAGTTCCTTCAGTCAATCAGTGAAGTCAGTCAATGTGATACATTTCCTGCAGTGTTCAGAAACTAAAAAGTAAAAAATACAAAAGTTTGATCACTACAGAAGAGAAATAATTCATAATTTTAAAAGAACCTGCAGTAGGGGTCATTTGGATTGCGTTGGCTTCCATCACAAGGGTTTCTTTAAAACATGCCCTGTCCTGCATAGGGACCCTGACTTTGCCAGATACAGAATTCACCTGGGCAGGTGGCTGGGCTGCTTTGAAGAAAATACAGCCTGTTTCAACCTGTGGGGATGGAGGTAACAGGCGTAACTCTTTCTCCCTCTTTGCAGAGAAAGCCAGGGGAGGTCATTGAAGTTTCCTATGACCTTGTTCATGAGCAGACACTAAACCCACAATTTTTCCAGGCTACTACCAATTGTATCTATTAAAAAAAAAAAAGAAAATTGTAAAGATGAACACAGCCTAGGGAATGACTTCGTAGAAGTAAATCTTGGACTGAATTAACGGCCTTTAATTTTTCTCACTCATTTCTAAAAGTTGGGGGGTGCAGGAGGGTGAAAAGGGAAAAATGAAATTTAAATACCCCAGCCTTAGCATGGCACAACATCCTTTCTCAACACAGAATTCAGCTGTGGGGCAGATGAGAGCAAAACAACATTTTTAAAAGCTGTAAGTCTGCTTATGTTGTCCTAAAGTATGACCAGAATGCTAATAGGGCAGAGCCAGGCTCTCTTTCATGGACCTCCCACTGAGTTCAAGCTTCACGCACTACACAGAATGACAAGTTTTGCGTGTTAGACTAAAATTAACTCTTCCTTTTCTTCCTTCTAAATGAAGAAAAGAGGCACTATGCATGATGCTGCTGCGGGCCTGGGAATCCAGTTCCCTCAGCTGCTCTCAACACCACCGGCCAGACTGAGGAGCAGCACGGCTCTCAACAGCAGCTCCTCTGCCATCAGTGCTGCAAGCTAGGTAGTCCTTCCAGCAGAAGGATTTCCAGTCACAGGATTTCTGTCTGCCTACATCACCCCTGTGAGCTGCTGGAAAGCCATGCCAGAGGCGACTTCTCTGGCACAGGTTTTTATGGATATACAATAGACAAGTCGTCTTAACAGAGGACTTAATTCATGTTAAAGTGAATTTTAATTTTGGGTTAGAAATGAACGGATGTAAACCAACGTAAGTATCAGACACACTCGTCTCTCAAAATGAGTGACTGAAAAAAGGCACCTATCTTTTTGCAGTCTTTTCACATATCTGTTCCTCTACTACTTGTATTTTACAGGCTGAAATTTTTCATTGAATAATTGCCAAAAGGCAACATCTACCTTTTTATTTCCTGTGTTTTATAAAATAAACCTGAGCCATAAACTCTTAAACCCAAATCAGCTACTTTCACAATTTCAGTGTTTAGAATTTGAGAGCAACCTAAAAGGTTGATGATAGCTGTCTAATGCTTTAGTGCTCTTGACATACTAACTGCAGGTTCTCTGCTTTGAAAGGAGGGAGAGATTTAGAAGTTTTAGAAGTTTTCGAAGTTAGAATATTATTTTCAAGGTACTGAATGTAACACATTTTCCATTTTAAGTTATATACCTATAATTTTGAATATTAGTAATGTAACTGTTACTCGAAGTTTCCATGAGAAACTACAGAACTATCATATTCACCTTTTAGAACATTTCTTCTAACAAAAGAAATATGTGTACACAGCTTCTAGGTCAACATTATTCAAAAGAAGGTCCCTGTGTATTCTTGTAACAACTGTCGTTTCTTTTCATTCCATTTGCACTACAAATCTCAGATTAGTAAATGCTAAGAAGTGGGGATTTTGTGGTATTTGGAATTAGATTAATCAGCTCTGAAAAATCTAATTTACATGCACAAAACACACATTATACACTTTTCTAACTTATACTTTACTTCACAAAAGCAATAATAAGACCCAAACAAAATCATATTGGAGAAACCAAAATACTCCAAACACTTTCTTTGGAGTAGCTGAACCCTAAGGGTAGGGAAAGGAAAAAAATAATTACATTTAATATCTGTACAGACCTCCATGAACCTATCAGGTTTTTTTAAATCAAAAGTGAAAAAGAGACAACATATACCATAGTACAGAGCCTGAAAAAGACTAAAGAATATCATCTTTTTCTGAGGGCCTCCATGCAAAAGCACACGTGAACAGAGGCACTAGTGTTCTCTAAAGCCTTTGTGCTGTATCCAGGAAGGATGCAGACACTTAAAGCAAGACAGAAGTTGGAACTGAGACCCTGAGACTAAAACTGGAATCCAAATAAGACTCATCAACTGTTGCCTAATCTTGAAGTTGCTTAAATTTACCTAGTATATGTATATCTGATTGATTCAGTGCTTTTTCTGATATTTCCAGCCTATTTACGGTCAGGATCCAGAAAAAAACATGTTCCACTAGCTTAAAACCTCTGAGTAACTAAATGCAACAGACATTCAGAGAGACATTTAACACATATTCAGGGAACTGGGCTTTCTAGAGGCAGGAGTTGTGAGCCATCACGTTTATTTTTTTTAACAACCAGAAGTGGGTGCACTCCTTTTTAAAGCAGATATTACACCATTTACCCAGGAAGGTAGAAATGCAAATTCGACAACTTAAGGACATAATTTGAGAGCACTCGGATTGTGCCTCTGGAGCTGCTGGCTAATACGAAGGCTATCATACATACAAAGGCCAGTTGTGATACAGCCATTTACAGCACAGAGTATGTTTCTGAGTGGTAGCAATACAGACCACTTGCCAACCAGATGGAGTATTCTGGGTTCTGGTGTTTGCTCCTGGGGCTGGAATAAGGACAAAAATCCAGAATCATCACTGTGATGTAAGTAAACAGGAAACATACAAACAGGTTTCTTCTTGGCTTTTTTGGATCAATGAACCTTGAATGCTTTTCTGGATGGAGTCACAACTTTAATAGTATAGGCAGGGTGTAGTTTAAAGGCATTTTGTGGGAATTAAGAAATTATCATTTCCTGCCCTTGGTTATATGGAACTCTTGAATCTCAGTGAATGCTCCACCACATCCAACAGCCCAAAGTGGAACAAACTGCAGCTCTACATCATCACCTCCATGTCTCCCTGGCAGAACAAAACTGATGAGTACAGCCTGAACTCGAAGCTTCTGTGTGTTATGGCCAAGTTCCTGATGAGATCATAAAGAGACCAAGACTGCAATGTTCATTTCAGAGTCCACTTGCCTACATGCAGATTTGCCCCTCAAGACAAAGGCTATGATCCCAACTCCTTCAAGTCCTCAGATTGTTATTCCTTAAGCTGTCAGCCAATTAAGAGAAGTAGATGGCTGTCAGACTATCAATAAATGTGTAATCAAATATGCTGAAATTTGAAGGTCTTTCATGAAAAGGGTTCTAGACAGGCATTCAAGGTTAGAAATACAAACCCTTTGAAGCTGTAAGTCAGATTTGTTCCTTCAGCAGAGAATCAAGACTCCTAATGTTTCTTTCTGGCCCTCTGCAGAAAGTTGCCTGTACAGGTCTCTTGCAGATGTTTTTTCGGTTTATCATCCCTCCCCATGCTCAACACAGCTAATCCTAGCACTTAGCACAGGATGTGGGATACAGTCTAGAGTGCCTAATTTTAAAGTGCCTAATTATTAAGCAACATTTACAAGGGCTAGACCTTAGTCTCTGGACTGAACCAACTATTAACTCTTATGAAAGTATAAGTGCGTTCAAAGATGCTCCTTAAATAAGAGTCTGTGAAAAAATTCTATGCTCTTCTGCTTTGGCTTAGCTAGGTAGTATCTGCGGTAGTCTGTGAGGCTTCTTATATAAAAAGCTCTGAAAACCTTGGTATTTCAGGTCAGTAAGTCAGGAACCTATCTAATACTTAAACTAAGAGAAACACCTTCACAGAGTGCTTAACTGGAATCTATTTAAAAATTTAAGTTAAACCAATGCAACTTGTTTCTGCAAGCTCAGGGCATGCTGCCCTGCATTTATTCTGCACATACAGACTTCTCCAAAGGGAGCACAGGGCATAAGATTCCAGGTTTGAGAACAGTCCATTCCATATAATCCTGAATTAACTTGAAAAAGGCCAGGCAGTGTTGGTTAATGCCATTCTGGCTATGGCTTTAGTACATGCTGTTCCCTCTAATACCTCATTGCTCTACATTCTTAATTCGCTTGAGCACTGTGAGTGCTCAGTTTTGGTGCAACTTTCATATCTCACCTACCATGCAAAATTCCTCCTGACATCACTAGCAGGCCTACCAAGAGATCTGGAGATATTACAGCCCTTACTCATAATTCTAACAAAAGGCAGCTTAGTTTATTGCTCTGTCCCTAGCAAAGTATTTACATTCAAAACCATTACATGCCAGAAAGCAGGCACAAAGTAGGCTGGCTTTATTTCTCGTGGCTGCTAAAAACCAAATAGGTGGCTATATGAGAAGGGAACTAAGGTAGATACATCAAACGACACATCCTCTTCCATGTGTCACCAGTTGTCACCCTATGCTTGCATGATCTGAAAGCCAAATTTTAAGATGAAAGTTTAGAAATAAAAAATCTGCTCACTTTTTAACTGAAATTGAACTTATGTTTCATGTGTGGAATTAGGAGACTTTCATAAAACCTCGTCTGGCCTTGGATGATTCTGAGGTATTTTTGTTGGGCCCCAAACTCTATAAACTAGCCACTACTAACAACTTCCTTCTGTGAAAGGCTCTGGTTCAAACTACAGCAAAACTCAAAGGCTAAGTCCAAAATAAACAGTTCCTGTAAAAGTAAATTGATAAATAGCTCCCCTGTAATCATATAATTAGTGGTACAATGTGCTAACCGCTTTTGTGAAAGCAATTTTAACGCTTGCCATTCACATTGTCAAAAATATCATTGACCCAGTTGCTTAAAAACAATTGCTGAAACGAATATTGGTCTTTACTGTGGTTATTAATGCTGGGGCAGATCTTACTGTATACAGACAGCAACAGACCCTTCATTGGTACACATCCACGCTGTGTTATTTTATTATTTCCTAAGAAAATCTAGAGATTGAGGCAGGGTGGCAAGGATCCACATTTGGCCTGCTCACTTATCCCCAGTCATTGGATCCACTAGCCAAACTTCCTACATACTGAGGATCAGTAGCTGGTAGGAAAAATTGTACGGCAACAAATTCAAAACTTTTGATATTTAAAGCTTCAGTAATACAATCACACTTCATAGAACATAGATGTGATCCCCTCCCTAAAGGCTTTCTCACCATAGGGGGACTCTTACATTTACAAACCAGGTAAAACCCAGGATGACAAGAGGGACTTTAAGGAAATTTTGTACCTCTTACTGGGAAATAGAGATCAAGATGTTTAGAGCTAAGTACAATTAGGTCTAAAGAAACATTGGAATTCAATCAATAGAAGCAAATACCCTCATTTTAACTTTATCCAAGATCATCATCAAGACTGCAAAACTTCTGCAGTCTGCAAAATGTTTTATCTTTGTAAAAAGTTTAGTCCTTATGTGTGAAAAGAGTTTTCCACTTGCCTACCATTAAGTCAGTAATTATAGAACAACATTTCTCAAGATGTAGAACATTCCTTAGGAAATAGACTAATTTTGGTGGGCAACTTTCCTAACAGAGGCTAAGAAGCCATTATTAGAAATCAAAGCTCTAACTCTTGTGGTTGTGAAAGGTGCTTGCAAAAAAAGGGAGCAATTGGCTCAGAAGGGTCTTCCTGCAGTTCTTACTCTTAGACATGAGCTAAATCCACCAAATGCAAGAGGTGCTGATGCCAGTACTGCTCACTATTTCACTACTAATGCAAGAACAAAGGAAAATGTACCTTAGAAGGAATCCTTAACCCAGTGGTTCTGAGTGTAAACAGTAAAAAATGGCATATAATAAGGAAAAACCAGAATATACATATGCTAAGGTGTTTGAAGTAAAAAGCTCATGAAAAAGAAATGGGTTCAATTGATTTCACTTTGGAAATGAGCTCAGCTTTTAGAAGACTGAGAAGTACTGTTACAGGAAGATGTAAAGATTTTACAGTAACAACAGATGCCCAAATAGCAACAAAGCACTACACACAAAACTCCTAACTTGCAAGTAAACAGCTGTGCAACCCATGCCTATTATTCTCAGCTCTCAATTTTCAACTCCTTGACTCCTGAGCTCGAAAGAAAATTCTTTACTAATAAACCAATAAACCTACCTAGAAATATTATCTTCTATTCAAATGTCATTTAACCATAGTTTGGCCCGGATAAGTGACTCCCAAGCTTTCTTTATCAGCACACCTAGTTTCAGGACAATGAACCAAATTCTGGCTGATCACTGGCCATGAATGCTACAGCTTCCCTGTCTGGGAAACACTAACCTTGACTGTAAGAGTTATAGAAGAATAAGCAGAAATGTCAGCACGTTCAGAAACAGGTGTATAGTCAATATACATTTCACTTTGAGTTCTCCATGTAAATATATGCACACTCAATCTCATACGCAGGTACATAAGTGTTCATTCAGCCAATCTATAACATAAAGAAGATCTTTTTCCTACACCCTGGACAAAAAAAAAGAAAAAAAAGGAGAAGCTTATATTGTTATAGATATTTTTATTTCTAAATACTCAGGAAGAACTTTGATACTTCAGTGATGGGCTAGACGGACTGTAGAAATAACTGTGCAAAAAATAATATCCAGGGCAACAACATCAGTGTTTGATGTCTAAATAAAACAGTATTCTGGCACGTGCAGCTCCTGTGATGGACTTGGAAGAAGACAAACCAAATTTCAAAGGACTAGCAAGCCAAACCTATTAAATACAGACATGGTGTTGAAGCCAGTCATTCAGTCCTCACTAGTTCAAATGGTCTTCCGTACCGACAGGGCTTGGAACCCAAGTCATAGCAAAGAATGCCCTTTAGCATCAGCGGTGGAAATAAGGAAAATTAAGACTGGAGCTGTAAAAGGAAATGGAAAAATGTAATGTAGGATCAGGACTGCCATGTGCTGTTTGTTGTGGAAAATAACCTAGAAAGTAACTTTGTCTATAAAATGGACAGTATATAAACTTTTACAAGAAAGACCTTAAAAAAATAGCTCTAAATCAACAGGAAGCACTGAGAAGGCTGGAATTTGGATTCGTATTCAGCCCTTTGATGAGTTCCATTCTACAATTACTCTTGTTCAGAACAACTCCTTTTCTACACGTCCATACCACTAAAAAGCACAATGACTTCCAATGACCATCATTTGGAGGCTGGCTGTCAGCTGCCCTCACAGATCATACCATGAAGATACTGTAATTTCCACCCAGTCTCAAGAAATGCAGCTTAGCATAGATCTAGGAATAGATGCTAAAGGGAAAACCAAGACACTGTTACATCAAGGAGGTAGTATTTCCGCTTGTTTGCTTTCTACTCTTTTTCTTACTTTGAGCACATACTGCCTTTTGAAAAAGTAGAATTAGGATCTACTCAATCTTCATATTTTTGTACTTTTAACAGAAAACAAGAGTTAAATCCTTTCATGACACAGCTGTGTAGAACAGAGTAGAAGAAAACTTGATCATGTTGAGGAAGGCATGAGGGGAAGAGGAGGCAATAGACTTTCATTGCATTGTTCCGGACATGCAGGAAGAAAGACAAAATGCAAGGGATGTGGTTTATTTTGGCTGCAGCTTTATTAACTCAGCTCCTCTGGGAACTACCATCAATAACTTGTACAGTGCAGGTCGTCATTCTTTCCATAATCATTCCCACCTGCTGGAGAGCCGCAGTTGGCCTCCTTTCTCCCATCATTCCTCCCCTCACTCCTCCCACCCCCACCTCCACAGCTGGTCACCAGCTCACTACTGACCACCATATCCCCCCAAAAAAGAGTAAAGGGGCTGGAAGAGGCAATTGATTCCTTGCTGTTACAGACTTGAGCAATTCTTACTCTCTCTCAGCTTTTTACCTTTCTCCAATTCTTCCTTCAGTTCCATTTTATCATACATTCAGATCTTCGTGGAACAAATGCCTATATTGCACATCTGCCTAATGGAGGAGACAGCAACTAGCTTGGCTGAGCTTGTCCACCCCTCCACCCTGTTTCCCAGAGAGTTAACAGTGCAGATTTGGGACTAAGCATAAAGCTGCTATCACACTCTTTGTATACAGACACAGCAAAGTGCCTCAAATAGAAATAAACACCTTTTATCCAGAATTCTGATTATCATGACATTTACAATTGCTGCAACAATTTGAAAATACCTTTTTAAATAGCAAAGGAAGTGGATTTTTACACTGGTCAGAGAAAGAGAGAAGCAGAGAACAATCTAATTTCCATGATTTTTATATACACATCAGAAGATCTGTTGACTTGCACATTGTCAACTTCATTCTTTGGCTCTAAGAATGGACATGATATCCGCAAAGAGAGAGACTGGAGGGCTTGGAATGAGAGGGACAATGTGTCAAGACTGCATCTAAGGGAGGATGTGCCTATTGACTATCTGCACACACAATCAGTCCCTTGGGTTGTTCACACATCAGGTTTATAGGAAATGTGTGCCTGCATGCAGACCTGCTCCCCACATTTTCTGGCTGGAAGACGGGTCCTGTGTGTGCAAATTCTGTGGGGAGGAATGAAGGATGAACAAATGCAGCAAGAATTACACTTCCATCAAAAGTCTGTCTTTTAAGAAAATAGCAAATATACCATCAAAAGCACACACAGAAAAGGTTTTCTGATATAATGCCAGCCATTTATCAGGTAAAAGCCACAAAAATGTCTATGGAAAATTCCGTCTGGTATTCCAATGTTATGACCACTACATCTTAAAAAGCAATCAGTCTATTTTTGTACTTCTGTTCATCTAATATTTTTTTGTACTTCTGTTCATCTAAGATTTTTTGTATTTGTTTTGGCAATGTATCTACATTTTCTATGAATTATCAGTGAATGTGGGAAAGTCTTTCTAGGACCTTCAGTGCAACAAATGTGTTTGGAAATACTTATATTTCTTAAGCCATTAAAATGCAGTTGTAAGCAGTAGCTATGCTATCACTGCCATGTCATTTTAGATAATTATCTCCCTTCTACAAATAACAGCTAGGGCAGACCCACTGACCCTGCTCCCTTCTGAACTAATTCTCTTTTCTCCTCTCTTACTGCTTCAGTAACCAAATTGAAATAATTAAAAGCTATACCAGTTTTAGAGGCAGCGTAAGACCAGAAATGGAGCTATTCCCATTAAATTTAGAGAAAATGGGACATCAGTATGCATGGTGCTGGCTCCAGGAATACAAAATTAGGAGAACTTTGCATTTCTGCTTTCATATTTATTTATTTTTCACACACAATTCATTAGTAAAATCAACTGCATAAAGGAAAAATGTGTTAATAAAAATGGAACACATTTTCATCTGGGTTTTATATTTTCTAAATTAGTTCCCTTGAAAATTAAATACATAATTGAAACAGAAATTATATATTTATTACTCACAAAAAAATATAATGCGCAAGATGTTGAATGTTGAACTACTTAGCGAAATTTACTCCTTTGCATTTTTCACATGAAGTTGCATTATGGGAATTGATGGATCTTTTCTGGAATCAAGGACATTTGTCTCTGTTCCCAAATGCAGAAGAATGGAAATGTAGTATTCTATCATTATGCTGTGCTTGGTCCAGGTCCATTCAATTTTTTTTCTCGTGTTTTGGAAACATACAGGCATGAAAACCAATGTCTGCCTGGCCCAGCAGGAGATAGTAAAATACTTCACAAACACCAGATGGGATTTTAACAATGTTTGTAAAACATAAAACGCTTGAAGCATTCTCTGCAAACCGAAAAACTGAACGTTTCATCTCATTATAAGTCTTTTTTTTCACCTAGTGGATTTTTTAATGTTTTTTTTATAAGACTGACACTAACGGATCTCTGATGTTTAAAAGGAGACCTAAAAATCAATCACTTTGGAAACTAATATTGATACAGATATTTGTGTGATGTCACCAGTGTAAATACTATGTTATCTTTATAATGTTACTGCATGGTCTCAATGCTGGAAAAAAAACCAAGCTATATTTTTGTTTCATTCTTCTATTAAATAACAAAGGCATTTGTGGGTTTCAAGATATTGTATTATGTTTATGTTTCTAACCATCAGATAACATTTTAAAAGTACAAAAGTAGACTGCCTATCCATCATCACATCGGAAGAAATAATAATGAGCTCCTACTCCTCCAGGATTAGGAATGCTGCTGAATGGAAAATTTAAGAGAGCTGCTTTTACCACAAGATACAAAATGGTTTAAACTGAAATTGTCTGGGGGAGGTGAGCCAAAGGCACTGAATTTCTTATTAAAAAAGGGAAACATTTCAAAAGCATTGAGAAAAGTTATTTAGGCTTTTTTCTAACTAATTTTCTGTTAGTTCAGTTTTCCTTTCAGAGCTATAATCTGAAAATGTAAGGCAGCAATAGCTGAAATAATACTCTTTAAAATGGAATTATATATTTAGAAACAATCAAAAAGAGCAAATCATGTCAAAGTAATAGTTAAGTTCACAACCATTCTGAAATTTCAAAGTAGTGCCCTGATAATGGCCAGACAGAACCATCAAAATCTTGAAAGTCTTCCCAGGATGGAAAATCATTTTAAGCTATATGAAACAATTAAGTTAATTTTCATGCAATATGATGTAATTTAATTCTCTAAAAGAAGACACTACTTGTTCTCTTAAAACCAAACAGAATTTGAATTAACTGAATATTTGAAAGCATACTGTACAGAAGTATTCTTATTGCCCTTGCTAAACAGTTCTGCTTATAGGGTACCTGCTCTTTCCCAAACAAAGGATATGCAGCTTTTGCATAATTTGGCAATTTGCTGCCTCCATCAAACAAAGCAGTTATTCCAAGCCTAGATCTGTCGCTAGCATTAACAGGCAGAGGTGTGTCCTCGCCTGATCCAGGAGACCTGGTCTCCCCAACTTGGTAAGCTGCAAAGTCACACTTTATGGTTCCACTTGGATGCAGCCTCCTGCATCCCCAGCAGCACAGCGATCTGAGTTTAACCAAAGGGCTCTCTTTTTGTCGTGCACTGAAGATGGAGCTGCTGCACTCCCAGGGGAAGTGACAGCCAGTGACTCTAGAGAGCCTGGAGTTCCTCTTTCTCACCTCCTGGCAGAATACTGTGAGCAAATGGGACAGTAGCACTGGCGTTGCTCTAGAAGACAAGAGGTCAGGCTGCGACCACTGAGTGTAAATGGAAGGGTGGCTTTGTATGAGGCAGGAATTCCAAAGTCTGCAAGCCAGCAGAACTCAGACGGGGCAAACTCTTACCCACCCTGGGGGGCACTTCTGCATGGGCCTGGTGGCAGCTTCAAGGGCATTCAGGGTCACACTGAAGAAGTATTAAGCAGCACAAGATGTAATGGAGATAATGGTGGAAAACAGCTTTTTCGGCTGCTTCTTCAAGAATTAGGCACTTCATTTAATGCAATTTCAGCAATCTTCAACTTAGGGAACTAAGTGGTGGTAATGCAAAATAGCTTAGCTTAGAAAGATTTAATTCCAGACCATGCCTATTGCCATCTGAAGGTACTTAGGAGAGCATGGCAGTCTAGATATTTTTGCATCAGGTTTACCAGATTCTCTCAGTTGCAGTTTATATTTATCATATAATTTTAAAGAGGTGTCAAAGGAATTGTGGCCCCCTAGAATATGCCCCTTTTAGTTGTGATTCTTGGATGACTTTATGCATAAAAGGGCAGGGTGTTGAATGAAGTAAAGCCACAAATGAGTTATGCATGGTCATCTTTAAACTAGAAGAGTATTTAGTGCCTTTAAGTTTCCCTATCCCTTTGCACTGCAGGCCAGATTTTCATAAGGTGAAGCTTGATAGCCATGTATTTTATGAGCCTAACTTTTCCATTAGAAAACGCCACAATTGCATCCTTAAACACAGCTTTATTTCGAGAAAACACATGAATATTTGTGTGACTAAAGGACCAGTGACGTCTTACTGAATTCAGTACGAACCTTTCCACCAACTTCAGTGGGATTAATGTCAACAGCAAAATCATATTTTTATTAAGAAATGAAAGATTTCTGTAGACAGTTGCATAAAACAAACAACAAAAGGATGGAGTCAGATATGTCACGATGTCTGGCTTGCTTTGTGAAAATCCTACACTGAAGGTCATCCAAGAATGATTTCAGGAGAGGCAGTGCTGGCATAACATTTTTGTTATGTTTTTTGTAGAGTTGGTTGTTCTATTAATTTCATAGCGGATATTGCTATAGCAACTGCAATGTTATGAATTATTAATTTATTATTTTCATTCTCTTTTCTTGTGGTGCATTATTGTACCTTCTGAGGGTTTCATGTAAAGTGCAGTTTGTGCATTTTGGTTAAATATTTTTAAACCAGTAACATTATCAGGATAAAGAAAAGCCAAAATAAATTCTACTCATGAAAATTTTATTTTGGTTAAGTAATGTATATATATGTACATATGCTACACATTTGGCTGCATCCATTTACAGACAAAATCTGCCTTCATAGAAATTTATGTGCTGAAACAAGGGACAAACTTTAAAAGCTGGAACACTTCAATGGAGATCTTTTTATAACAATCCTATAATTTGAGTTACTCAGTTCCACATGTGGCACCCCCTTGACAACTACAGCAACTGTGAGTCTACAGTCACAGAACTAGGAATATAGCATATATTCCTTAGTGATAAAGATATAAAGAGTCAGTGCCCTGAAGGAATTCACAGGATAAATCATATCTCACTATGCAGTTCTTTACTAAAACACTCCCTGTAAAACTCCGGTCTTTGAGTGCTTTTATTTCGCAAAGACCTCGTACATTTTGTATCAATTTTATTCAGTTTACAAGTTAAAATATGTTTTTGCTTTCTTTTGTAAATGGCACCCCTCCAAACTAGGCCTGAAATGTAAAAGTCAAAATAGATTTTCTCAAGTTTATACTCATCAGTATCACCAGTAGAAGATGCTTCACAGCTGAAGCTCCATTAGAAACGCTGTTGAGCAAGACTGAAAATAAATCCCTCTCACTAAATTTGTCGGCTCTTCAGAAGAAAAAAGCAGCTAAAACATACTGGCAAGGGCTGTGCTACCTTCGTAGCAGCTGCAAGCACCACTGCTCACACATGGCTGTAGAAGGATCTGCTGCAGGCTGCTTCCCAGGGCCTGCCTGGTGGTGCCTCAGCTTGTATTCTGTCCTGCACTGGCTTGCTTTCTGTGTCATTTCAGGCTTCAGGGTTCCCTAACCAGTGCTTCAGCGCCTTCATGAACCCTGAAGAAGCCCATAACTATAGAGCATGAGTCTTGTGGCCCTCTGGCTTACATGAGAATGACCCTCTAGGGACCACACTCATCCTTAACGTCAGCACAGCAAGCTGGCAAAGCTCACCAGATAATAGAGGCAAACAATCAGAGCAAAAATGAATCATTTTTAGTGCACAATTACTGTGAATTTGCGTTTATTCACAGTAATTTTCCTCAGAATTGCTTACATGCAGAGGAGTAGGCTCTGAATTTCAGCGGGAAATGGGAAGCTGTGTCTCCCTTTGCCTCCTTTGAAAATGGCTCTCTGTACATTAGTTTGGATGCAGCAAGAAAAAAAGTCAGATTGAAAGAACTCTTTTTTTCCAATTTCTTTTTGGCCGTAGAACAAAACTGTCAATTATTTTTGCAGTGTGTGTATGTGTCCAGATGCTGCTTTTCAAGTAACACATCCTACCCAAGCTCCGCATTATGACTCCATCCATGCCTAGAGCCTTCAACTGTACTAAATTCTCATTCTGGTCTTCCCTTTCTCGTCCAAAAGAGAGTATGAGGCTGCATGAGTCCTGAACTGTATCACTTTTACTGAATCCGAATGCTAACTGCCCTTTTTGTGTTTAAAAATTTACATCTGGAAACAATAATAAAGTAACTTTGCCTGTAAGTAACTCTATCCATGCTACTTACAACTTAAAGAACATTTTAATTTTCTTTCTATTTAAATAATTTGAGTAAGATATCTCAGAGATGCTGGCTGGTTCTCCGTGTCTTGGCTGAATGATGCAGTGCACCCTTTCAATCTCCAAATGTGGTCTTTCTGTCTCTTCTGAAAGAAGATACTAAGGAAAGCCAGTGGTGTTGGTTCACCTGCCTTCTTCCCTAAAACCTATTATTCATAATTTGGAATACCTACTTGATGATTGTAAAGGCACAAGCTACTGGCTGGGATTCAGTACATTTCAGCAAATATTATCCCATGTTATTATTACAGCAGACAAACATAACGTGCAGAAGAAATTAATTCAAAAGAATTTACGATTGCAAAGCAGATACACCTAATATAAAATTAAGCTGGAAAAAACCTTAGATTTCATAGAATGTATACTGTATTTTAATGAACAGTGCATGCTTCTCACACGATTTTTTCAGGCAGCATATGGAATACTTTTTTCTTTTGCATTTTGTGATAGGATCAAATATGCTAAAACACAGATAGAACTAAGAGTAGGGTAATCATATTCATATTTTTATACTACATCTTGAAAACCCAGGTATTCACGTCAACAGAGTATTGTGTTCTCCAGTATATGGAAAATGTGCTAGAAAATAAAAAGCCTAATAACTCTAATGGCTAAAGCTGTGCTCCTTTTTTGGTTTCAGAAAGCAACATCTTTGAATCTTCAAGTGCTTCTCTACTCTGCAGAACTATTTAACGCAGCCACTTGGCAACTCGCACAACTTGTGGATGTGGTACTTAGGGACGTGGTTTAGTGGGACTTGGCAGTGTTAGGTTAATGGTTGGACTCAGTGACCTTAAGAGTATTTTGCAATCTAAATGATTCTGTAATTCTATGGCACGAGCTAGCTCAGCTTTGCATGTGTCCTGAAAGATGTATCTGCTCAAAGCCAGCTCAGGTATTTCAATACAGAAATACAGAGGCATGTAAACACTTCTATTCTGTGACATAATATAGCCCTTGTGAGTCAAAATTTCCACTGACTTAAATTTAAATTAGCAGAATAGAATATGGCCTGAAAGACTGGCTTTCTATTTCTTTTATCAGATTTTTTTTTTTTTCGGTGACAGAAAAAACAAATTTTGAAACCTCACCCTTCAAATTCCAGTATTTTCCATCATGTGTCTCAAAGCCAGGTGTAATGGCAGAGGAGTGCCTTAGGTGAGGATGCTTTCAAAGCAGGTTTTTTTCTCCATTCGTTGCCTGCATAGAGCTTAGAGTGGCAAATGGTGCCTTAATGGCTTGAATCCAAGTGAATGGTGCACAGCTATCTAATAAACACTGTTTACATGGGAAGCTTCTAAGGTAATCATGTAACAGCAGTGAGTTCTAAAAATCTCCAGTTTATTCAATCCATATATATACATGCATATATATTATATAATATGAAGACTAACGATAGCTATATTCTGTTGTCCTGGCAACATCTGAGTGACTGATGAAATACTGAAGATCCAGGTGGTTAACAAACCTGAAGGAACATTGTCTGGTTTCTGAGTACTATCTACTACTATCATGCCCATTTAAGTATCAAAAGGATAAAAAACTTACGGATGTGCTATTATAACTAAAATTATTTGAAGTGCATTTACATTATACTACAAAGTAAATCTGAGAGCTGAGAGGTGTTACAACAGCATCTGGAAGTGGTAATAGCAGCTGCACACCTTTCCTCACTCTTCTGATAGGCTCCAACGGCCAATACTACCATTAATCCCTTGGACTACATTGTAGGTTCAGCATTTTCAGCAAGTATCCCTGAACAAAGCAATCTGTAAAACATACACTGACTTCAAAGCCAGTTTCACAAATGACATTTGTAATGCCAGTTCCTCTGGGTAAATAGAGGGGCAACTTGCAAAAACAATCACATGAGGTCTCTCGGAGTTACCTCTGTAGCTTCTGATTGTGTTTGTTTTGTTTCTGAAAAACCATATAGTAAATCGAGGGTATTGTGACCAGGCTATCTGAGGATACAGTGTTCTCATCAGGACTATCATCATAGAACTATCAGGGTGTTTTTTTAACCTTCCTTCTCATATCTGCTTACCTTGCAGTTGGGTTCCTCACTGCTAACATGTGACAGATTTAGTCACCCTGTTTCTTAAAAAGTTCAGAGGGTTCCTTCAGAATTGCCCCTTCTATATTGGGTTTTAGTAACTTTTGAAAAAAGCCCATCTTGAAATATATCTCATAATAATTCTGGCACCATGTTTGTAAAGGCAGTTTTCCAGAAGATTAGTAGAAAAAGCATGTCCTTTCTTTGACAGTTACCCTTAATGGAAATCACAGCACAGGCCCAAACACACCTGTAACCGCCATGGCAGGATGACGGGAATCTGCTGTGTTAAGATGATCTCACTGCTTTTTCACATATAATTCAGACTCATCAGGTGAAAAACAAACTCCATATCCATCCACAGCCTAAAGAAATGAGAAAATCCCATTTCAGTGAGAGAAGGGAAGGAAACATTCACAGAGGTTAAGTTTAGCCTTCGAAGACCAGACTTTCAAACTAATTCCATTGTTAATAAAAGGAGGTAAGCAGTCCTGGAGGGAAATATCAGGAATGCCTAGATGATGGCTTCTACTTCTGTACCATCTTCTTTTGGTGTATTGTATGTTGCCCTGCTTTGCTCTGACACTGGAAACCTCTCTTTCAAACTAACTATGTGCTTCTGTTCACTATTTTGGGGAATTAAGGAGAGTTCCCATTCATCTTCTGTCTCTCCCATGCGGTGAACGGTTGTGTCAAGCAGTTCTGTGATAACTGTTGGTCACAATGAAGGGTGTTAAAACCGTTCCCTTTCATCTAGCCTGTGACGCCTTTCCTCAGTGTAGAGGCATGTCATAGACCATTACCTGAATCCTCTGTCTAAGAGATAATGTGCAAGATTGCTTTTGAAATTAGCTGTATGTGGTTTTCCACAGGTTTATTAATAGATGGTACAAAGGGACATGCAGCCATTTTCCTTAACGCCCGAGGAGGTGCCCAATCTGCAGCCTTGTCCTCTGCACCTGTATCTATCACACCTCTCTTCTAGCAAAGGCCTGCCGGTATGTAAAGGGTCAAAGTGCAGAAAGGGGACCCAGGCTTTTCTCTTTACACAAGCAGAATACCATTTTCTACCTTGGAATCTAAAAGGCCTTTCAAGATGAACATGGGGTTAAAGGCTATATTATACAAACTCTTGTTCGGAAGTTTAATCTTTCTCTCACATATAGAACAGAAACACAGAGCAATGTATGCTGGACGGACTTAAAGAGGTTACCTTGTCTTATCTCCAGCTCAAAGACCAAATTTAGATTAGGTGTCTCATGGCTTATTCAGTTGAGATCTAAAAAAAAAAAATCAGTGGATCTTGAGACAAGTTATCCCCAGAATCTAGGGGTGGCTAAAAAGTGAGAGAGGAAATATTAGTTTACTGCTGAGTTTTACAGAGGAGCTAGGAATAGTTAGTCTGCATCCTCACTTCTCCACTTCTTGCTCCTCTCTTTTAGTACCTGAACTCACAGAAAGTAAAAACTTGTTTCTGTCTAGTATTTTCTTTTCTGGTCTCCCTGATGCTCTTCCACCATAAAACTACTATTACTTCAGAGTGCCTGAGCATTTCAAATGTAAGTTTTATACTTCTGATGCATTTTAAAGATTATATTTAATCTATTTTAATAGACGATTATATTTTTGCCTCGAAGTGTAATTGGTTGAAATAAGCTGCAACTCGTGTCTTTTCAGTTCTACTGCCGGGAGTGGCTGGAGGCGAAGGGCTCAGAGCTCCAGCAGCAACCAGAAGAGGGAGCCCATGCTTTTAGCTTGGTCCTGTCTCACTGACGGCGGGAGCAGTGTGAAAAGGCAACATCAAGCGTACAGATTCTGAACAGATAAACTCAAGCTTTGATAAGAGATGGTAGCCAAATTACTTTTTAATTCAAGCAGAAGTATCTGTCTCTCGGGGGTGTGTGCTTTTGGCAAAACAATAAATAAAGTCCACATCTTCCAGTAATAAGTTGTGTGTACCCAAGTAATTGGTATGAATACACAAATACACGGGAAACCATTCAACTTCTTCACAGATAAGCTCGCAGATATGGTTGGAATCTATTAATTAGCCATTGGCCTCATATGCCTTTTCATCTGTCACTTCTTTTTCAAAAGTCAAACTAATGACTTCAGCTACTGCTTCATCTTCGCCAGTTCAACCACAGCTTTAGACTCCAGTGCTACAAGAAAATCGATGCACTTATTTTGTCCACGTGAGGATTTCCAAAGAAGCCATACAATGTACAAGAAATACATTTATAATAGATACCTGTTACTTTTCCAAAAACTAGTTCATCCTTTTAATGTCTTAATGAAATCTAATTGCTTGTGTTGTTTGTTTTTAAGCTTGGTGATTTTTTTTTTCAAATAGCTCTTTTGCAACATAGTCTCTGTGTGAAAGCAACAATAAACATACTTTTCATGTATTATGGGTATGCTTTTACAGAAATTTCTCTGAACAGTTTCAATTCACTTAAACACAATTTTAAACTTGCTAGGTTTTACTCTGGCGAGGAACTGAGATATAAAGATTAGCTTTGCATGCCAAATATGATGGCACTACCACAAAAGCCTCTATAATCTAGACAGACCACAGTAAAGAGTAGGTTGTATTTGAGAAATATCTATGTACCTGTTATAACATTTTCTTCGTATCTATCAACCCAAAGCAGCTGTAAGAGATGAAATAACTCAGTCTCACCACATTAACTTCTATACATCAAAATAATTTGATGATAAAATTAACTTAATGTTAAATTTAATTCTGTCCCTTAGATATATATTCTCAAAAAATAAAAATTAGGAGTTCTTACTACATAGAAGAAGCTTCTTTTGAAAAATGCCCTGGTAAAAACTTTGCTAATGCACTGCTGGACAACTCTAAAACAGGAGGAAATTCTAAACATTAAAGCTCCAAAGCAAAAGATATCATAAATAATCTAATTCAATCAGCACAGTAAAACTGAATTTAGGATTTCTAAATACCCTTACACAGTCTAACTTTTGAAACTCCTTTTAAGTTGTTCTCAGTTTTTAATTAAGTTGTTCAAAGTTAGAAAGCAAAAACTGCTTGTGTCAAAATTAGAAGTTAGATTTCGAAAGTGCAAATAAATAGAAATACCACATTTTGAAGATTTCTGAGCATAAATGAGCATTGCTAAAGAGTGGTGTCTGATTTGACACCTGTATTCACCTGGAAATTCACCTGTAAATAATACGCTTCTGCCCTAAATAAAGTTTAATACAATGTTAATGTATACACATATTGTAATGCATAATCTGACAACTCGTCCTTGACCTCTGACACTGTATAGAACAGGCACATTTTGCTCTCTGTTACAAGTGGGTCAAGCTGGAAGTTGTTGAGGGGGTAGAAGTCTGAAGCAAAATAAGAGGACAGTTGAATTCTGTTGCATGGCCACAAGCAATACCACATCTCTCATGCAGTTTTCCTCTCCTTCCAAATAATTTCAGTTGTGTTAAGTGCCCATGTCCAAAGAAATACTCCCTAAGATCATCAGCCAACAGACCTAACATTTCTTACTTTTTCTGTAATAAGATTTTCTAAAAATCTGGATGGAGAGTACCAGTAGTAGTAGTAGTAGTAGTAGCAGTAGTAGTTGTTGTTGTTGTTGTTGTTGTTATCATTATCATTATTATCATTAAGTGCTTTAAGTGTGTGTTTGTTTTACAGATGAAGATGTGTTCCCTGAAAAGGAAAACCTATAACGGAAATGAAAGTGAAAACATACAAATACATTGCTTTTGACTTGTTGCATTTGAAATCCATTCCAAGGGGCCAAACTGAAAGGTAATTATTTTTCAGTACGATGCATTGCTTTCTCCTTTCGTCATTTTCTTCCTCTTTTTAAATTTTCAGTTCCATCTGTTTTTAAAACAGTTCACAGAAATATTTCAGAGAAAAATTAAACTTGACCAAGTGCTCCTCTCTGTACCACTTCTGCTTCTGCCAGATTTCAAGTGGCATTAGACCAAAATGGTAAGTACCAATTTACTTCCAATCTTCTGTTCCACCAGTCTCAGGGGCTCATATATTGAGCCAAATGCAGATCAAAAAATATACATAAACAGAACATACTAAATCTGACCTTTTCGTATTAGTCCTTGTTTGCCAGTGTTTCCTGTATGTAACTTCCCAGGGTTCTGATCTATTGCAGCAGCAACACTAATTGTAATCAATGCCAGGATACTTTTGCATAGCAGCCCTGATTTAACTATCCACAAATACATGAAATCATTAATGTAGGTGCTTTGAACCACCTTCTGGAGGAGTCTATTACACTTAATCAGCTTCAGAAAGATGCCCGGGAGATTAAATTTGGGTGGTATAAACACTCTCTCCTCATCCTACTGTCTCCATTAATTGCTAAAGAAATGTAGCCAAACCCTCAGAGGCCCAAGTTGTTAAAAGAAATAAATACACTGGCTTCCATGGTCCAGGTCCACATAAATTTGGATTTCTTTCAGGCTGTCTTTTAAAACAAAATTCCTGCAGCAACTATGCATTTGGAAATTTCAGTTCTCATGACAGCAACTGGAGGGATATCCCAATCATCCAGCATGGGAAACTATCAGACAAAGAGGCTCTAAGGTTCCCTGGGAGATCTCAATGGACAGAGATAAGAGTTCTCCCAGCTTGAAGCCAGAAGCCAGCAACTGCCTCGAGCAGGTACCTCTCTGTCTTCAATGATGACAGATGAAGCTAAATGAAGCAACACCCTGCTCCCTGTTTTGTAAAGAGGTTAGTGTCATGGGTCTGGCACTCTGTTGAGATGGGATTTATAAATATAAAACTCTCTCAAATAAGTAGCTTGCTTCAAAGACAAACACGTCCCAAAACAAATGTGCCTGTCCTAAAGTCAGCTAACCAGCTTTGCCAAGGAATAGAAGAGCAACGCAACGCAATGCATGTTATAAACATGTTAATGTTATGTAAGGCCCTGATTCTGACATTCAGTCCAGAAATATATCTCTACATCTTTCAAAAAACTTTAGCGCAAATACATAGCAATTCACAGACTATTAACACTATCGGGGCAGTGTTTGTAGAAGAAAGAGCATAGAATCTTGAGTTGTGTATTTCAGCTGACTGAATTTATTGCATGTACCAAGACCTCTTGCCTCTTTCTCTTGTAAGTGTTTTGTGGGCCACCTTCTCTCCTCTTCTCTGTAAAGACTTCTCAGCCATTTCCCTGCTCTAAAACTCCTGTTTTCTCTGAGTGTCCCCATTCTCTTTTTCCAAATACAAGGGCTCATGCAACTCACTCTCATCTTCCTGCAAATATCTGTGTTGCAATCATTCTTCCTCCCTTTGCTTCTTGCCCCCCTGCATAAGGCTCCTTCTCTCCTCAGCTCCTTGGCAGCTGTAGAGATCCCACTCTTCCTTTCTGACGGTTGTTCTATCCAAATTCTTGACTCATCCCCTTCTTCCACCTACAGCAAGGGCTTTGCATGATTGCCAGCCATCCAGAAGAAATAGCATTTCTTGTACATCCATGTGTCTCTGGCAGGCGCTGGTGGAAGTTTTGTGGATATGTTGAAGGTCACAGATCTATATTTTGCTCCTTCCCTCCCTTTGTGTCATTTTACATTACTGCAGATGGGACTGCATCAACTTCAGAGACTCAGCAGAGGTGTACCCTGACAGCTTGTCACCATGGTCCAAAGTGTGGATGAAGCATGTGAGCCACAGAAACAAGGACACTTCAACAATTGTTCTGATTAACTGTAAAGCTTTGGGAATTATTTTTGCACTGGGCAGTATGCAAATAGTTTTCGAGAACTTCTTGAAAAATTAAGTCCCATAAGGCATTTCCCATCTGATTTATTCCAAAGTTCTAGTCAATAATAGGAAAAGCTCCGTTGTCAAGAGGACAGAGATGTTTGAAATGTTTTGGTCTTACTCACCAACAAAAAAATCTTGACTTCCCTCTCTGCAAAGAAATTTGTTTTTTCTGTGCTTACATCTCAGATGACAAATACACAGAGAAAGGAATCAAAATACAGTTTGTCTCCTTCCTTCTAGAGGGGAATTTACAGGAAAACAAGGTATTACACCACACATAAAGCCTTCTGACAATTTGTCACAATTAGGTGATTCTTTCTTACATACATTTACTTTTGCATGGCAGCTGATCCCAGAATGACTAAAGTTATTACAAACACCACAAAAAAGAAAAAGAAGTACAAAAAATATTATTGTGACCTCCTTCAAACAACTACAAAACAATATGATCACTCATTATACAGTATCATGCAAATACACTTCAAAACCACAGGAACCCCAGGGTGTTTGCCACACAGACACAGTGGGAGAAGGAGGAAAGAACTTCCATAGGTGCTGCTAAATTAAGAAATTACTCTATTCATATACATGGTAGGTATAAACTCTTGTCTTTTACTCAGAGCAGAATGCAGATTAACACAGCACACACAGGACACAGAAATACATCATGCCTCTCCACACGCATACATATTCAAAGGTTTGACATTTTGCAAGAGTTTAAGGAAAACAAAAACAACCCTGCAACCCTCTGTGAACTGGAGTTAACTTCCTCGCAGAAGTGGAGGTATTGACTTTCCATGGGAGTGATGACTTTTTGTTACATTAAGTGAAAAATATTTTGAAGACCTCCCTCAAAGTCCCACTGACAAACACCACAGAATGCAGAGCTCTCTGAACTTAACTATAGTGCTAAAATGCACAGTAGTGCATTTCTAAATGTTTGGTTCTGACACCTGCTATTATATGGAACAGGTAGTTATTGATCACTTTTGTGGGGTGAGAAAGTAGAGACTCAAGACTGTGCCATACAGGAAACTGTCAAAGGGATTCCTCCATCACAACATACCCTTCCAAAATTCACATCCTTCTTTCAGTCCTTTCAGAGAAATATTTGAGCCCACTTGGCGTTTGGATTCAAACCTACTAGGTGTTTTCTGGCCCTGAAAAAACAGGACAAATCAGTTCAGAGACCTGCTGCAACAATTTACTGATAAACACCTGACTAGAGGAAGGCAACAGTTGATTTGACCTGCCTTGTTGCCACACTCCCAGTTCTGCACCTTTCTGAAGAAACTGTATCTTAGCTGTGGATGTGCTTGTCTGGGGCTACAAGTGAGACAGACTTCAAATGGGCTGTTAGATATATCTTGAGAAAATAAGACTTAGTGAGCCAAAAAGAAAGCTCTTGTTTGTTTTCAAAGTTTAGTTGTTCTGATAAAAATCTTGTTCCTCGTTTAACGTCTTACCATTCTTCATGCATCTTTAGACATAACTTACATGTTCTCCTCTTTCTTCTTCTGGCTTTACCTGAAACATGCAAGGATAAGGTAACAGGCCAGTAAATGTTAGAGTTTAAAAGCTTCATTTAATGTAAAGTTTAAAGCACATAGTTTCTGTGTTGGTGAAACACTCACTTAATGCTTTTGCAGCCTGGCTGTTATTCTCTGAATGATGTCACATCCACCCCAACTCAAAATAATAGGAGGTTCTCTTCATATACCTTATTTTCACACTTTCATCCTAACACATGGATTTTATTTCCTAAACAGAGAATTACTGTAACAATCACCTTTTGTTTCCTTCAAAAAAACATTCAGTAAATCTGCAGCCTACATATTTACATTTTTCCCTTGTTTCTTTCCCAAATTTCTAACTATTAAAATGTGCCTGGGTAATCCTGACTTTTGCCCTAACATTTCCAACTTTACAATCAGATATTTTCAGACTAAAAATAATGTTCATGCCAGCACTTGCTTCAAAATTATATGTATAAGCCAACTATCACTGCACGAATTGTAACAGTAATAATACTTTTTTTCTATTTTTGTCCCTTCTTCCCATCAGAAACTTGACTATTGAAGCATATTTCAAAAGAATCCAAGTAAATCTTAGCTGTCAGATGTTTCACCTCAGTCCTACCATCACACTGACTACAGAACTGCTGAGGGAAGTGTGCAGCTAGATGGCAATGTGCCAAACTAAAGAATCAATATGAAATTGATTATTTCTAATAATGCATGACATAGCATGCCTTAAATAGCATGAAAGCCTAAAAAACCCAAATCCATAATGCTAAAATAAAACCTTCCATAATATTATTTGGACTGAAAAGCTGTAGCCAGGTGGTAAACTGACCTAGGGCAATTAAAAATCTTGTATTTTTTTCTGGTTCAAAGAGTGACTCTACCCTAACCATCCTACATTTCAGGTACCAGCTCTCATCACTATGTAAAACAGAAACAGTGCAATCTGCCTTGGTTTGAAGAACATTGTATGGCTTAATAAAGGCATGTAAATACTTGTGTTAGCTCAAGGTCCTCTGTGAAACAGGACAGATAACGTCATGCAAATGAATGTGAACATACACCAACAGGTAAATCTGAAACCAAACGAACACAGCATATCAATAGCCTTCTGCTCTATGTATAAAAAGCCTGTAGAGTGATAAATCTTAAGGCATGAACCGTTCTCCAAGGCTAGCTGGGATAAAAGGACAAATCAGGTGTCATGCAAGGAGGAAAGGATCCTTTTACTCACATCACTGGGCAGCTGCTGCACTGCTCTCCAGCAGAACAGCCTCAGGGCTGTGGAGCTGCACACTTGCCCACTGAACCCTCTCAATGTAAGGACTTCAACACATCCAATGAAGAATTTCTTATCCCAATAGGCAGAAAAAGAATTCCCACTGTGCACAGGATCTTTGTTTTCTCCACAGTCTAAACACAGAATGGTACTTACTGCCTTCTAGGAACCTATCCTTCCTCCACAGGCAGGAAAGGAAAAAACATGCTACAGTCAGCTGTAAACTATCTTGTCCACTGCTGTTGTGCTTTTTACTTTGGCTCTGTATGGGACTTGCCTTAATATTTAAACTAGCTGCTACCTTTGCTAGTGCAGGATCTGTTAATACTTCTGCTTTAAACTCCATTTTGGCTGGGACAACTGATTGCTTCAGGATTAAGCATAATTTTCCATTGTCAAATGTCTGAGCCACACTTTGTAAAAATAATTCTATTCAGTTTAAGTTTACAAAACAGAAATAGCAGTGAATATTTTAGATAGACAGTTTTCTTTCTACAGTCCTATATTTTAAACTCAAATTTCACATAAACTCTAAAATCTCTCATGTTGTAATGATCTAAAAAATTCACATTAAATATATATACATTATATATATAAAAAAAATTATCTGTAGTGACATATGAATTGTGTGCTAGGAATATATAACACAACATATAATTTTGTTTACTTGTAGGTAACATTTCATAAAGATACCTTTTATACTGGTAGACCTTTGGCTGGAGCATCATCACATCATGTATCATATTCAAAAGATCAGGGGGTTTGCCTGAGTATCAGGAAGACAGATTCAAGAGAGCATTCTGCTGAGATCCCTGAGGGATTTTGTTTATTGCCTCAATGAAAGCCGAAGACCATTGACAGCTGTACCATGGATGCCACTTCAAGTGACCGGGACATTATGGTGAGATGCTAGAACCTGCAGGAAATCTGACAGTCCCAATGGCCTTTTGGAACAGTAACAGCACCTCCCAGAGACATTACCAAACAGACTGCTGTTTTTCCTTTTCCCTTTATGGAGAACCAGAGACCTATGAGAAACATGAAAAGGAAAAAACAGTACAGCCTAGTTTAAAAGTACAAAGGTAGGAATTATCCATATCCGTTTCTACAAAATCCTTCTTTAAATCTTCAAGCTACTTTACTTTCAAGAAACCTTTAAGTAAAATTGTATAGAAGTACATTAAACATTTTAAAGAAAGTGACTAGCTCAACAAATGTATTTATGCAAAATAAACAACATACAGAGCAGGACTTTTACAGTTGAACCCTCACTACTAATTAATCTATATCTGTCTAACTTCAGGTATCTTGTGCAAGCTGATAAATCCTCAACAGAAAATGAAGAAACAATATACTCCTGGCTTTCTATAAAAAAAAAAATAAGTGTATAAAAGCCTCAGGTTACATAAAAACTGTTTCACTATGCTTATAAAAAATATAAACTTATAGACACGGGCAAAAGATGGCCAGAACTTTTGGGGAAAGAGGTCTCCTGGACACATATCATGGCACAGAATGGAAAATCCTCTTCCTGGAGAATTTTTCTCTTCGAGCATTTCTCAAGGACACTTTATGCTTTCAACCACTGTTGTTATCAGCTTAGGATAAGGTGATGCTTGGTGAAAAGTTTCAAAGCAGCCCAGTAAGCCAAAACATTCTGGCCTGTCTAACTAGCCAGACAGCAGTCTCCTTTATTATTTCAAATAAAACACTTGAGTTCCAGTACAAGATCCTTCTGTAGCTCAGATTATACCAGAATATGGTCCAGAGGTGAAAACAGGTGTTACAAACTGGGTAGAATATAAAAGCATGTATTTTGCTGGCCTTTTCATTAGGCTCTCATTTCAGGTTTAATTGTGGATTCAAAGAGAGTGTAGCAGAAAACCTTTAACTAATGTTCTCCAGTACATATTGAGTAGCCTGACCAACAATTTAGTTACCAGTCTAAACAGGAATTGGGCTGGGACTGGGTTCTTAAACTCGCAGCTAGTCTCAAATCTGGAGCTTGTGGCCAACTTTGTTCACACCGAAAATTGATTTGGAGGAAAAAGGTTTTAAAAAAACTTGCCAGCCTCACCTTTCCCTCACTCAGTCACAGAAGCGTAGCACAAAGGCAACTTTGTGCACTACCTAAGGAGAACCTCTGGCAAGAAGATGGGTGAGGGACATCTCAAGAGCTTTCAATGGCAGCCTCACTGTGAACTCAGTTTCCCTCAGCAGCCAGTTTCCTTTAGAAAATTGTTGCCTGTTGGCAAGCCTGGGATTTAACCATGTGGTGAGGGAAACAAGTGGATCCCCATCATTGACCAGGACCATGGTCTGCAGCTGGACCGCTGATCAACTAAATAAGGCCTTAGAGGCTAGATCTCCCTAACAGCCCGCTGGAGCACCCAAGCCTTTGTCCCATCTTCCCAGAGACCCATCCCTCACCCCATGGCCTCAGGACCTTACCCCCACTTACGCAACCGCCTGTTCTCCCACCTTCCAGAAATGTCCACCACGTGCATCCCTGCCCTAAGGGGACTTTCCCCCTCAAGAAGAAAGGACTGAGATGGGATCTCATTAATGTGTATAAATACCCAAAGGAGGGCAGGGAGTGCCAAGAAGGTGAAACCGGGCTTTTCTCAGTGGTGCCAGCCACTAGGACACAGGGCAGTGGGCAGAAGTTGGACAATGCTCTCATGCACATGGTGAGATTCTTGGGGTGTCCTGTGCAGGGCCAGGATTTGGCCTGGATGATCCCGATGGGTCCCTTCCAACTCAGCTTATTCTATGGTGCTATGATTGTATGATGCACAGACGTTCCACCTGATTATGAGGAAGAACTTCTTTACTGAGTGGGTGACCACGCATTGGAACAGGTTGTGGAGTCTCCCTCACCAGAGGTATTCAGGAACCGCCCGGATGCAATCCCGTTCAGTGTGCTCTGGGATGACTGCTTGAGCGCGGAGGTTGGACCAGATGCCCCAACTGCGGTCCCCTTCAGCCCGACCCACTGTGTGAATGTGTGAGATCACGGCGCGGGGCGCGGGCCGAGGCGCGGCTGCCGCCCGCACGGAGCGCCGGCGGAAGGCGGTGTTCCCCCG